>CANTUR010001522.1:0-600000 GCA_947683625.1 Mallotus nudiflorus
AGTCTGGCTATCAGTGTGATTGGCCCTGAGACACTTGGTCAACCGAGCTCCAACAATCACACTATCTATCACCTCACATCTCAATCAACCCAATAGATCAATCATTCCACTATGGATAGTAGACTGGCCTCGAGACACTCAGTCAACCGAGCTCCAGCAGTCTGACTGTCAGTGTGATTGGCCCCGCAATTACACTATCTATCATACCATTAATCTTAGTCAAATCAATCAAATCAATTATAATCACCACAATTAATTCTCACTCAACCCTTATCTATCGCACTGGTACGTACACGACTCTAGCGCTATCCACTAGGAATCACATTCTATTGATATCCTTCACTTAATATAAATCATTCATTCGAAAAATAATTAATATAGAATGATTTTCATAATAGTCAAAATCAAATATATATATATATATATATATATATATATATATATATATATATATATATATATATACCAAAAATATACCTATTATATTTCGGTATATATACATATATATAAGTCAAATAAAGTATGAAATATACTAAAGGTAAACCATTAATATAGTTAAAAACAATTAAGTGTGTATCGACAGTATAACATGCACTTACTTAAAAATATACTTAAATATACAAGAGATATACTCTAATCACACAAATCATTTAAGCAAACAATTATGCGCAAATATTCATTTAAAACATATATATGTACTAAAACATGCATTTTAGGTTTACATATTTTTGCAAATAAACCCTAAGTATACCACTAATATGTTAGGTTTGAATTAAATGATAAAACAAGCATTTATTTGGAAATATATTAAAATATACCAAAAATAAACTAAAAAAATAATTTAAGTGTAGGTTTATAATATAGCATGTAATTATTTAAGAATAAACGTAAAACAAACCGAAACTATACCTAAAGTATACTAATCATTTAATAAAATAATTGTGACTAAGTGTACATTTTAAAACATGTGTATATTACTCAAATGTATTAAACCTAAACCTAATTGTTTAATGTGCATATATCAAACTGACATGCATAATTATTTAATATGCATATATATAAAAATACAACCCTAGATATACCAAAAATATTATAATTTAAATCACTTTAAAAACATAAAATGAAAATGAAAAACCCTAAGTGATGCATCCTATATGCAATGCATATATATATAGTATAATAACTCACATGTTAGCGCTCCACGAGACAAACTCGGTGGGCCTAATCCAATAGGTCTCAGTCTCGGCACAACTAAACAAACAAACGATAACAGGAAATCAAAATAAATGTAACGAAAATTCTAAAGACTCGATCTAGAATTTTAAACATAGAATTAGAATAAGAATTTGATCAGACATCACGTTTTATGAGATTTCTACTGAAATCCAGCAGAACCTCCCCTGTAAAACGGACATCTCTCTACTTAAAGAGTAGAGTCGGTCCTGCAAAGAAATACACTTCGAAATAACACAATTCACAACCCCTCGGTCGGACCCCAAACTACAATTCACCGACCGAGGTTCATAATTCACAAAATAATTACAGAAATATTGAAAATGCCCTTTAATATTCAAAATGTAGCAATTTGATAATTAAACGCTAAAAATATTTATTTAACCAATAAATATACAAAAACCCTAATTTTAATAAAATATTATTAAAAATTGGTAATTCTCAATAAATTCATAAATATTGACCAAAATACATTTTATAAATCCAAATTACTTAATTAACCCTAAAACTTACTAAAAATCAATAAAAACCCATTTATTTAGAAAAATCGTATATTATATATAATTTGAAAATAATTTGCAAAAAATAGTTTTAATTAGTTAAAAATACTAAATAATTTATAGAAATCATTTTTATACCTTAAATAACTAGTAAAACCAATTTAATTACATTTTTAGCCAGTTTGGTGTTAAATTACCAAAATACCCCTAGTTTCGTAAATTCCCTAAAATTAATAAAAAAATCACCAAAAATAATATAATTACTCAAAATTAGTTTTCTCAACATATAATTCAATAATATCAATAAATATACACAATTAACCAATTAATTTCAATAAAACACATAATTAATCTAATTTTCCCAAAATTACATAAACTAAATAAATTCAAAATAAATTTATAAAATTCAAAAAAATTACAAATAAATTTCTAAAATGCATTTCAACACCTATAATCACCATAAAACACAATTTCATAATTTAATTAATTTTCAAAAATTAGAAAATATTAATAAAATAATAAAAAATTCCACAAAAATTCTAGAGTATATATTAAGCTACTAGGATCAAATTTTGTGAAGGGAGTTTGCTTGAATCATACAAATCAAAGCTCAAAAAATTCAAAAACTCAAAGTGGTCGAAAATGGAAAATCAAAACTTAGGGAAATCTAGACCATTTTAAGTGAAAAAAAGCTTGGAATCACACTCACCGGAGCTCAAGGAGAAGATAGAGACCAGTGGCGTCGAGTTTGGTGGCCAGAATTGGCTTGATCAATGGTGGAAATGATTTCGGCTTCTTTTGGATTTTCTGGCCAAAACACGCTGGAAATGGAGGCTTCAAGCGTCAGGAAAGGCTGGAGGTGGTGGTGGCAAGCCAAGAGGCACACCGACGGCAAGGAAATCAAGTTTTAGATGCCGAAAATGGAGATGAGGATGATGGGGAGGAGAAGGAAGAAAACAGGGGCAATTTCATAAATAACGTGAACTTTTGGTTTTTGATAATAAATTATGTATATATATATATATAATCTCACACACATTAAATATACACCAAACACCTATTTTAATAATATATACACATATATAATTAATTAATTAATATTAAAACTATATACAATAAAAATTAATTTAATTAATTAAACCCTAATTTAATTTAAATGAATGTACATATATACATTTTATTTAGCACTTTAAAATTATGTATGGGTTCATGAAAATTCATAAAACTATTTAAAATAATTAATATTAAATTATTTACATCTTTATTTCCCCAAAAATAACATTTCAGGGAAAAATTTTACGTAAAGAACTTAAAATAATATAAAATAATTAAAATTAGCTTTTAATAAATATCAAACTCATAAAAATATCATAAATTTGTATAAAATTATTAACACTGCATATCCCGATGTAGTTTAAAATTATTTAAAAACTCGGGATATTACACTTTGAGTAGAGAGATGTCCGTTTTACAGGGGAGGTTCTGCCGGATTTTAGGTAGAATTCTCGTAAAACGTGATGTCTGATCGAACTCTGATTCTAATTCTGTGTCTAGTATTCTAGATCGAATTTCTAGGAATTTTCATTAAATTTATTCTGATTTTTTATTGTCATTTGTTTGTTTAGTTGTGCCAAGACCGAGGCCTAGTGGACCAGGCCCGTCGGACCCATCTCGAGGAGCGCAATAAACAGTGAGTTGTTATTATATATATATATATATATATATATATATATATATATATATATATATATATATATATATATATATATATATATAATGCATGTTTTAGAAATGTATGGTTTATTTTGATAAAATATGCATAAATGATTTAATTAGTACTTAGGTTTAATTTTAGTTTATTTTTGGTATATTTTAAATTATATGCATGTTTTGATTAAACATTTATACTTAAAATTTTTTTAAATATATTTCTAGTTTATTTTGTAAATATATTGGATTTATTTGATGTATATATACTCGAAATATACCTGGTTTACTTTTGGTATATTTCTAGTATATATATGGTTTATGTTGCTACTTTATTGAAATTCATGCATCATTTATTTATGAATGTATGTTTTATATAGTAATGAAGGATATTAATAGAACGTGCTACCTAATGGGCAGCATTAGGACCGAGTACGTATCGGTATGCCGATAGCCTTTAGGCTATATTACTAACCTATTTATGGACATTGATCGGATTAAATTGATTTGATGTGAGATGTGATTTGGGAGTGTGATTGCTGGAGTTCGGTTGACCAAGTGTCTTGGGGCCAATCACACTGATAGTCAGACTGCTAGAGCTCAGTTGACTTAGTGTCTCGAGGCCAGTCTACTGTCCAAATGGAACAAGTGAATTTATTTGGAATAAGTGAGCCTATATGGCTAGAGTGTTGTCTAACACTGTTTGAGGTTGCGATTTGCTAGGGTTCTATTTGATCTTTCATAAATAGTGATTTTTAGAACATATATATAAAACGATTTTATTGCATTTGTGTGTATTTGCTTGTATATATATACTTATTATATATGTTATTGACTGTGTGCATTGACATTTAGTATGCATGTATATATATTATAACAATTCACTCAGTGAGGTCCAACTCCCCTCCGTTGACTATTTTTCAGGAGAGTCATCGTCTTTAGACCTCAGTAGCAGACCCATACGCCGGATTTCTTTTGCCTCGACTTCACTATGTAAACTGCTTATCTGAGCTTTATTTTATAATCTAGACATTGCAGTAGTTGTATACAGTTGTGGAGTTTATGTATAATATTTGTGTGAGTTATGTATTTTAAATATTTGAATTGGATTTGTATTAAAGGAATATATATATATATATATATATATATATATATATATATATATATATATATATATATATATATATATATATATATATATATATATGAGATGAGGATTAAAATCCATTGATGTATATTTACGTATCTTATTTGTGATTTTATTTCCACTGCAAAATATTTTATTTATTTTATTATGAGTATTGCATGTTTTTATTTATTTTTAGGCTTGCTACGGGTTCTGGATTTGAAAGAATTTCCGTTCCCTAGCGCCAGTCATGGCCCTTGTTTTGGGTCGTGACAAAGTTGGTATTAGAGTGGAGTTTTGTGTTTGGGCCTTAGTTGTGTGAGTTGTGGCCCTAGTTTTCAAAGTTATATTTTCTTTTAAACTACTGCAGTGAATTAGGTTCGAGTATGTCTTAATGAGTATTCCTTGCTTTAGTCTTCTGTATTATTCCTCCATTGTCTGTTTTGTCTGAATTATTCTATTTATCTTTTCAGAATGAGGAGGCAAGCGCGTGTCGCTCCACCGATCATTGAGGCCGAGGATGATGAGTCTTTTCAGGATGAGGTTTTACCTCCTGAGCAGCCAGTTGGATGCAGAGGTAGACCTCAAGGAGTGGCAGGTCGCCGTAGGCAGAGAGAGAAACAGGATGAGGAGCCTGTTGAGCCTGAGTTTGAGGATATTCCTATACCTCCAATCGTTCAGCCTGTTCAGCCTGCCTATTAGCAGGGTATGTTTGACCCTGAGGCAGCTCTGTTCTATGCCAGAGTTGGCAGGATTGCTTTTAATGGATCTTCCGACCCGTTAGATTTTCTGCATGCGATTGAGACTAGGACTCGGACTGCTCACACCGAGTACCAGTGGATCATGATCGTTGAGCTTTCTGTTGAGGGACCAGCCCTGGACTGGTTTATTTAGATGATCTAGCCTTATATGATGATGATGACCTGGGCTCAGTTCAGAGAGCAATTTTATGAGGAGATTTTGTCCAGAGCCACTTCGCATGAGCTATCGTCTCAGATTGACCAGTATATCTCGCGATGATAGATCAGTTGAGGAGTACACTCGAGAGTTCCTTCGGCTGGGTAGATATGTAGAGGATCTAATGCGAGATCAGTATTTCACAGTCACTACCTACGTCACCGGATTGGGTTCAGCATTTGCTGGTATGCCTACAACGGGCCTTACTCTAGAGTTAGTGATTGAGTTGGCTAAGGAGATTGAGCTGAGGCTAGTCAGGCAGGGAGCTATGCCTGATTATTACCGGCTGGGTGTACAGTCAGGTGGATTACAGGCTACTCCGTATTCGAGTTTTCATGTTAGTTCGAGTAGTTAGCAAAGAGGTCTGGCTCAGCAGAGTCAGAGACAGTAGCAACGAGTGCATCGGAGCAGTAGACATGGCCATGGAGGTCAACGTAGACCATTTAGATTTGGGTTAGGTGCTTCGAGCAGCAGCAGTGGACGTAGTTCTAGATCAACTGCCAGTGTTTGCTAGACCTGCAGTAGAGTCCATCAGGGATTGTGTTACCTGACACCACTGACATGCTTCAGATGCGGGTAGACAGGATATTATGCCAGATCTTGTCCTTACTCCGAGTATCAGTAGCCGCAGATTTTGCGATTTCCTTAGCATTCGATTGCTAGTGCTGTACCCATTCCTTGTTAGTTGCCTTCAACCTAGCATCAGAGTTCCACTCAACTTGTTCCACAGCAGGGTCGTGGTAGAGGTGCCAGAGGTGTTGTAATATCCCGTGTTTTTAAATATTTTAACACTGTATCAGGATATGCAGTGTTAATAATTTTTTTATATACATTACGATATTTTTACGAGTTGATATTTATTTAAAACCTATTTTAATTATTGTGTCTTATTTACAGTGCTTTACGTAAAATTTTCCCGAGACTTTTATTTTCGGGGAAATTTTCACGTAAATAATTTATTATTAATTATATTAAATATATTTTCGAACTTGCATGAACTCATACGTATTTTTAAATTACTAAATAAAGCCTATGTGTATAAATATTTTATTTAATTAGGGTTTAATATATTACCCTAATATTTTATTAATTAATTAATTATTTTATTGTTATTTAATTATTTTTAATTAATGTTAAATTTTAAAATATTAAATTATATGTGTGTGGTGTATATTTAATGTGTGTAATTTAATATTATTTTAATATATAGTATAAAGTATATATATATATATATATAATACATGAAAAACCAAAAATTTTGGAAAATTATCGAATTGCCCCCGATCCCTCTCTTCTTCCTCGATCACTTCCTCACCGTCATCCCCCGTTCCCTTGCCATTGGTGTGCCACCACCTTCCCCAGCCTCTTTCGCGGCCTGTAGCAGCGGATTCCGGCGCCTGGAAGCCATTTTTGGCCGGAGAAGTCGAAATTCGAGCTAACGTCGTTCACGACGATTCCGACCACCATTTTCGACACCGCCGGTCTCTTTCTTCTCCTTGAGCTCTGGTGAGTGTGATTCTAGGTTTGGTTTGAGTTTAAATGGTCTTGATTTGCTTAGGTTTTGAATTTTTTATTTCGACCATATTAGGGTTTTCAATTTTTTTTTGAGCTTCGAATTGATTGATTCATGAAAACTCCCTTCAAAAATATTGTTCCTAGTAGCTTAATCTACATGTATGAATTTTTGTGGAAGTTTTGGAGATTAATTTGATTTTTGTGTATTTTTGAATATTTTAATATTATTTTCTAATTTTTGAAAATTAATTAATTAAATTATGAAATTGTGTTTTATGGTTAAATTAGGTGTTGAAATTAATTATAGGAATTTATTTGGAATTTTTATGAATTTCTATGTATTTATTTTGAATTATTGAAGTTTATGTAATTTTGAGAAATTAGGGTTAATTATGTTTTTAATTGAAATTAATTGGTTAATTGAGTTTAATTATTGATATTATTGATAAATATGTTGAGAAATTTAATTTTTGATAATTATACTATTTTTGGTGAATTTTTGAAGTAATTTTAGTATATTTATATATATAGGGGTATTTTGGTAATTTTACATAAAATTGGATAAAAATGTAATTTAATTGGTTTTAATAGTTATTTAGGGTATAAAAATGATTTCTACAAATTATTTGGTATTTTTAACTAATTAAAACTATTTTTCGTGAATTATTTTCAATTATATATATAATATACGATTTTTCTAATAAAATGAGTTTTTATCGGTTTTTACAGTGTTTTAAGGTTAATTATGTAATTTCTACCTATAAAATGTATTTTTATGTTATAAGGGTATTTTTGGTATTTCTAAAATTATTCTGTGTTTGTGGACCCCGATTGGTAGACTGTAGTTTGGAGTCCGACCGAGGGGTTGTGGTTGAGTGTTGAGCTTGTTTTTCGAAGTGTGTTTCTTTGCAGGGTCGGCTCTACTTTTTGAGTAGAGAGATGTCCATTTTACAAGGCAGGTTCTGCCGAATTTTTGGTAGAATTCTCGTAAAACGTGATATCCGGTCGAACCCTAATCTCAATTCTATGTTAAATATTCTAGATCGAATTCTAGGATTTCTATTAGGGTTATTCTGATTTTTATCGTTATTGTTTGTTTAGTTGCGCTGAGACCCAGGCCTAGTGGACCAAGCCCGTCGAATCCATCTCGTGGAGTGCACTAGTGTGAGTTACTATTTTATATATATGTTCTTTAGGATGCATGATTTAGAAATATATATTTTATTTTGATTAAAATGCATAGATAATGTGATTTGTATTTAAGTATATTTTTAGTTTATTTTTGGTATATATTAAATTATATGCATGTTTTATTAATGAACTGTATTTAAAATGTTTTCAAATATATTTCTAACTTAATTTATAATTTGATTGGATTCATTTGACGTATATATACTTGAAATATACCTGGTTTACTTTTAGTATATTTTCGGTATATATATGGTTTATATTGTTATTTTATTTAAATTCATGCATCATTTATTTGTGAATGGATGTTTTATATTTATTAATGAAGGATATCAATAGAACATGCTCCCTAGTGGGCAGCACTAGGACCGAGTACGTACCGGTACGCTTATAGCATTTAGGCTATATTACTAACCTATTTGTGGTTATTGATTGGAATATGATTATTTGATGTGTGAGATGTGATTTGGGTGTGATTGTTGGAGCTCGGTTGACCAAGTGTCTCAGGGCCAATCACACTGGCAGTCAGACTGCTGGAGCTCGGTTGACTTAGTGTCTCGGGGCCAGTCTACTATCTGAATGGATTAAGTGAATATTTTGGAATAAGTGAGCCTGTATGGCTAGAGTGTTGTCTAACACTGTTTGAGGTTTCGATATCATAGGGTTCTATTTGATCCTTCATAAACTGTGATTTTCAATAAAATATATCAAAATGATTTTTACTGCATCTGTGTGAATTTGCCTGTATATATACATATTAGATATATACTGTTGATTGTATGCATTATCATTTAGTGTGCATGTATATATATTATAGTAATTCACTCAGTGAGGTCTGACTCCCTCCGTTGACTAATTTTTCAGGAGAGTCAACATCTTCAGACCTCAGTAGTAGGCCTATATGCCGGATTTCTTCCGCCCCAGCTGTAATATCCCGTGTTTTTAAATATTTTAATACTGTACCGGGATATACAATGTTAATAATTTTGTATATATATTACGATATTTTTATGAGTTGATATGTATTTAAAACCTATTTTAATTATTGTGTCTTATTTACAGTGCTTTACGTAAAATTTTCCCGAGACTTTTATTTCCGGGAAAATTTTCACGTAAATAATTTATTATTAATGATTATAAATATATTTTCGGACTTGCATGAACTCATACGTATTTTTAAAATACCAAATAAAGCCTATGCGTGTAAATATTTATTTAATTAGGATTTAATATATTACCCTAATATTTTACTAATTAATTAATTATTTTATTATTATTTAATTATTTTTAATTAATATTAAATTTTAAAATATTAAATATTAAGTGTGTGGATGTGATTTTTTTTTAAATATTTTATTAAAATTATTTTTTATTATTTTCTTTTTTCTTTTTCTTTTTTCTTTTCTCTTTCTTTTTCTTTTCTTTTTCTTTTCTTTTCTTTTCTTTTCTTCTTCCCTTCTCTTCTTCCTTCCCGTACCTGATCACCCATCACCGCTGCAACTGCCATTCCCTTACCGTTGGTGTGCCGCCAGCAGCTCCGCCTTCCCCAGCCAGCTGCTCCGCCACCCCAAGCTCCTTCCCCGGCGCCGGTTAGCTCCCATTTTCCCCATTTGGCCGAAACTTCCTCTCCTCGCCGTCGACCATGATTTTGGCCACCATTTTTGACACCGCCGATCTCTTTCTTCTCCTTGAGCTCCGATGAGTGTGATTCTAGCTTTGCTTTGAGCTTAAATGGTCATGATTTGCTTAGGTTTCGAATTTTCCATTTTGGCCATATTAGGGTTTTTGATTTTTTTGAGCTTTGAATTGATTGATTCATGAAAAATCCCTTCATAAATGCTAATCCTAGTAGCTTAATCTACATGTGTGAATTTTTATGGAATTTTTGGAGATTATTTTGATTTTTGGGTATTTTTAAATATTTTAATATTATTTTCTAATTTTCGGAAATTAATTATTTAAATTATGAAATTGTGTTTTATGGTAATTATAGGTGTTGAAATGAATTATAGGAATTTATTTGGAATTTTTCTGAATTTCTATGTATTTATTTTGAATTATTGAAGTTTATGTAATTTTGGGAAATTAGGATTAATTATGTTTTTAATTGAAATTAATTGGATAATTGAGTTTAATTATTGATATTATTGATAAATATGTTGAGAAAATTAATTTTGGATAATTATACTATTTTTTGGTGAATTTTTGAAGTAATTTTAGTATATTTACATATATAGGGTTTTTTTGGTAATTTTACATAAAATTGGCTAAAAATGTAATTTAATTGATTTTAATGGTTATTTAAGGTATAAAAATGATTTCTAAAAATTATTTGGTATTTTTAACTAATTAGAACTATTTTTCGTGAATTATTTTTAGTTATATATATAATATACAGTTTTACTAATAAAATGAGTTTTATCGGTTTTTACTGTGTTTAAAGGTTAATTATGTAATTTTTACCTATAAAATGAATTTCTATGCTATAAGGGTATTTTTGGTATTTTTATAATTATTCTGTGTTTATGGACCCCGATCGGTAGACTGTAGTTTGGAGTCCAACCGAGGGGTTGTGGTTGAGTGTTGAGCTTGTTTTTCGAAGTGTATTTCTTTGCAGGGTTAGCTCTACTCTTTGAGTAGAGAGATGTCCGTTTTACAAGGAAGGTTCTGTCGATTTTTTGGTAGAATTCTCGTAAAACGTGATGTCCGGTCGAACCCTAATCTCAATTCTGTGTTAAATATTCTAGATCGAATTCTAGGATTTTTGTTAGAGTTATTCTGATGTCTATTATTTATTGTTTATTTAGTTACGTCGAGACCGAGGCCTAGTGGACCAGGCCCGTCGGATTTATCTCGTGGAGCGCACTAATTTGTGAGTTGCTATTATATATATATATATATATATATATGCTTAGGATGCATGATTTAGAAATGCATGTTTTATTTTGATTAAATATGCATAAATAATTTGATTATCACTTAGGTTTATATTTAGTTTATTTTTGGTTTATTTATGGTACATATTAAATTATATGCATGTTTTATAAATAAATTATATTTAAAATGTTTTTAAATATATTTCTAGCTTAATTTATAATTTGATTGGATTCATTTGACGTATATATACTCGAAATATACCTGGTTTACTTTTGGTATATTTTCGGTATATATATGGTTTATATTGTTATTTTATTTAAATTCATGCATCATTTATTTGTGAATGGATGTTTTATATTTATTAATGAAGGATATCAATAGAACGTGCTACCTAGTGGGCAGCACTAGGACCGAGTACGTACCGGTGCGCTTATAGCATTTAGGCTATACTACTAACCATTTGTGGATATTGATTGAATATGATTATTTAATGTGTGAGATATGGTTTGGAGGTGTGATTGCTGAAGCTTGGTTGACCAAGTGTCTCGAGGCTAATCACACTGGCAATCAGACTGCTGGAGCTCAGTTGACTTAGTGTCTCGGGGCCAGTCTACTGTCTAAATGGATTAAGTGGATATATTTGGATTAAGTGAGCCTGTATGGCTAGAGTGTTGTCTAACACTGATTGAGGTTTCGATATCATAGGGTTCTATTTGATCCTTCATAAAAGATGATTTTCAATGAAATATATAAAATGATTTTATTACATCTGTGTAATTGCCTGTATATATATTAGATATATATATACTATTGATTGTATGCATTGTCATTTAGTGTGTATGTATATATACTATAGTAATTCACTCAGTGAGGTCTGACTCCCCTCCGTTGACTATTTTTCAGGAGAGTCAACATCTTCAGACCTCAGTAGCAGGCCTGTACGCCGAATTTCTTCCGCCCCGGCTTCCTTGTGTAAACTGCTTACTTGAGTCTTATTTTTATAATCTAGACACTGTAGTAGTGGTAAATTCAATTGTGGGATTTTATGTATTTTATTTATGTGAGATATTGTATCATGTGAACTGGATTTGTATTAAAAGATTTATATATATGAGATGAGATTTAATTTAAATCCAGTTGGTGAAAATACTATTGTGATATTTATGATTTTCATTTTCGCTGCATTTGATATTGTTATTATTATTATTACATATTTTATTTTATTTTTAGGCTTGCTACGGGTTCCGGATTCGAAAGAATTCTCGTTCCCTAGCGCTGGTCATGGCCCTGTTTTGGGTCGTGACACCGACTTCTTTGTATAAACTGCTTCTCTGAGTCTTGAGTCTTATTTTTTTTATAATCTAGACACTGCAGTAGTTGTAAATTAAATTATGGGATTTTATGTATTTTATTTATGTGAGATATTGTATTATATGTGAACTGGATTTATATTAAGAGTTTTATATATATATGAGATGAGTATTTGATTTAAATCCAGTTGGTGAAAATAATATTATGATATTTATGATTTTTATGATTTTTATTTCTGCTGCATTATATATATGGTTATTACCATTGCATGTTTATTTTATTTTATTTTTAGGCTTGCTACGGGTTCCGGATTCGAAAGAATTCCCGTTCCCTAGCGCCAGTCATGGCCCCTGTTTTGGATCATGACAAAGTTGGTATCAGAGCGGAGTTCTGTGTCAGGGCTTAGTTATGTGAGTTGTGGCCCTAGTTTTCAGAGTTATGTTTTCTGTTGAACTACTGCAGTGAATTAGGTTTGAGTATGTCTTGATAAGTATTCCTTGCTTTAGTTTTCTACGTTATTCCTCTGTTGTCTATTTTTTATGAATCTTTCCATTTGTCTTTTCAGAATGAGGAGGCGAGCGCGTGTCGCTCCATCGGTCGTTGAGGCCAAGGATGATGAGTCTTTTCAGGATGAGGTTTTACCTTCTGAACAACCGGTTAGATGTAGAGGTCGTGGTAGAGGTAGACCTCGAGGAGCGGCAGGTCACCGTAGGCAGAGAGAGTTACAGGATGAGGAGCCTATTGAGCCTAAGTTTGATGTTCTTGTTCCTCCAGTTGTTTAGCCTGTTCAGCCTGCCTATCAGCATGGTATGTCTGACCCTGAGGCAGCTTTGTTCTATGCCCGAGTTGGCATGATTACTTTTGATGGTACTTTCGATCCGTTAGACTTTCTGCACGCAATTGAGACTAGGACTCGGACTGCTCATACTGAGTACCAGCGGATCATGATCATCGAGTTGTCTATTGTGGGACCAGCCCTAGATTGGTTCATTCAGATGATTCAGCCTTATATGATGACGATGACCTGGGCTCTTGAGAGCGATTTTTGAGGAGATTCTATCCAGAGCCGCTTCGTATGAGCTATCGTCTCCGATTGACCAGTATTTCTCGTGGGAGATCGATCTGTAGAGGAGTACACCGAGAGTTTCTTCGTCTGGGTAGATATGTTGAGGATCTGATGCGAGACCAGTACTTCGCCTGTCACTACATACGTTACTGGTTTGGGTTTTGCTTTTGCTGGTATGCCTACAGCAGGCCTTACTTTGGAATCTGTGATTGAGTTGGCTAGGAGATTGAGCTGAGGCTAGTTAGGCAGGGAGCGATGCCTGATTATTACCAGCTAGGAGTTCAGACGAGTGGATTGCAGGCTACTCCGTATTCGAGTTTTCATGTTGGTTCGAGTAGTCAGCAGCGAGGTCTGACTCAGTAGAGTCAAAGACAGCAGCAGCGAGTGCATCGGAAGCAGTAGACCATAGCCGTGGAGGTCAGCGTAGATCGTTTAGATTTGGGTCAGGTGCTTCGAGTCAAGCAGCAGTGGTCGTAGTTCTGGATCAGCGACCAGTGTTTGTCAGACTTGCGATAGAGTCCATCAGGGATCGTATTATCTGACACCGCTGATATGCTTTAGATGCGGGCAGACATGACATTTTTCCAGATCGTGTCCTTATTCCTGGTATCAGTAGCCGCAGATTCCACGATTCCCACAGCAGTCGATTGCTAGTGCTGCACCCGTGCCATTTCAGTTACCACCAGCTCAACATAAAAGTTCCACACAGCTTGTTCCATAATAGAGTCGTGGTAGAGGTACTAGAGGAGGTGCCAGAGGAGTTGGCCAGGCTTCTACCAGTCAGCAGGGAGGTCGAGGTCATGCCAGAGTTTTCCATCTCACTCAGCAGGATGCTCAGGCATCTAATGTAGTCGTGGCAGGTATTGTTTCTGTTTGTTACCTGGATGCTTGGGTTTTGTTTGATCCGGGGTGCCACGCATTCGTTTGTTTCTCCCATTTTTGCTTTTAAATCTTGTTGGCAAGCTTTGAGGATGGCTTTTCCTTTGTCTGTTGCCACTCCTCTGAGCGATTCCTTGGACACCGATATTATTCTTTCTGGTTGTCCAGTTCTCGTGGGAGGTAGAGAATTACCCGCTGATTTGATCTTGTTGGATGTGATGGAGTTTGATGTTATTTTGGGAATGGATTTGTCACGACCCAAACAGGGGGCCCATGACCGGCGCTAGGGAAAGGGAATTCTTTCGAATCCGGAACCCGTAGCAAGCCTAAAAATAAAAAAAAATGCAATAATAACCATAAAAATATAATATGCAGCGGAAAATAAAATCATAAATATTTCATATCATCCATAACAATTGGATATAATTCAAAACTCATCACATCACATATATAATCTCATAAATGTATATCTTTAATACAAATCCAGTTTTACTATAATACATCTCTTTAAAACAAATACATAAAATCCAATACTTTAATTTACAACTACTGCAGTGTCTAGATAAAATAAATAAGACTCAAGTAGACAATTTACATAAAGAAGCCGGGGCGGAAGAAATCCGACGTATCGACCTGCTACTGAGGTCTGAGGAAGTTGACTCTCCTGAAAAATAGTCAACGGAGGGGAGTCAGACCTCACTGAGTGAATTACTATAGTATATATACATACACTCTAAGTGATAATGCATACAGTCAATAGTATATGAGTAATATGTATATATACAGGCAAGTTCATACAGATGCAGAAAAATCATTTTATATTTTGTCTGAAAATCAACTTTTATGAAGGATCGCATAGAACCTAGAATATCGCAACCTCAGAAAAATAGTGTTAAACAACACTCTAGCCATACAGGCTCACTGATTCCAAATATATCCACTTAATCCATATGGACAGTAGACTGGCCCCGAGACACTAAGTCAACCGAGCTCCAGCAGTCTGACTGCCAGTGTGATTGGCCCCGAGACACTTGGTCAACCGCGAGCTCCAGCAATCACACCCCAAAACCACATCTCACACATCAATGATCATAATCAATCAATATCCATAAATAAGTTAGTAATATAGCTAAACACTATAGGCGTACCGTACGTACTCGGTCCTAGTGCTGCCCACTAGGTAGCACGTTCTATTGATATCCTTCATTAATAAATAATAAAACATTCATTCACAAATACATGATGCATGAATATAAATGAAATAGCAATATAAACCATATATATACCGAAAATATACCAAACATAAACCAGGTATATTTTGAGTATATATACGTCAAATAAATTCAATCAAATCATGAATTAAACTAAAAATATATTTAAAAACATTTTAAATATATTTTATTAATAAAACATGTATATAATTTATTATATACCAAAAATATACCAAAAATATACTTGAATATAAATCATGCTATTTATGCACATTTAGTCAAAATAAAACATGCATTTTCAAAATCATGCATCCTAATCATATATATATAATATAGTAACTCACCTAATGCGCTCACGAGACAGGTCCGACGGGCCTGGTCCACTAACCCTCGGTCTCGGCGCAACTAAACAAGAAATAATTAATCGACATCAGAATAACCCTAACAGAAATCCTAGAATTAAATCTAGAGTATTCAACACAGAATCGGAAATTAGGGTTCGACTGGATATCACGTTTTTCGAGAATTCTACCGGAAATCCGGCAGAACCTCCCCTGTAAAACGGACATCTCTCTACTCAAAAGAGTAGAGCCGACCCTGCAAAGAAAGTACACTTCAAAATAAATACCACAATCCATCACAACCCCTCGGTCGGACTCCAGACTATAATCTGTCGACCGGGGGTCCACAAACACAGAATATATTCCAATATACCAAAAATATCCTTAAATCATAAAAATACATTTTATAGGTAAAAATTATAAAATAAATCTTGAAACACTATAAAACCGATTAAAACTCATTTTATTTGAAAAACCGTATATTATATATATAATTGAAAATAATTCCCGAAAAATAGTTTTAATTAGTTAAAAATACTAAATATTTTGTAGAAATCATTTTTATACCTTAAATAAATATTAAAACCAATTAAATTACATTTTTAGACAATTTAGGGTAAAATTACCAAATACCCCTATATATATATATATACCTAAATTACTTCAAAAATTCACCAAAAATCATACAATTATCCAAAATTAATTTTCTCAACATATTTATCAATAATATCAATAATTAAACTCATTAACCAATTAAAATTCAATTTAAAACACAATTAACTTAATTTTACAAAATCACATAAACTTCAATAATTAAAAATAAATACTTAGAAATTCATAAAAATTCCAAATAAATTCCTATAATTCATTTCAACACCTAATTCAACCATAAACTCCAATTTCATAATTTAAATAATTAATTTCCGAAAATTAGAAAATAATATTAAAATATTCAAAAATACCCAAAAATCCAAACAATCTCCAAAAATTCTGTAAAAATTCATACATGAAGATTAAACTACCAGGAACAACATTTGTGAAGGAAGTTTCCATGAATCATCCAAATTGAAGCTCAAAAAAATCGAAAACCAAAAGTGGCCGAAATATTCAAATCGAAACCTAAGCAATTCTAGACCATTTTAGCTCAAACCAAAGCTAGAATAACACTCACGCGAGCTCAAGGAGAAGATAGAGACCAGCGGTGTCAAAAACGGTGGCCGGGAGGAGGAGAAACGGCGGTGAGGAATGTGGCCGGCGCTCGCGGGAAGAAGAGAAGAAGAAGAAGAAGAAAAAGAAAAGAAGAAAAGGAAAGAGAAAGGAAAAGAAAAAGAAGAAAAAGGAAAGAAAAAAAAAAAGAAAAAAATAAAATAAATTTAAAATAATTAAATATTAATAAATAATTAATAATAAAATAATAAATTTTAATAATTTAATAATAAATAAAATAATCAAATATAATAAATAAATAATAAAATATTAGGGTAATAATAAACCCTAATTAAATAAATATACACACACAAGCTTTATTTAATAATTTAAAAATATGTATGAGTTCATGCAAACCCGTAAATACATTTAACATAATTAATAATAAACTGTTTACGTGAAAATTTCCCCGAAAATGAAAGTCCGGGAAAATTTTACGTAAAATACTGAAAATAATAGACAGTAATTAAAATAGGTTTAAAATACATATCAACTCATAAAATATCGTATATATATTCAAAATTATTGACACTGCATATCCCGGTACAGTGTAAAAATATTAAAAAAAAAAACACGGGATATTACAGTCTTCCCCCCTTACAAGAATTCATCCCCGAATTCTAAAACAAGATTACAGAATCAGGAAGGAAAGAGATACGGGTAAGAAGCTCGCATCTCAGCTTCAGTCTCCCACGTATGCTCCTCAACTCTGTCGCTACGCCACAAAACCTTGACCATCGGAATCTGCTTCGATCGCAACTGTCGAACTTGATAATCAACGATCGCCACAGGTTCTTCCACAAAAGTCAAATCTTCACTCACTTCCACCCTGTCAGGTTGCAATACATGTGAAGGATCTGAGATATACTTCCTCAACATCGAGATATGAAATACTGGATGCACCTGTGACATACTCGGAGGCAAATCCAACCGATATGCAACAGTGCCAATTCTCTCCAGAATCTCAAACGGTCCAATGTATCTCGGTGCTAACTTACCCTTCCTGCCAAATCTCATCACACCCTTCATCGGAGATACTTTCAGAAAAACAAAATCTCCAACCTGAAACTCCACATCTCTACGCCTAGGATCCGCATAACTCTTCTGTCTACTAATTGCGGTCTCTAACCTGCGCTTGATCACGGCGACTTTCTCTGCAGCATCCTGAACCATCTCTGGTCCAGTCAAAGCTCTCTCACCAATCTCATCCCAACTCAACGGGGATCTACACTTCCTTCCATATAATGCCTCATATGGTGCCATGCCAATACTGCTATGGTAGCTATTATTATATGCAAACTCAACAAGCGACAAATGATCATCCCAGCTACCTCCCAAATCCAAGACACACATCCTCAACATATCTTCCAGTGTCTGGATCGTCCTCTCAGACTGACCATCTGTCTGAGGATGAAAAGCAGTACTGAAATCCAACCTAGTGCCCATCGCTTCCTGCAACTTCTGCCAAAAACGAGAAGTAAACACCGAACCTCTGTCTGACACAATGGACACAGGTACTCCATGAAGGCATACAATATTCTTCACGTACAACTTCGCCAATCTAGCAACTGAATATGTGGCTTTCACAGGCAAGAAATGTGCAGACTTCGTCAATCTGTCTACAATCACCCAGATGGAATCGTATCCATCCTTCGAACGAGGTAAACCGACACAAAATCCATAGCTATCCTTTCCCACTTCCACTCGGGAATAGGAAGAGGCTGAAGCTTCCCAGAAGGCTTCTGATGTTCGGCTTTCACTTGCTGACACGTCAAGCACTTAGCAACATAATCAGCAACATCCTTCTTCAATCCATCCCACCAGTATAGATCTCTGATACTGTGGTACATCTTAGTAACACCAGGATGAACGCTGTAAGCTGTAGAATGTGCTTCCTCTAAAATCTCTTCTCTCATATCATCCACATCAGGAACACACAATCTACCACTGATCCACAACACACCATCGTCATCGAGTGTGAAATCAGTGAACTTCCCTGCTCTGACATTCTCTGCAAGCTCTTCCAGAATAGGATCTCGGCTCTGAGCTGCTTTAATCCTATCCCTTAGCACAGATCGTACTTTAAACTGAGCTAAACAGTCCACCTGATCTACTAATCTTCATCATCAGACTTGATCCACCATCAAATGCAATTCTTGGATCAATGGTCTCCTCTCCACACCGATGTGAGCAAGACTACCCGAGGACTTCCTACTCAAGGCATCTGCTACCATATTAGCTTTACCTGGATGGTAAAGAATCTCGCAATCATAATCCTTCAACAGTTCTAACCATCTTCTCTGCCTCAAATTCAGATCTCGCTACTGGAAAATGTACTTAAGGCTCTTGTGATCAGTAAATATCTCACAAGTCACCCCGTACAAAATAATGTCTCCAAATCTTCAAAGCAAAGATCACTGCAGCCATCTCAAGATCATGTGTGGGATAGTTCTGCTCATGCTTCTTCAACTGCCTCGAAGCATAGGCTATCACCCTTCCATTCTGCATCAACACACAACCAAGACCAATTCTAGAGGCATCACAGTAAACTGTGAACTTATCCACACTATTAGGCAAAGCTAATACTGGCGCTGTGGTCAACTTCTCCTTCAACAACTGAAAACTATTCTCACAAGCTTCTGACCACTCGAATCTAACATTCTTCTGAGTCAAGCGAGTCATAGGGGCTGCTATCCTGGAAAAATCCTGCACAAACCGCCTATAATACCCGGCTAAACCCAGAAAACTCCAAATCTCAATAACTGAAGTAGGTCTAGGCCACTCAGATACTGCTTCAATCTTCTGTGGATCAACCTGAATACCTTCTTTAGACACTACGTGTCCAAGAAAAGAAACACTCTCCATCCAGAAATCACACTTCGAGAATTTAGCATAAAGCTGATCTCTCAGTGTCTGCAGTACAATCCTCAAATGATATACGTGCTCTTCCATACTCCTCGAATATACCAATATATCATCAATGAAGACTACTACAAACTGATCCACATACGGTCTGAATACTCTGTTCATCAGGTCCATAAAAGCTGCTGGTGCATTAGTCAAACCAAAAGACATCACCAGAAACTCATAATGACCATAACGAGTGCGGAATGCTGTCTTAGGAATATCAGCTTCACTGATCCGCAGCTGATGATAACCCGACCTCAAGTCGACCTTAGAAAAGAATTGTGCACCCTGGAGCTGATCAAACAAGTCATCTATCCTCGGGAGAGGATACTTGTTCTTCACTGTCACCTTATTAAGCTCTCTGTAGTCAATGCACAGTCTCAGGGTACCATCCTTCTTCTTCACAAACAGGACTGGTGCACCCCAAGGAGAAACACTAGGGTCTGATAAAACCTTTCTCCAACAACTCTTGCAACTGCTCCTTCAACTCTCTCAACTCTGCAGGAGCCATACGATAGGGTGGCATAGATATAGGAGTAATACCTAGAACCACATCTATACAGAACTCAATCTCTCTATGAGGTGGTAAACCTGGCAACTCCTCGGGGAAAAACATCAGGAAACTCATAAGCAACCGGAACATCTGTGAGTGACAACTTCTCCACTGACGTATCCCTGACCAATGCCAAAAAACCCCTGACAACCTTTCCTCAACAACTTCCTAGCTGATATAACAGAAATAAGATTCTGAGGTGTTGAACTCCTATCACCAACAAACTTAAATTCTACTTCACCAGGAATTCTAAAAATCACCTCCTTATTCATACAATCTACCACGGCAAAGTGCTGAGATAACCAATCCATTCCCAAAATAACATCGAACTCCATCACATCCAAGAAAATCAAATCAGCGAGTAATTCTCTATCTCCCACGAGAACTGGACAACCAGAAAGAACAATATCGGCGTCCAAGGAATCACTCAGAGGAGTGGCAACAGACAAAGGAAAAGCCATCCTCGAAGCTTGCCAACAAGATTTAGAAGCAAAAATAGGAGAAACAAACGAATGCGTGGCACCCGGATCAAACAAAACCAAAGCAATCCAGGTAACAAACAGAAAGAATACCTGCCACGACTGCATTAGATGCCTGAGCATCCTGCTGAGTCAGATGGAAAACTCTCGCCTGGCCTCGACCTCCCTGCTGGCTGGTAGAAGTCTGGCCAAAACCTCTAGCACCTCTCTAGTACCTCTACCACGACTCTGCTAGTGGAAACAAACTGAGTAGAACTCTGATGCTGAGCTGGTGGTAACTGAAATGGCACGGGTGCCTGCACTAGCAATCGATTGCTGTGGGAATCGTGGAATCTGCTGCTGCTGATATCCGGGGTAAGGACACGATCTGGCAAAATGTCCTGTCTGCCCGCATCTGAAGCATGTCAACGGTGTCAGATAACACGGTCCCTGATGGACTCTACCACAAGTCTGACAAACACTGGCCGCTGATCCAGAACTACGACCACTGCTGCTGCTCGAAGCACCTGACCCAAATCTGAATGATCTACGCTGACCTCCATGACCATGTCTACTGTTCCGATGCACTCGTTGCTGCTGTCTCTGACTCTGCTGAGTCGAACCTCGCTGCTGACTACTCGAACCAACATGAAAACTCGAATATGGAGTAGCCTGCGATCCACTCGACTGAACTCCCAACTGGTAATAATCAGGCATCGCTCCCTGCCTAACTAATCTCAGCTCAATCTCCTTAGCTAGCTCAATCACCGACTCGAGAGTAAGACCTGCTGTAGGCATACCAGCAAAAGCTGAACCCAAACCAGTAACGTAGGTAGTAACAGCGAAATACTGATCTCGCATCAGATCCTCAGCATATCTACCCAGACGAAGAAACTCTCGGGTATACTCCTCTACAGATCGATCTCCACGAGAAATACTAGTCAATCGAAGACGATAACTCAAACGAAGAGGCTCTGGACAAAATCTCCTCATGAATCACTCTCGAAACTGAGCCCAGGTCATCGTCATCATAAAGGGCTGGATCATCTGAATAAACCAATCCAAGGCTGGTCCCTCGACAGACAACTCAACAATCATGATCCTCTAGTACTCGGTATGAGCAGTCCGAGTCCTAGTCTCAATCGCATGCAAAAAATCTAAAGGATCAGAAGTACCATCAAAAGCAATCCTGCCAACTCTGGCATAGAACAAAGTTGCCTCAGGGTCAGACATACCCTGCTGATAGGCAGGCTGAACAGGCTGAACAACTGGAGGAACAGGAACATCAAACTCAGGCTCAACAGGCTCCTCGTCCTGTAACTCTCTCTGCCTATGGCGACCTGCCGCTCCTCGAGGTCTACCCCTGCCACGACCTCTATGCCTAACTGGCGGCTCAGGAGGTAAAACCTCGTCCTGAAAAGACTCATCATCCTCGGCCTCAACGACCGGTGGAGCGACATGCGCTCGCCTCCTCATTCTGAAAAGACAAACGGAAAGATTCAGACAAAACAGACAACGGAGGAATAACGCTGAAAACTACAGCAAGGAATACTCATCAAGACATACTCGAACCTAATACACTACAGTAGTCCAACAGAAAACACAACTTAAAAACTAGGGCCACAACTCACATAACTAAGCCCTGACACAGAACTCCACTCTGAAACGAACTTCGCTCTGATACCAACTTTGTCACGACCCAAAATAGGGGCCATGACCGGCGCTAGGGAACGGGAATTCTTTCGAATCCGGAACCCGTAGCAAGCCTAAAAATAAAATAAAAATGCAATAATAACCATAAAATATAATATGCAGCGGAAAATAAAATCATAAATATTTCAATATCATCCATAACAACTGGATATAATTCAAAACTCATCACATCACATATATAATCTCATAAATGTATAATCTTTAATACAAATCCAGTTTTACTATAATACATCTCTTTAAAACAAATACATAAAATCCAATACTTTAATTTACAACTACTGCAGTGTCTAGATAAAATAAATAAGACTCAAGTAGACAATTTACATAAAGAAGCCGGGGCGGAAGAAATCCGGCGTATCGACCTGCTACTGAGGTCTGAGGAAGTTGACTCTCCTGAAAAATAGTCAACGGAGGGGAGTCAGACCTCACTGAGTGAATTACTATAGTATATATACATACACTCTAAGTGATAATGCATACAGTCAACAGTATATGAGTAATATGTATATATACAGGCAAGTTCATACAGATGCAGAAAAATCATTTTATATATTTTGTCTGAAAATCAACTTTTATGAAGGATCGCATAGAACCCTAGAATATCGCAACCTCAGAAAAATAGTGTTAAACAACACTCTAGCCATACAGGCTCACTGATTCCAAATATATCCACTTAATCCATATGGACAGTAGACTGGCCCCGAGACACTAAGTCAACCGAGCTCCAGCAGTCTGACTGCCAGTGTGATTGGCCCCGAGACACTTGGTCAACCGAGCTCCAGTAATCACACCCCAAACCACATCTCACACATCAATGATCATAATCAATCAATATCCATAAATAAGTTAGTAATATAGCCTAAACACTATAGGCGTACCGGTACGTACTCGGTCCTAGTGCTGCCCACTAGGTAGCACGTTCTATTGATATCCTTCATTAATAAATAATAAAACATTCATTCACAAATACATGATGCATGAATATAAATGAAATAGCAATATAAACCATATATATACTGAAAATATACCAAACATAAACCAGGTATATTTTGAGTATATATACGTCAAATAAATTCAATCAAATCATGAATTAAACTAAAAATATATTTAAAAACATTTTAAATATATTTTATTAATAAAACATGTATATAATTTATTATATACCAAAAATATACCAAAAATATACTTGAATATAAATCATGCTATTTATGCACATTTAGTCAAAATAAAACATGCATTTTCAAAATCATGCATCCTAATCATATATATATAATATAGTAACTCACCTAATGCGCTCCACGAGACAGGTCCGACGGGCCTGGTCCACTAACCCTCGGTCTCGACGCAGCTAAACAAGAAATAATTAATCGACATCAGAATAACCCTAACAGAAATCCTAGAATTAAATCTAGAGTATTCAACACAGAATCGGAAATTAGGGTTCGACTGGATATCACGTTTTACGAGAATTCTACCGGAAATCCGACAGAACCTCCCCTGTAAAACGGACATCTCTCTACTCAAAAGAGTAGAGCCGACCCTGGAAAGAAAGTACACTTCAAAAATAAACACCACAATCCATCACAACCCCTCGGTCGGACTCCAGACTACAATCTGTCGACCGGGGTCCACAAACACAGAATATATTCCAATATACCAAAAATATCCTTAAATCATAAAAATACATTTTATAGGTAAAAATTACAAAATAAATCTTGAAACACTATAAAAACCGATTAAAACTCATTTTATTTGAAAAACCGTATATTATATATATAATTGAAAATAATTCCCGAAAAATAGTTTTAATTAGTTAAAAATACTAAATATTTTGTAGAAATCATTTTTATACCTTAAATAAATATTAAAACCAATTAAATTACATTTTTAGACAATTTAGGGTAAAATTACCAAAATACCCCTATATATATATATATACCTAAATTACTTCAAAAATTCACCAAAAATCATACAATTATCCAAAATTAATTTTCTCAACATATTTATCAATAATATCAATAATTAAACTCAATTAACCAATTAAATTCAATTTAAAACACAATTAACTTAATTTTACAAAATCACATAAACTTCAATAATTAAAAATAAATACTTAGAAATTCATAAAAATTCCAAATAAATTCCTATAATTCATTTCAACACCTAATTCAACCATAAACTCCAATTTCATAATTTAAATAATTAATTTCCGAAAATTAGAAAATAATATTAAAATATTCAAAAATACCCAAAAATCCAAAAAATCTCCAAAAATTCTGTAAAAATTCATACATGAAGATTAAACTACCAGGAACAACATTTGTGAAGGAAGTTTCCATGAATCATCCAAATTGAAGCTCAAAAAAATTGAAAACCAAAAGTGGCCGAAATATTCAAATCGAAACCTAAGCAATTCTAGACCATTTTAGCTCAAACCAAAGCTAGAATAACACTCACCGGAGCTCAAGGAGAAGATAGAGACCGGCGGTGTCGAAAACGGTGGCCGGAGGAGGGAGAAACGGCGGTGAGGAATGTGGCCGGCGCTCGCGGGAAGAAGAGAAGAAGAAGAAGAAGAAAAAGAAAAAGAAGAAAAGGAAAGAGAAAGGAAAAGAAAAAGAAAGAAAAAGGAAAAGAAAAAAAAATAAAAAAATAAAATAAAATAAAATAATTAAATATTAATAAATAATTAATAATAAAATAATAAATTTTAATAATTTAATAATAAATAAAATAATAAATAAATAATAAAATATTAGGGTAATAATAAACCCTAATTAAATAAATATACACACACAAGCTTTATTTAATAATTTAAAAATATGTATGAGTTCATGCAAACCCGTAAATACATTTAACATAATTAATAATAAATTGTTTACGTGAAAATTTCCCCGAAAATGAAAGTCCCGGGAAAATTTTACGTAAAATACTGAAAATAATAGACAGTAATTAAAATAGGTTTAAAATACATATCAACTCATAAAAATATCGTATATATATTCAAAATTATTGACACTGCATATCCCGGTACAGTGTAAAAATATTAAAAAAAAAAACACGGGATATTACAGGATTGGTTATCTCAACACTATGCCATGGTAGATTGCAAGAATAAAGAGGTGACTTTCAGAATTCCTGATGAAGTAGATTTTAAGTTTGTTGGTGATAGGAGTTCAACACCTCAGAATCTTATTTCTGCTATTACGGCTAGGAAGTTGTTGAGGAAAGGTTGTCAGGGATACTTCAGTGGAGAAGTTGTCACTCACAAATGTTCCTGTTGCTTGTGAGTTTCCTGATGTTTTTCCCAAGGAGTTGCCAGGTTTACCACCTCACAGAGAGATTGAGTTCTGTATAGATGTGGTTCCAGGTACTACTCCTATATCTATGCCACCCTATAGAATGGCTCCTGCAGAGTTGAAAGAGTTGAAGGAGCAGTTGCAAGAGTTATTGGATAAAGGTTTCATCAGACCTAGTGTTTCTCCTTGGGGTGCACCAGTCCTGTTTGTGAAGAAGAAGGATGGTACCCTGAGACTGTGCATTGACTACAGAGAGCTGAATAAGGTGACAGTGAAGAACAAGTATCCTCTCCCGAGGATAGATGACTTGTTTGATCAGCTCCAGGGTGCACAGTTCTTTTCTAAGATTGACTTGAGGTCGGGTTATCATCAGCTGCGGATTAGTGAAGCCAATGTTCCTAAAACAGCATTCCGCATGCGATATGGCCATTATGAGTTTCTGGTGATGTCTTTTGGTTTGACTAATGCACCAGTAGCTTTTATGGACCTGATGAACAGGGTATTCAGACCGTATGTGGATCAGTTTGTGGTAGTCTTCATTGATGATATACTGGTATATTCAAGGAGTATAGAGGAGCATGTATATCATTTGAGGATTGTACTACAGACACTGAGAGATCATCAGCTTTATGCTAAATTCTCGAATTGTGATTTTTGGATGGAAAGTGTTTCTTTTCTTGGACACCTGGCGTCTAAAGAAGGTATTCAGGTTGATCCATAAAAGATTGAGGCAGTGTCTGAGTGGCTTAGACCGACTTCTATTACTGAGATTTAGAGTTTTTTGGGTTTAGCCGGGTATTATAGGCGGTTTGTACAGGATTTTTCTAGAATAGCAGCCCTTATGACTCACTTGACTTAGAAGAATGTTAGATTTGAGTGGTCAGAAGCTTGTGAGAATAGTTTCCAGTTATTGAAGGAGAAATTGACCACAGCGCCAGTGTTAGCTTTGCCTAATAGTGTGGATAAGTTCACAGTTTATTGTGATGCCTCTAGAATTGGTCTTGGTTGTGTGTTGATGCAGAATGGAAAGGTGATAGCCTATGCTTCGAGGCAGTTGAAGAAGCATGAGCAGAACTATCCTACACATGACCTTGAGATGGCTGCAGTGATCTTTGCTTTGAAGATTTGGAGACATTATTTGTACAGGGTGACTTGTGAGATATTTACTGATCACAAGAGCCTTAAGTACATTTTCCAGCAGAGAGATCTAAATCTGAGGCAGAGGAGATGGTTAGAATTGTTGAAGGATTACGACTGTGAGATTCTATATCATCCAAGTAAAGCTAATGTGGTAGCAGATGCCTTGAGTAGAAAGTCCTCAGGCAGTCTTACTCACATCAGTGTTGAGAGGAGACCATTGATCCAGGAATTGCATCTGTTGGTGGATCAAGGTCTGATGATGAAGATTAGTAGATCAGGTGGACTGCTAGCTCAGTTTAAAGTACGATCTGTACTGAGGGATAGGATTAAAGCAGCTCAGAGCCGAGATCCTATTCTAGAAGAGCTTGTAGAGAATGTCAGAGCAGGGAAGTTCACTGATTTCACACTCAATGATGATGGTGTGTTGTGGATCAGTGGTAGATTGTGTGTTCCTGACATGGATGATTTGAGAGAGGAGATTTTAGAGGAAGCACATTCTACAGCTTATAGCGTACATCCAGGTGTTACTAAGATGTACCACAATATTAGAGATTTATACTGGTGAGATGGATTGAAGAAGGATGTCTCTGATTATGTGGCTAAGTGTCTGACGTGTCAGCAAGTGAAAGTCGAACATCAGAAGCCTTCTGGGAAACTTCAGCCTCTTCCTATTCCCGAGTGGAAGTGGGAAAGGATAGCTATGGATTTTGTGGTAGGTTTACCTCGTTCGAAGGATGGATACGATTCCATCTGGGTGATTGTAGACAGGTTGACGAAGTCTGCACATTTCTTGCCTGTGAAAGCCACTTATTCAGTTGTTAGATTGGCAAAACTGTATGTGAAGCATATCGTATGCCTTCATGGAGTACCTATGTCCATTGTGTCAGATAGAGGTTCAGTGTTTACTTCTCGTTTTTGGCAGAAGTTACAAGAAGCGATGGGCACTAGGTTGGATTTCAGTACTGCTTTTCATCCTCAAACAGATGATCAATCTGAGAGGATGATCCAGACACTGGAAGATATGTTGAGGATGTGTATCTTGGATTTGGGAGGTAGCTGGGATGATCATTTGCCACTCGTTGAGTTTGCATATAATAACAGCTACCATAGCAGTATTGGTATGGCACCGTATGAGGCGTAGATCCCCTCTGAGTTGGGATGAGATTGGTGAGAGAGCTTTGACTGGACCTGAGATGGTTCAGGATACTGCAGAGAAAGTCACCGTGATCAAGCAAAGATTAGAGACCGTAGTTAATAGACAGAAGAGTTATGCGGATCCTAGGCGCAAAGATGTGGAGTTTTAGGTTGGAGATTTCATTTTTTTAAAGATATCTCCGATGAAGGGTGTGATGAGATTTGGCATGAAGGGTAAGCTAGCACCGAGATATATTGGACCGTTTGAGATTCTGGAGAGAGTTGGCACTGTTGCATATCGGTTGGATTTGCCTCCGAGTATGTCACAGGTGCATCCAGTATTTCATATCTCGATGCTGAGGAAGTATATCTCAGACCCTTCACATGTGTTGCAGCCCCACAGTGTAGAAGTGAGTGAAGATTTGACGTTTGTGGAAGAACCTGTGGCGATCGTAGACTATCAAGTTCGACAGTTGCGGTCGAAGCAGATTCCGATGGTCAAGGTTCTATGGCGTAGCGACAGAGTTGAGGAACATACGTGGGAGACTGAAGCTGAGATGCGAGTTTCTTACCTGTATCTCTTTCCTTCTTGATCTTGTTTTCTGGAATTCGGGGATGAATTCTTGTAAGGGGGGAAGACTGTAATATCCCGTGTTTTTAAATATTTTAACACTGTATCGGGATATGCAGTGTTAATAATTTTTGTATATACATTATGATATTTTTACAAGTTGATATTTATTTAAAACCTATTTTAATTATTGTGTCTTATTTACAGTGCTTTACGTAAAATTTTCCTGAGACTTTTATTTTCGGGGAAATTTTCACGTAAATAATTTATTATTAATTATATTAAATATATTTTCGGACTTGCATGAACTCATACGTGTTTTTAAATTACTAAATAAAGCCTATGTGTATAAATATTTATTTAATTAGGGTTTAATATTGTCACGACCCAAAATAGGAGTCATGACCGGCGCTAGGGAACGGGAATTCTTTCGAATCCGGAACCCGTAGCAAGCCTAAAACTAAAATAAAGCATGCCATAATAACAGTAACAGTATGATATGCAGCGGAAAATAAAAATCATAATATCATAATATCATTTTTCATATCAACTGGATTTAATTCAAAACTCATCTCATCACATAAATGTATAATCTTTAATACAAATCCAGTTTCAATATAATACATCTCTTTAAAATAAAATACATGAAATCCAATACTGTAATTCACAACTACTGCAGTGTCTAGATAAAATAAATAAGACTCAAGTAGACAATTTACATAAAGAAGCCGGGGCGGAAGAAATCCGGCGTATCGACCTGCTACTGAGGTCTGAGGAAGTTGACTCTCCTAAAAAATAGTCAACGGAGGGGAGTTAGACCTCACTGAGTGAATTACTATAATATATATACATACACACTAAGTGATAATGCATACAGTCAACAGTATATATATAATATATATATATACAGGCAATTACACACAGATGCAATAAAAATCATTTTTATATATATATATTGAAAATCACAGTTTATGAAGGATCACATAGAACCCTAGAATATCGCAACCTCAGAATAATAGTGTTAAACAACACTCTGGCCATACAGGCTCACTTATTCCAAATATATCCACTTAATCCATTTGGACAGTAGACTGGCCCCGAGACACTAAGTCAACTGAGCTCCAGTAGTCTGACTGCCAGTGTGATTGGCCCCGAGACACTTGGTCAACCGAGCTCCAGCAATCACACCCAAACCACATCTCACATATCAATAATCATAATCAAATCAATATCCACAAATAAGTTAGTAATATAGCCTAAATACTATAGGCGTACCGGTACGTACTCGGTCCTAGTGCTACCCACTAGGTAGCACGTTCTATTGATATCCTTCATCATTAATAATGTAAAACATTCATTCACAAAAATAAATGATGCATGAATGTAAATGAAATAACAATATAAACCATATATATACCGGAAATATACCAAAAGTAACCCAGGTATATTTCAAGTATATATATGTCAAATGAATCCCATCAAATTATAACTTAAGCTGGAAATATATTTAAAAACATTTTAAATATATTTTATTCACAAAACATGCATATAATTTATTATATACCAAAAATAAACCGAAAATATACTTAATATAAACTTAAGAAATAATCAAATTATTTATGCATATTTAGTCAACATAAAACATGCATTTCTAAATCATGCATCCTAAGCATATATATATAATATAGTAACTCACCTAGTGCGCTCCACGAGATAGGTCCGACGAGCCTGGACCACTAGCCCTCGGTCTCGGCGCAACTAAACAAGAAATAAATAACCGATATCAGAGTAACCCTAATAGAAATCCTAGAATTCAATCTAGAGTATTAAACACAGAATCGAAAATTAGGGTTCGACTGGACATCACGTTTTACGAGAATTCTACCGAAAATTCGACAGAACCTCCCCTGTAAAACGGACATCTCTCTACTCAAAAGAGTAGAGCCGACCCTGCAAAGAAAATACACTTCGAAATACAAGCTCAACACAATCAAAATCCCACGGTCGGACTCCAAACTACAGTCCACCGACCGGGGTCCACAAACACAGAATGATTCCAGATATACCAAAAATATCCTTAAATCACAGAAATACATTTTATAGATCAAAATTACATAATTAACCTTTAAAACACTGTAAAAACCGATAAAACTCATTTTATTAGAAAAACCGTATATTATATATATAATTGAAAATAATTCACGAAAAATAGTTTTAATTAGTTAAAAATACCAAATATTTTGTAGAAATCATTTTTATACCTTAAATAAATATAAGACCAATTAAATTACATTTTTAGACAATTTAGGGTAAAATTACCAAAATATCCCTATATATATAAATATACTTAAATTACTTCAAAAATTCACCAAAAATCATACAATTACCCAAAATTAATTTTCTCAACATATTTATCAATAATATTAATATTTAAACTCAATTAACCAATTAAATTCAAATAAAAACACATTTAACCTAATTTTTCCAAAATTCCATAAACTTCAATAATTCAAAATAAATACTTAGAAATTCGTAAAAATTCCAAATAAATTCCTATAATTCATTTCAACACCTAATTTAACCATAAACTCAAATTTCATAATTTAAATAATTAATTTCCGAAAATTAGAAAATAATATTAAAATATTCAAAAATACCCAAAAATCCAAAAAATCTCCAAAAATTATACAAAAATTCATACATGAAGATCAAGCTACTAGGAACAACATTTGTGAAGGGAGTTTCCATGAATCATCCAATTCGAAGCTCAAAAAAATCGAAAACCCTAATATGACCGAATTGGAAAAATCGAAACCTAAGCAAATCTAAACCATTTTAGCTCAAACCAAAGCTAGAATCACACTCACCGGAGCTCAAGGAGAAGAAAGAGACCGGCGGTGTCGAAAACGGTGGCCGGAGGAGGGAGAAACGGCGAAGGGAAGATTTCGACCAAAAGAGGAAGAAATCAAGCTGCCGGCGCCGGGGAAAGGGGCTGGAGGCGGCGGAGGGCGGCTGGGAACGGCGGTGGCAAGCCGGGAGGCACACCGACGGTAGGTGGCCGGAGTTGCAGAGGGTGAGGGATGGTGGTTGGGCGTCGGGCGCGGGAGAGAAGGGAAGAAGAAGAAGAAAAAGAAAAAGAAAGAAAAAGGAAAGAAAAAGAAAAAGAAAAAGAAAGAAAAAGGAAAAGAAAAATAAAGAAAAATAAATAAAATAAATTAAAATAATTAAATATTAATAAATAAATAATAATAAAATAATAAATTTTAATAATTTAATAATAAATAAAATAATTAAATAATAATAAATAAATAATAAAATATTAGGGTAATAATAAACCCTAATTAAATAATTATACACACACAGGCTTTATTTAATAATTTAAAAATATGTATGAGTTCATGTAAGTCCGTAAATACATTTAAAATAATTAATAATACATTGTTTACGTGAAAATTTCCCCGAAAATACAAGTCCTGGGAAAATTTTACGTAAAATACTGAAAATAATAGACAGTAATTAAAATAGGTTTAAAATACATATCAACTCATAAAAATATCGTAATATATATACAAAAATTATTGACACTGTATATCCCGGTACAGTGTAAAAATATTTTAAAAACACGAGATATTACAGTCTTCCCCCCTTATAGGAATTCGTCCCCGAATTCTAAAAAGAAAAGATCAAGAAGGAAAGAGATACGGGTAAGAAGCTCGCATCTCAGCTTCAGTCTCCCACGTATGCTCTTCAACTCTGTCGCTACGCCACAGAACCTTGACCATCGGAATCTGCTTCGATCGCAACTGTCGAACTTGAAAATCAACGATCGCCACAGGTTCTTCCACAAACGTCAAATCTTCATTCACTTCCACACTGTCAGGTTGCAACACGTGTGAAGGATCTGAGATATACTTCCTCAACATCGAGATATGAAATACTGGATGCACCTGTGACATACTCGGAGGTAAATCCAACCGATATGCAACAGTGCCAACTCTCTCCAGAATCTCAAACGGTCCAATGTATCTCGGTGCTAACTTACCCTTCCTGCCAAATCTCATCACACCCTTCATCGGAGATACCTTCAGAAAAACGAAATCTCCAACCTGAAACTCCACATCTCTGCGCCTAGGATCCGCATAACTCTTCTGTCTGCTTATTGCGGTCTCTAATCTGCGCTTGATCACGGTGACTTTCTCTGCAGCATCCTGAACCATCTATGGTCCAGTCAAAGCTCTCTCACCAATCTCATCCCAACTCAACGGGGATCTACACTTCCTTTCATACAATGCCTCGTATGGTGCCATGCCAATACTGCTATGGTAGCTGTTATTATATGCAAACTCAACAAGCGACAAATGATCATCCCAGCTACCTCCCAAATCCAGGACACACATCCTCAACATATCTTCCAGTGTTTGGATCGTCCTCTCAGACTGACCATCTGTCTAAGGATGAAAAGCAGTACTGAAATCCAACCTAGTGCCCATCGCTTCCTACAACTTCTGCCAAAAACGAGAAGTAAACACCGAACCTCTATCTGACACAATGGACACAGGTACACCATGAAGGCACACAATATGCTTCACATACAACTTCGCCAATCTAGCAACTGAATATGTGGCTTTCACAGGCAAGAAATGTGCAGACTTCGTCAATCTGTCTACAATCACCCAGATGGAATCGTATCCATCCTTCGAACGAGGTAAACCGACCACAAAATCCATAGCTATCCTTTACCACTTCCACTCGGGAATAGGAAGAGGCTGAAGCTTCCCAGAAGGCTTCTGATGTTTGACTTTCACTTGCTGACACGTCAAGCACTTAGCAACATAATCAGCGACATCCTTCTTCAATCCATCCCACCAGTATAGATCTCTGATACTGTGGTACATCTTAGTAACACCCGGATGAACGCTGTAGGCTGTAGAATGTGCTTCCTCTAAAATCTCCTCTCTCAAATCATCCACGTCAGGAACACACAATCTACCACTGATCCACAACACACCATCATCATCGAGTGTGAAATCAGTGAACTTCCCTGCTCTAACATTCTCTGCAAGCTCTTCTAGAATAGGATCTCGACTCTGAGCTGCTTTAATCCTATCCCTTAGTACAGATCGTACTTTAAACTGAGCTAACAGTCCACCTGATCTACTGATCTTCATCATCAGACCTTGATCCACCAACAACTGCAATTCCTGGATCAATGGCCTCCTCTCAACACCGATGTGAGCAAGACTACCTGAGGACTTCCTACTCAAGGCATCTGCTACAACATTAGCTTTACTCGGATGGTAAAGAATCTCATAATCATAATCCTTCAACAATTCCAACCATCTCCTCTACCTCAAATTCAAATCTCACTGCTGGAAAATGTACTTAAGGCTCTTGCGATCAGTAAATATCTCACAAGTCACCCCGTACAAATAATGTCTCCAAATCTTCAAAGCAAAGATCACTGCAGCCATCTCAAGATCATGTGTAGGATAGTTCTGCTCATGCTTCTTCAACTGCCTCGAAGCATAGGCTATCACCCTTCCATTCTGCATCAACACACAACCAAGACCAATTCTAGAGGCATCACAGTAAACTGTGAACTTATCCACACTATTAGGCAAAGCTAATACTGGTGCTGTGGTCAACTTCTCCTTCAACAACTGAAAACTATTCTCACAAGCTTCTGACCACTCGAATCTAACATTCTTCTGAGTCAAGCGAATCATAGGGGCTGCAATCTTGGAAAAATCCTGCACAAACCGCCTATAATACCCAGCTAAACCCAGAAAACTCCGAATCTCCGTAACAGAAGTAGGTCTAGGCCACTCAGATACTGCCTCAATCTTCTGTGGATCAACCTGAATACCTTCTTTAGACACTACGTGTCCAAGAAAAGAAACACTCTCCATCCAGAACTCACACTTCGAGAATTTAGCATAAAGCTGATGATCTCTCAATGTCTGTAGTACAATCCTCAAGTGATATACATGCTCTTCCATACTCCTCGAATATACTAGTATATCATCAATGAAGACTACTACAAACTGATCCACATATGGTCTGAATACTCTGTTCATCAGATCCATAAAAGCTGCTGGTGCATTAGTCAAACCAAAAGACATCACCAAAAACTCATAATGGCCATATCGAGTGCGAAAAGCTATCTTCGGAATATCGGATTCACTAATCCGCAACTGATGATAACCCGACCTCAAGTCGACCTTAGAAAAGAATTGTGCACCCTGGAGCTGATCAAACAAATCATCTATCCTCGGGAGAGGATACTTGTTCTTCATCGTCACCTTATTCAGCTCTCTATAGTCAATGCACAGTCTCAGGGTACCATCCTTCTTCTTCACAAACTGGACTGGTGCACCCCAAGGAGAAACACTAGGTCTGATAAAACCCTTATCCAACAACTCTTGCAATTGTTCCTTCAACTCTCTTAACTCTGCAGGAGCCATTCGATAGGGTGGCATAGATATAGGAGTAGTACCTGGTACCACATCTATACAGAACTCAATCTCTCTATGAGGTGGTAAACCTGGCAACTCCTCGGGAAAAACATCAGGAAACTCACAAGCAACAGGAACATCTGTGAGTGACAACTTCTCCACTGACGTATCCCTAACCAATGCCAAAAACCCCTGACAACCTTTCCTCAATAACTTCCTAGCTGAAATAGCAGAAATAAGATTCTGAGGTGCTGAACTCCTATCACCATCAAACTTAAAATCTACTTCGCCAGGAATTCTGAAAGTCACCTCCTTATTCCTGCAATCAACCACGGCAAAGTGCTGAGATAGCCAATCCATTCCCAAAATAACATCGAACTCCATCACATCCAACAAAATCAAATCAGCGGGTAATTCTCTATCTCCCACGAGAACTGGACAACCAGAAAGAACAATATCGGTGTCCAAAGAATCGCTCAGAGGAGTGGCAACAGACAAAGGAAAAGCCATCCTCGAAGCTTGCCAACAAGATTTAGAAGCAAAAATAGGAGAAACAAATGAATGCGTGGCACCCGGATCAAACAAAACCCATGCATCCAGGTAACAAACAGAAAGAATACCTGCCACGACTGCATTAGATGCCTGAGCATCCTGCTGAGTCAGATGAAAAACTCTGGCCTGACCTCGACCTCCCTGCCGACTGGTAGAAGCCTGGCCAACACCTCTGGCACCTCCTCTAGTACCTCTACCACGACTCTGCTGTGGAACAAACTGAGTGGAACTCTGATGCTGGGCTGGTGGTAACTGAAATGGCATGGGTGCTGCCCTAGCAATCGACTGCTGTGGGAATCGCAGAATCTACTGCTGCTGATACCCAGAATAAGGACACGATCTGGCAAAATGTCCTGTCTGCCCGCATCTGAAGCATATCAGTGGTGTCAGGTAACACGGTCCCTGATGGACTCTACCACAAGTCTGACAAACACTGGTCGCTGATCCAGAACTACGACCACTACTGCTGCTCGAAGCACCTGACCCGAATCTGAACGATCTACGCTGACCTCCACGGCCATGTCTACTGCTCTGATGCACTCGCTGCTGCTGTCTCTGACTCTGCTGAGTCGAACCTCGCTGCTGACTACTCGAACCAACATGAAAACTCGAATATGGAGTAGCCTGCGATCCACTCGACTGAACTCCTAGTTGGTAATAATCAGGCATCGCTCCCTGCCTAACTAATCTCAGCTCGATCTCCTTGGCTAGCTCAATCACAGACTCGAGAGTAAGACCTGCTGTAGGCATACCAGCAAAAGCTGAACCCAAACCAGTAACGTACGTAGTAACAGCGAAATACTGAACTCGCATCAGATCCTCAGCATATCTACCCAGACGAAGAAACTCTCGGGTATACTCCTCTACAGATCGATCTCCACGAGAAATACTGGTCAGACGAAGATGATAACTCAAACGAAGAGGCTCTGGACAAAATCTCCTCATAAATCGCTCTCGAAACTGAGCCCAGGTCATCGTCATCATATAGGGCTGGATCATCTGAATGAACCAATCCAAGGCTGGTCCCTCAACAGACAACTCAACGATCATGATCCTCTGGTACTCGGTATGAGCAGTCCGAGTCCTAGTCTCAATCGCATGCAGAAAATCTAAAGGATCAGAAGTACCATCAAAAGCAATCCTGCCAACTCTGGCATAGAACAAAGATGCCTCAGGGTCAGACATACCCTGCTGATAGGCAGGCTGAACAGGCTGAACAACTGGAGGAACAGGAACATCAAACTCAGGCTCTTCAGGCTCCTCGTCCTGTAACTCTCTCTGCCTACGGCGACCTGCCGCTCCTCGAGGTCTACCTCTGCCACGACCTCTACGCCTAACTGGCGGCTCAGGAGGTAAAACCTCATCCTGAAAAGACTTATCATCCTCGGCCTCAACGACCGGTGGAGCGACACGCGCTCGCCTCCTCATTCTGAAAAGACAAACGGAAAGATTCAGACAAAATAGACAACGGAAGAATAATGCTGAAAACTACAACAAGGAATACTTATCAAGACATACTCGAACCTAATACACTGCAGTAGTCCAACAGAAAACACAACTTAAAAACTAGGGCCACAACTCACATAACTAAGCCCTGACATAGAACTCCGCTCTGATACCAACTTTGTCACGACCCAAAACAGGAGTCATGACCGGCGCTAGGGAACGGGAATTCTTTCGAATCCGGAACCCGTAGCAAGCCTAAAACTAAAATAAAGCATGCCATAATAACAGTAACAGTATGATATGCAGCGGAAAATAAAAATCATAATATCATAATATCATTTTTCATATCAACTGGATTTAATTCAAAACTCATCTCATCACATAAATGTATAATCTTTAATACAAATCCAGTTTCAATATAATACATCTCTTTAAAATAAAATACATGAAATCCAATACTGTAATTCACAACTACTGCAGTGTCTAGATAAAATAAATAAGACTCAAGTAGACAATTTACATAAAGAAGCCGGGGCGGAAAAAATCCGGCGTATCGACCTGCTACTGAGGTCTGAGGAAGTTGACTCTCCTGAAAAATAGTCAACGGAGGGGAGTCAGACCTCACTGAGTGAATTACTATAATATATATACATACACACTAAGTGATAATGCATACAGTCAATAGTATATATATAATATGTATATATACAGGCAATTACACACAGATGCAATAAAAATCATTTTTATATATATATATTGAAAATCACAGTTTATGAAGGATCACATAGAACCCTAGAATATCGCAACCTCAGAATAATAGTGTTAAACAACACTCTGGCCATACAGGCTCACTTATTCCAAATATATCCACTTAATCCATTTGGACAGTAGACTGGCCCCGAGACACTAAGTCAACCGAGCTCTAGCAGTCTGACTGCCAGTGTGATTGGCCCCAAGACACTTGGTCAACCGAGCTCCAGCAATCACACCCAAACCACATCTCACATATCAATAATCATAATCAAATCAATATCCACAAATAAGTTAGTAATATAGCCTAAATACTATAGGCGTACCGGTACGTACTCGGTCCTAGTGCTGCCCACTAGGTAGCACGTTCTATTGATATCCTTCATCATTAATAATGTAAAACATTCATTCACAAAAATAAATGATGCATGAATGTAAATGAAATAACAATATAAACCATATATATACCGGAAATATACCAAAAGTAACCCAGGTATATTTCAAGTATATATATGTCAAATGAATCCCATCAAATTATAACTTAAGCTGGAAATATATTTAAAAACATTTTAAATATATTTTATTCACAAAACATGCATATAATTTATTATATACCAAAAATAAATAGAAAATATACTTAATATAAACTTAAGAAATAATCAAATTATTTATGCATATTTAGTCAACATAAAACATGCATTTCTAAATCATGCATCCTAAGCATATATATATAATATAGTAACTCACCTAGTGCGCTCCACGAGACAGGTCCGACGGGCCTGGACCACTAGCCCTCGGTCTCGGCGCAACTAAACAAGAAATAAATAACCGATATCAGAGTAACCCTAATAGAAATCCTAGAATTCAATCTAGAGTATTAAACACAGAATCGAAAATTAGGGTTCGACTGGACATCACGTTTTACGAGAATTCTACCGAAAATTCGGCAGAACCTCCCCTGTAAAACGGACATCTCTCTACTCAAAAGAGTAGAGCCGACCCTGCAAAGAAAATACACTTCGAAATACAAGCTCAACACAATCAAAATCCCACGGTCGGACTCCAAACTACAGTCCACCGACCGGGGTCCACAAACACAGAATGATTCCAGATATACCAAAAATATCCTTAAATCACAGAAATACATTTTATAGATCAAAATTACATAATTAACCTTTAAAACACTGTAAAAACTGATAAAACTCATTTTATTAGAAAAACCGTATATTATATATATAATTGAAAATAATTCACGAAAAATAGTTTTAATTAGTTAAAAATACCAAATATTTTGTAGAAATCATTTTTATACCTTAAATAAATATTAAGACCAATTAAATTACATTTTTAGACAATTTAGGGTAAAATTACCAAAATACCCCTATATATATAAATGTACTTAAATTACTTCAAAAATTCACCAAAAATCATACAATTACCCAAAATTAATTTTCTCAACATATTTATCAATAATATTAATATTTAAACTCAATTAACCAATTAAATTCAAATAAAAACACATTTAACCTAATTTTTCCAAAATTCCATAAACTTCAATAATTCAAAATAAATACTTAGAAATTCGTAAAAATTCCAAATAAATTCCTATAATTCATTTCAACACCTAATTTAACCATAAACTCAAATTTCATAATTTAAATAATTAATTTCCGAAAATTAGAAAATAATATTAAAATATTCAAAAATACCCAAAAATCCAAAAAATCTCCAAAAATTATACAAAAATTCATACATGAAGATCAAGCTACTAGGAACAACATTTGTGAAGGGAGTTTCCATGAATCATCCAATTTGAAGCTCAAAAAAATCAAAAACCCTAATATGACCGAATTGGAAAAATCGAAACCTAAGCAAATCTAAACCATTTTAGCTCAAACCAAAGCTAGAATCACACTCACCGGAGCTCAAGGAGAAGAAAGAGACTGGCGGTGTCGAAAACGGTGGCCGGAGGAGGGAGAAACGGCGAAGGGAAGATTTCGGCCAAAAGAGGAAGAAATCAAGCTGCCGGCGCCGGGGAAAGGGGCTGGAGGCGGCGGAGGGCGGCTGGGAACGACAGTGGCATGCCGGGAGGCACACCGACGGTAGGTGGCCGGAGTTGCAGAGGGTGAGGGATGGTGGTCGGGCGTCGAGCGCGGGAGAGAAGGGAAGAAGAAGAAGAAAAAGAAAAAGAAAGAAAAAGGAAAGAAAAAGAAAAAGAAAAAGAAAGAAAAAGGAAAAGAAAAAAAAGAAAAAATAAATAAATTAAAATAATTAAATATTAATAAATAAATAATAATAAAATAATAAATTTTAATAATTTAATAATAAATAAATAATAAAATATTAGGGTAATAATAAACCCTAATTAAATAATTATACACACACAGGCTTTATTTAATAATTTAAAAATATGTATGAGTTCATGCAAGTCCGTAAATACATTTAAAATAATTAATAATACATTGTTTACTTGAAAATTTCCCCGAAAATACAAGTCCCGGGAAAATTTTACGTAAAATACTGAAAATAATAGACAGTAATTAAAATAGGTTTAAAATACATATCAACTCATAAAAATATCGTAATATATATACAAAAATTATTGACACTGTATATCCCGGTACAGTGTAAAAATATTTTAAAAACACGGGATATTACAAATATATTACCCTAATATTTTATTAATTAATTAATTATTTTATTATTATTTAATTATTTTTAATTAATGTTAAATTTTAAAATATTAAACTATATGTGTGTGGTGTATATTTATTGTGTGTAATTTAATATTATTTTAATATATAGTATAAAGTATATATATATACATATAATACATCAAAAACCAGAAATTTTGGAAAATTATCGAATTGCCCCCGATCCCTCTCTTCTTCCCCGATCACTTCCTCACCGCCGTCCACCGTCTGTCGCACTGTTCCCTTGCCGTTGGTGTGCCGTCGGGTGTGCCACCACTTTCCCTAGCCTCTTTCGCCGCCTGTAGTAGTGGATTCCGACGCTTGGAAGCCATTTTTGGCCGAAGAAGTCGAAAGTCGAGCTAACGTCGTTCACGACAATTCCGACCACCATTTTTGACACCGCCAGTCTCTTTCTTCTCCTTGAGCTCTGGTGAGTGTGATTCTAGTTTTGGTTTGAGTTTAAATGGTCTTGATTTGCTTAGGTTTCAAATTTTTGATTTTGGCCATATTAGGGTTTTTGATTTTTTTTGAGCTTTGAATTGATTGATTCATGAAAACTCCCTTCACAAATGTTGTTCCTAGTAGCTTAATCTACATTTATGAATTTTTGTGGAATTTTTGGAGATTAATTTGATTTTTGGGTATTTTTGAATATTTTAATATTATTTTCTAATTTTCGAAAATTAATTAATTAAATTATGAAATTGTGTTTTATGGTTAAATTAGGTGTTGAAATGAATTATAGGCATTTATTTGGAATTTTTATGAATTTCTATGTATTTATTTTGAATTATTGAAGTTTATGTAATTTTGGGAAATTAGGGTTAATTATGTTTTTAATTGAAATTAATTGATTAATTGAGTTTAATTATTGATATTATTGATAAATATGTTGAGAAAATTAATTTTTGATAATTATACTATTTTTGGTGAATTTTTGAAGTAATTTTAGTATATTTATATATATAGGGGTATTTTGGTAATTTTACATAAAATTGGATAAAAATGTAATTTAATTGGTTTTAATAGTTATTTAGGGTATAAAAATGATTTCTACAAATTATTTGGTATTTTTAACTAATTAAAACTATTTTTCGTGAATTATTTTCAATTATATATATAATATATGATTTTTCTAATAAAATGAGTTTTTATCGGTTTTTACTGTGTTTTAAGGTTAATTATGTAATTTCTACCTATAAAATGTATTTCTATGTTATAAGGGTATTTTTGGTATTTCTAAAATTATTCTGTGTTTGTGGACCCCGGTTGGTAAACTGTAGTTTGGAGTCCGACTGAGGGGTTATGGTTGAGTGTTGAGCTTGTTTTTCGAAGTGTGTTTCTTTCCAGGGTCGGCTCTACTCTTTGAGTAGAGAGATGTCCATTTTACAGGGGAGGTTCTGCCAAATTTTTGGTAGAATTCTCGTAAAACGTGATATCCGATCGAACCCTAATCTCAATTCTGTGTTAAATATTCTAGATCGAATTCTAAGATTTCTGTTAGGGTTATTCTAATTTTTATCGTTATTGTTTGTTTAGTTGCGCTGAGACCGAGGCCTAGTGGACCAGGCCCATCGGATCCATCTCGTGGAGCGCACTAGTGTGAGTTACTATTTTATATATATGTGCTTTAGGATGCATGATTTAGAAATATATGTTTTATTTTGATTAAAATGCATAGATAATGTGATTTGTATTTAAGTATATTTTTAGTTTATTTTTGGTATATATTAAATTATATGCATGTTTTATTAATGAACTGTATTTAAAATGTTTTCAAATATATTTCTAGCTTAATTTATAATTTGATTGGATTCATTTGACGTATATATACTAGAAATATACCTGGTTTACTTTTGGTATATTTCCGGTATATATATGGTTTATATTATTATTTTATTTAAATTCATGCATCATTTATTTATGAATGGATGTTTTATATTTATTAATGAAGGATATCAATAGAACGTGCTACCTAGTGGGCAGCACTAGGACCGAGTACGTACTGGTACGCTAATAGCATTTAGGCTATATTACTAACCTATTTGTGGTTATTGATTGGAATATGATTATTTGATGTGTGAGATGTGATTTGGGTGTGATTGCTGGAGCTCGGTTGACCAAGTGTCTCGGGGCCAATCACACTGGCAGTCAGACTACTGGAGCTCGGTTGACTTAGTGTCTCGGGGCCAGTCTATTGTCTAAATGGATTAAGTGAATATTTTGGAATAAGTGAGCCTGTATGGCTAGAGTGTTGTCTAACACTGATTGAGGTTTTGAAATCATAGGGTTCTATTTGATCCTTCATAAACTGTGATTTTCAATAAAATATATCAAAATGATTTTTACTGCATCTGTGTGAATTTGCCTGTATATATACATATTAGATATATATTGTTGATTGTATGCATTATCATTTAGTGTGCATGTATATATATTATAGTAATTCACTCAGTGAGGTCTGACTCCCCTCCGTTGACTAATTTTTCAGGAGAGTCAACATCTTCAGACCTCAGTAGCAAGCCTATATGCCAGATTTCTTCCGCCCCGGCTTCTTTGTGTAAACTGCTTCTCTGAGTCTTGAGTCTTATTTTTTTTTATAATCTAGACATTGCAGTAGTTGTAAATTAAATTATAGGATTTTATGTATTTTATTTATGTGAGATATTGTATTATATGTGAACTGGATTTGTATTAAGAGTTTTATATATATATGAGATGAGTATTTGATTTAAATCCAGTTGGTGAAAATAATATTATGATATTTATGATTTTTATTTCTGCTGCATTATATATATGGTTATTACCATTGCATGTTTATTTTATTTTGTTTTTAGGCTTGCTACGGGATCCGGATTCTAAAGAATTCTTGTTCCCTAGCGCCGGTCATGACCCCTGTTTTGGGTCATGACAGGTGTTAGCCAAGCTTCTACCAGTCAGCAGGGAGGATGAGGACAGGCCAGAGTTTTTCATCTTACTCAGCAAGGTGCTCAAGCATCCAATGCAGTCGTGGTAGGTATTATTTCTGTCTGTTACCTGGATGCATGGGTTCTATTTAATCCAGGTGCCACACATTCGTTTGTTTCTCCTATATTTGCTTCCAAGTCTTGTTGGCAAGCTTCGAGGATAGCTTTTCCTTTGTCTGTCGCCACTCCTCTAAATGATTCTTTGGACACCGATATTGTTCTTTTTGGTTGTCCAGTTCTCATAGGAGATAGAGAATTATCTGCTGATTTTATTTTATTGGATGTGATGGAATTTGATATTATTCTAGGTATGGATTGGTTATTTTAGCACTATATCGTGGTGGGTTGTCCGAATAAAGAGGTAATTTTTAGAATTCCTAGTGAAGAAGAATTTAAGTTTATGGGTGATAGGAGTTCAGCACCTCAGAATCTTATTTCTACTATTATGGATAGGAAGTTACTGAGGAAAGGTTGTCAAGGATATTTGGCATTAGTCAGGGATATTTGGCATTAGTCAGGGATACTTTAGTGGAGAAGTTGTCACTCACAAATGTTCCTGTTGCTTGTGAGTTTCCTGATGTTTTTCCTGAGGAGTTGCCAGGTTTACCACCTCATAGAGAGATTGAGTTCTGTATAGATGTGGTTCCAGGTACTACTCCTATATCTATGCCACCCTACAGAATGGCTCCTGCAGAGTTGAAAGAGTTGAAGGAGCAATTGTAAGAGTTGTTGGATAAGGGTTTCATCAGACCCAGTATTTCTCTTTAGGGTGCACCAGTCCTGTTTGTGAAGAAGAAGGATGGTACCCTGAGACTATGCATTGACTATAAAGAGCTAAATAAGGTGACAGTGAAGAACAAGTATCCTCTTCCGAGGATAGATGACTTGTTTGATCAGCTATAGGGTGCATAGTTCTTTTCCAAGATTGATATGAGGTCGGGTTATCATCATCTGCGGATTAGTGAAGCTGATGTTTCTAAAACGGTATTCCGCACTCGATATGGCCATTATGAGTTTCTGGTGATGTCTTTTGGTTTGACTAACGCACCAGCAACTTTTATGGACCTGATGAACAGGGTATTCAAATTGTATGTGGCTCAGTTTGTGGTAGTCTTCATCGATGATATACTGGTATATTCGAGGAGTATGGAGGAGCATGTATATCATTTGAGGACTGTACTGCAGACACTGAGAGATCATCAGCTTTATGCTAAATTCTCGAAGCGTGATTTTTGGATGGAGAGTGTTTCTTTTCTTGGACACGTGGTGTCTAAAAACGGTATCCAGGTTGATCCACAGAAGGTTAAGGCAGTGTCTGAATGGCCTAGACCGACTTCTATTTTTGAGATTCAGAGTTTTCTGGGTTTAGTCAGGTATTATAGGCAGTTTGTGCAGGATTTTTCTAGAATTGCAGCCCCTATGACTCACTTAACTCAGAAGAATGTTAGATTCGAGTGGTCAGAAGCTTGTGAGAATAGTTTCCAGTTGTTGAAGGAGAAATTGACCACAGCTCCAGTGCTAGCTTTGCCTAATAGTGTGGACAAGTTCACAATTTATTGTGATGCCTCTAGAGTTGGCCTTGGTTATGTGTTGATGCAGAATGGTAGGGTGATAGCCTATGCTTTGAGGCAATTGAAGAAGCATGAGCAGAACTATCCTACACATAACCTTGAGATGGCTGCAGTGATCTTTGCTCTCAAGATTTGGAGACACTATTTGTACAGGGTGACTTATGAGATTTTTACTGATCACAAGAGCCTTAAGTACATTTTCTAGCAGAGATATCTGAATCTAAGGCAGAGGAGATGGTTGGAATTGTTGAAAGATTATGACTGTGAGATTTTATATCATCCGGGTAAGGCTAATGTTGTAGCAGATGCCTTAAGTAGAAAGTCCTCAGGCAGTCTTGCTCACATCAGTATAGAAAAGAGACCGTTGATCCAGGAGTTGTATTTGTTAGTGGATCAAGGTTTGATGATGAAGATCAGTAGGTTAAGTGGACTGCTAGCTCAGTTTAATGTGCGATCTGTATTAAGGGATAGGATTAAAGTAGCTCAGAGCTGAGATCCTATTCTAGAAGAGCTTATAGAGAATGTTCGAGTAAGGAAGTTCACTGATTTCACACTTGATGATGATGGTGTGTTGTGGATCAGTGGTAGATTGTGTGTTCCTGATGTGGATGATTTGAAAGAAGAGATTCTAGAGGAAGCACATTCTATAGCTTATAGCGTACATCTGGTGTTTCATATCTTGATCCTGAGGAAGTATATCTCAGACCCTTCACACGTGTTGCAGCCTGACAGTGTAAAAGTGAATGAGAATCTGACATTTATGGAAGAACCTGTGGCGATCGTTGATTATAAGGTTCGACAGTTATGGTCGAAGCAGATTCCGATGGTCAAGGTTCTGTGGCGTAGCAATAGAGTTGAGGAGCATACGTGGGAGACTGAAGCTGAGATGCGAGCTTCTTACTTGTATCTCTTCCCTTCTTGATTTTGTAATTATTCTTTTCTAGAATTCGGGGACGAATTCTTGTAAAGGGGGAAGACTGTAATATCTCGAGTTTTTAAATAATTTTAAACTGCATCGGGATATGCAGTGTTAATAATTTTTGTACATATTTATGATATTTTTATGAGTTTGATATTTATTAAAGTGAATTTTAATTATTTTAAGAGTTTTACATAAAATTGTTTTGAAAATTTTATTTTCGGGTAAATTAACATGTAAATAATTTAATATTAATTATTTTAACTAGTTTTATGAATTTGCATGAATTCATATATAATTTTAAAGTGCTAAATAAAATGTATATATGTACAATTATTTAAAGTAAATTAGGGTTTAATTAATTAAATGAATTTTTATTATTAGTTTTATATTAATTAATTAATTAATTATATAAGTGTAAAAATTATTGAAATATATGTGTGGTGAGTATTATTTGTGTGTGGGATTATATATTATTATAATATATAGTTTGGATATATATATATACATATATACATAATTTATGATCAAAAATCAAAAGTTGCAAAAATTACAGAATTGCCCCTTTCTTCTTCCTCTCTTCCCGATCATCTTCCATCACCATTTCACCATCTGTAACCTCATTTTCTTGCCGTCGGTGTGCCTCTTGGCTTGGCACCACCACCTCCAACCATTCCCGACGTTCTTAGCCACCATTTCCAGCGTGTTTTGGCCGAAAAATCAAGAAGAGGCCAAAACTTCATCTCATCGCTGATCGACATGATTCCGACCACCGTTTTCGACACTGACAGTCTCTATCTACTCCTTGAGCTCCGGTGAGTGTGATTCCAAGGTTTGTTTCACTTAAAATGGTCTAGATTTCCTTAGGTTTCAATTTTGCAATTTCAGCCTATTAGGGTTCTTGCATTTTTTGAGCTTCAATTTGATTGATTCAAGAAAACTCCCTTCACAAACATTGATCCTTGTAGCTTAATCTTTCTCTGCGTATTTTTTTGGAATTTTTAGGAATTATTTTGATTTTTGTGAATTTTTGATTATTTTATTAATATTTTCTAATTTTCGAAAATTAATTAATTCAATTATGAAATTATGTTTTATGGTAATTATAGGTGTTAAAATGAATTTTAGAAATTTATTTGTAATTTTTGTGAATTTTATATATTTATTTTGAATTTATTTAAGTTTATGTAATTTTGGAAAATTAGGTTAATTATGTGTTTAATTGAAATTAATTGGTTAATTGAGTATATTTATTGATATTATTGAATTATATGTTGAGAAAATTAATTTTGAGTAATTATACTATTTTTGGTGAATTTTTTATTAATTTTAATAAATTTATATATAGGGGTATTTTGGTAATTTGACACTAAATTGGTTAAAAATGTAATTAAATTGGTTTTACTAGTTATTTAAAGTATAAAAATGATTTCTACAAATGATTTAGTATTTTTAACTAATTCAAACTATTTTTCGTAAATTATTTTCAAATTATATATATAATATACGATTTTTCTAAATAAATGAGTTTTTATCGGTTTTTAACATGTTTTAAGGTTAATTATGTAATTTGGATTGATAAAATGTATTTTTATTATAAAAGGGCATTTTTGGTATTTTGTAATTATTCTGTGAATTGTGAACCTTGGTCGGTGAATTGTAGTTTGGAGTTCGACCGAGGGATTGTGATTGTGAATACTGTGTTTATTCTCGAAATGTATTTCTTTGCAGGACTGGCTCTACTCTTTGAGTAGAGAGATGTCCGTTTTACAGGGTAGGTTCTGTCGGATTTTCGATAGAATTCTCGTAAAATGTGATTTCCGGTCGAACTATGATTCTAATTCTGTGTCTAGTATTCTAGATCGAATTTCTATAAATTTTCATTAGATTTATTCTGATTTTCTGTTGTCATTTGTTTGTTTAGTTACGTCGAGATCGAGACCTAGTGGACCAGGCCCATTGGACCCATCTTGAGGAGCTCAATAAACAATGAGTTGTTATTTTATATATATATATATATATATATATATATATATATATATATATATATGTTTTAGGGTGCATGTTTTAGAAATGTATGGTTTATTTTGATAAAATATGCATAAATGATTTAATTAGTACTTAGGTTTAATTTTAGTTTATTTTTGGTATATTTTAAATTATATGCATGTTTTGATTAAACATTTATACTTAAAATGTTTTTAAATATATTTCTAGTTTATTTTGTAAATATATTGGATTTATTTGACGTATATATACTCGAAATATACATGGTTTACTTTTGGTATATTTCTAGTATATATATGGTTTATGTTACTACTTTTATTGAAATTCATGCATCATTTATTTATGAATGTATGTTTTATATAGTAATGAAGGATATCAATAGAACGTGCTACCTAGTGGGCAACACTAGGACCGAGTACGTACCGGTACGCCGATAGCATTTAGGCTATAATACTAACCTATTTGTGGATATTGATTGGATTAAATTGATTTGATGTGCGATGTGATTTGGGAGTGTGATTGCTGGAGCTCGATTGACCAAATATCTCGGGGCTAATCACACTGATAGTCAGACTGCTGGAGCTCGGTTGACTTAGTATCTCGGGGCTAGTTTACTGTCCAAATGGAACAATTGAATTTATTTGGAATAAGTGAGCCTGTATGGCTAGAGTGTTGTCTAACATTGTTTGAGGTTGCGATTTGCTAGGGTTCTATTTGATCCTTTATAAATAGTGATTTTCAGAAAATATATATAAAATAATTTTATTGCATCTGTGTGTATTTGCTTGTATATATATACTTATTATATATGTTATTGACTATGTCCATTGACATTTGCATGTATATATATATTATAACAACTCATTCAGTGAGGTCTGACTCCCCTCCATTGACTATTTTTCAGGAGAGTCATCGTCTTTAGACTTTAGTAGCAGACCCCATACGCCGGATTTCTTCCGCCCCGACTTCACTATGTAAATTGCTTATCTGAGCTTTATTTTATAATCTAGACACTGCAGTAGTTGTATACAGTTATGGAGTTTATGTATTATATTTGTGTGTAATATCCCGTGTTTTTTTTTAAATATTTTTACACTGTACCGGGATATGCAGTGTTAATAATTTATGTATATTATATGATATTTTTATGAGTTGATATGTATTTAAACCTATTTTAATTACGGTGTATTATTTTCAGTGTTTTACGTAAAATTTTCCCGGGACTTGCATTTTCGGGGAAATTTTCACGTAAACAATGTATTATTAATTATTTTAAATGTATTTACGGACTTGCATGAACTCATACATATTTTTAAATTATTAAATAAAGTCTGTGTGTGTATAATTATTTAATTAGGGTTTATTATTACCCTAATATTTTATTAAGTATTTATTTGTTTTATTGTTATTTAATTAATTTTATTTAGTATAAATTATTAAAATATTAAATTTTATGTGTGTGGTGTATATTTGATGTGTGTAATTTAATATTATTTTAATATATAGTATAAAGTATATATATATACATATATTTGTCAAAATTACAAAAGATTTGGAAAATTACAAAACTGCCCCGACTTCTTCTTCTTCCTCCCGATTCTTCCCTTCTCCATTTCCGGTCGCTGCCGTGCCGTTTCTTCACCGTGGGTGTGCCGTCCGGTGTGCCACCGTCTTCCCCGACCAATTTCGCCGCTTGAGAAGGCCGTTTCCGGCGTCTGGAGATCGATTTTGGCCGGAGAAGCCGAAAATCGATCCACCGTCGATCATGCCGATTCCGGCCACCATTTTCGACATCGCCAGTCTCTTTCTTCTCCTTGAGCTCCGGTGAGTGTGATTCTAGCTTTGGTTTGAGCTAAAATGGTCTAGAATTGCTTAGGTTTCAATTTTGTCAATTTCGGCCTATTAGGGGTTTTTGATTTTTTTGAGCTTCAAATTGATTGATTCATGAAAACTTCCTTCACAAATGTTGTTCCTAGTAGCTCAATCTACATGTATGAATTTTTGTAGAATTTTTGGAGATTTTTTGTATTTTTTGGTATTTTTGAATATTTTAATATTATTTTCTAATTTTCGGAAATTAATTATTTAAATTATGAAATTGGAGTTTATGGTTGAATTAGGTGATGAAATGAATTATAGGAATTTATTTGGAATTTTTATGAATTTCTAAGTATTTATTTTGAATTATTGAAGTTTATGGTATTTTGGAAAAATTAGGTTAAATGTGTTTTATTTGAATTTAATTGGTTAATTGAGTTTAAATATTGATATTATTGATAAATATGTTGAGAAAATTAATTTTGGGTAATTGTATGATTTTTGGTGAATTTTTGAAGTAATTTAAGTATATTTATATATATAGGGGTATTTTGGTAATTTTACCCTAAATTGTCTAAAAATGTAATTTAATTGGTTTTATTAGTTATTTAAGGTATAAAATTATTTCTACAAAATATTTGGTATTTTTAACTAATTAAAACTATTTTTCGTGAATTATTTTCAATTATATATATAATATACGGTTTTTCTAATAAAATGAGTTTTAATCGGTTTTTACAGTGTTTTAAGGTTAATTATGTAATTTCTACGTATGAGATGTATTACTATGTTGTGAGGATATTTTTGGTATATCTGGAATTATTCTGTGTTTGTGGACCCCGGTCGACAGACTGTAGTTTGGAGTCCGACCGTGGGATTTTGATTGTGTTGAGCTTGTTTTTCGGAGTGTGTTTCTTGTAGGGTCGGCTCTACTCTTTTGAGTAGAGAGATGTCCGTTTTACAGGGGAGGTTCTGTCGGATTTTCGGTAGAATTCTCGTAAAACGTGATGTCCAGTCGAACCCTAATTCTGTTTCCGTATTTTAATACTCTAGATTGAATTCTAGGATTTCTGTTAGGGTTTATTATGATGTCGATTATTTATTTCTTGTTTAGTTGCGCCGAGACCGAGGGCTAGTGGACCAGGCCCGTCGGACCCGTCTCGTGGAGATTAGGTGAGTTACTATATTATATATATATGCTTAGGATGCATGATTTAGAAATGCATGTTTTATGTTGATTAAATATGCATAAATAATTTGATTATTTCTTAAGTTTACATTAAGTATATTTTTGGTTTATTTTTGGTATATAATAAATTATATACATGTTTTATTAATAAAATATATTTAAAATGTTTTTAAATATATTTTTAGTTTAATTTATGATTTTGATTGGATTTATTTGATATATATATATACTTGAAATATACCTGGTTTACTTTTGGTATATTTCCGGTATATATATATGGTTTATATTGCTATTTCATTTAAATTCATGCATCATTTATTGTGAATGAATGATTTATATTATTAATGATGAAGGATATCGATAGAACGTGCTACCTAGTGGGCAGCACTAGGATCGAGTACGTACCGGTACGCCTATAGTATTTAGGCTATAATACTAACTTATTTGTGGATATTGATTTGATTATGATTATCGATATGTGAGATGTGGTTTGTGGGTGTGATTGCTGGAGCTCGGTTGACCAAGTGTCTCGGGGCCAATCACACTGGCAGTCAGACTGCTGGAGCTCGGTTGACTTAGTGTCTCGGGGCCAGTCTACTGTCCAAATGGATTAAGTGGATATACTTGGAATAAGTGAGCCTGTATGGCTAGAGTGTTGTTTAACACTATTTTCTGAGGTTGCGATATTCTAGGGTTCTATGTGATCCTTCATAAACTGGGATTTTTCAGTAAAATATATATAAAAATGATTTTTCTGCATCTGTATGAATTTGCCTGTATATATACATATTATATATATACTGTTGATTGTATGCATTATCACTTAGTGTGTATGTATATATATTATAGTAATTCACTCAGTGAGGTCTGACTCCCCTTCGTTGACTATTTTTTCAAGAGAGTCAACTTCTTCAGACCTCAGTAGCAGGTCGATACGCCGGATTTCTTCTGCCCCAGCTTCTTTGTGTAAATTATATACTTAAGTCTTATTTATTTTATCTAGACACTGCAGTAGTTGTGAATTACAGTATTGGATTTCATGTATTTTATTTTAAAGAGATGTATTATATTGAAACTGGATTTGTATTAAAGAGATTATATATTTATGAGTTGGGATTTTGATTAAATCCAGTGATGTGGATAATATTATGATATTATGATTTTTATTTCCGCTGCATATAATATTATTATTGTTATTATTGCATGCTTTATTTTATTTTTAGGCTTACTACGGGTTCCGGATTCGAAAGAATTCCCGTTCCCTAGCGCCGATCATGGCCCCTATTTTGGGTCGTGACAAAGTTGGTATCAGAGTGGAGTTCTGTGTCAGGGCTTAGTTATGTGAGTTGTGGCCCTAGTTTTAAAGTTGTGTTTTCTGTTGGACTACTACAGTGTATTAGGTTCGAGTATGTCTTGATGAGTATTCCTTGCTGTAGTTTTCAGCGTTATTCCTCCGTTGTCTGTTTTGTCTGAATCTTTCCGTTTATCTTTTCAGAATGAGGAGGCGAGCGCGTGTCGCTCCACCGGTCGTTGAGGCCGAGGATGATGAGTCTTTTTCAGGATGAGGTTTTACCTCCTAAGCAGCCAGTTAGACGTAGAGGTCGTGGCAGAGGTAGACCTCGAGGAGCGGCAGGTCGCCGTAGGCAGAGAGAGTTACAGGACGAGGAGCCTGTTGAGCCTGAGTTTGATGTTCCTGTTCCTCCAGTTGTTCAGCCTGCCTATCAGCAGGGTATGTTTGACCCTGAGGCAGCTTTGTTCTATGCCAGAGTTGGCAGGATTGCTTTTGATGGTACTTCTGATCCTTTAGATTTTCTGCATGCGATTGAGACTAGGACTCGGACTGCTCATACCGAGTACCAGCGGATCATGATTGTAGAGTTGTCTATCGAGGGACCAGCTTTAGATTGGTTCATTCAGATGATCCAGCCCTATATGATGACGATGACATGGGCTCAGTTTCGAGAGCGATTCATGAGGAGATTTTGTCCAGAGCCTCTTCGTTTGAGCTATCGTCTCCGTCTGACTAGTATTTCTCGTGGAGATCGATCTGTAGAGGAGTATACCCGAGAGTTTCTTCGTTTGGGTAGATATGTTGAGGATCTGATGCGAGATCAGTATTTCACTGTCACTACATACGTTACTGGTTTGGGTTCTGCTTTTGCTGGTATGCCTACAGCAGGTCTTACTCACGAGTCTGTGATTGAGCTAGCTAAGGAGATCGAGCTGAGATTAGTTAGGCAGGGAGCGATGCCTGATTATTACCAGTTGGGAGTTCAGTCGAGTGGATCGCAGGCTACTCCGTATTCGAGTTTTCATGTTGGATCGAGTAGTCAGCAGCGAGGTTCGACTCAGCAGAGTCAGAGACAGCAGCAACGAGTGCATCGGAGCAGTGGACATGGCCGTGGAGGTCAGCGTAGATCGTTCAGATTTGGGTCAGGTGCTTCGAGCAGTAGCAGTGGTCGTAGTTCTGGATCAGCGGCCAGTGTTTGTCAGACTTGTGGTAGAGTCCATCAGGGACCGTGTTATCTGACACCACTGACATGCTTCAGATGCGGGCAGATAGGACATTTTGCTAGATCGTGTCCTTATTCCGGTTATCAGCAGTAGTAGATTCCACGATTCCCACAGCAGTCGATTGCTAGTGCAGCACCCGTGCCATTTCAGTTACCACCAGCCCAGCATCAGAGTTCCACTTAGTTTGTTCCACAGCAGAGTCGTGGTAGAGGTACTAAAGGAGGTGCCAGAGGTGTTGGCCAGGCTTCTACCAGTCAGCAGGGAGGTCAAGGTCAGGCCAGAGTCTTCCATCTGACTCAGCAGGATGCTCAGGCATCTAATGCAGTCATGGCAGGTATTCTTTCTGTTTGTTACCTGGATGCTTGGGTTTTGTTTGATCCGGGTGCCACGCATTCCTTTGTTTCTCCCATTTTTGCTTCTAAATCTTGTTGGCAAGCTTCGAGGATGGCTTTTCCCTTGTCTGTTGCCACTCCTCTGAGTGATTCTTTGGACACTGATATTGTTCTTTTTGGTTGTCCAGTTCTCGTGGGAGATAGAGAATTACCCGCTGATTTGATTTTATTGGATGTGATGGAGTTTGATGTTATTCTGGGAATGGATTGGTTATCTCAGCACTTTGCCGTGGTCGATTGCAGGAATAAGGAGGTGACTTTTAGAATTCCTGATGAAGTAGAGTTTAAGTTTGTTGGTGATAGGAGTTCAGCACCTCAGAATCTTATTTCGGCTATTACAGCTAGGAAGTTGTTGAGGAAAGGTTGTCAGGGGTTTTTGGCATTGGTCAGGGATACTTCAGTGGAGAAGTTATCACTCACAGACGTTCCTGTTGCTTGTGAGTTTCTTGATGTTTTTCCCGAGGAGTTGCCAGGTTTACCACCTCATAGAGAGATTGAGTTTTGTATAGATGTGGTTCCAGGTACTACTCCTATATCTATGCCACCCTATCGTATGGCTCCTGCAGAGTTGAGAGAGTTGAAGGAGCAGTTGCAAGAGTTGTTGGATAAAGGTTTTATCAGACCTAGTGTTTCTCCTTGGGGTGCACCAGTCCTGTTTGTGAAGAAGAAGGATGGTACCCTGAGACTGTGCATTGACTACAGAGAGTTGAATAAGGTGACGGTGAAGAACAAGTATCCTCTCCCGAGGATAGATGATTTGTTTGATCAGTTACAGGGTGCACAGTTCTTTTCTAAGGTTGACTTGAGGTCGGGTTATCATCAGTTGCGGATCAGTGAATCTGATATTCCTAAGACAGCGTTCCGCACTCGATATGGCCATTATGAGTTTCTGGTGATGTCTTTTAGTTTGACTAATGCACCAGCAGCTTTTATGGACCTGATGAACAGAGTATTCAGACCGTATGTGGATCAGTTTGTGGTAGTCTTCATTGATGATATACTAGTATATTCGAGGAGTATGGAAGAGCATGTATATCATTTGAGGATTGTACTACAGACACTGAGAGATCATCAGCTTTATGCTAAATTCTCAAAGTGTGGTTTCTGGATGGAGAGTGTTTCTTTTCTTGGACACGTAGTGTCTAAAGAAGGTATTCAGGTTGATCCACAGAAGGTTGAGGCAGTATCTGAGTGGCCTAGACCTACTTCGGTCACTGAGATTCGGAGTTTTCTGGGTTTAGCCGGGTATTATAGGCGGTTTGTGCAGGATTTTTCCAGGATTGCAGCCCCTATGACTCGCTTGACTCAGAAAAATGTTAGATTTAAGTGGTCAGAAGCTTATGAGAACAGTTTTCAGTTGTTGAAAGAGAAGTTGACCACAGCGCCAGTATTAGCTTTGCCTAATAGTGTGGATAAGTTCACAGTTTACTGTGATGCCTCTAGAATTGGTCTTGGTTGTGTGTTGATGTAGAATGGAAGGGTGATAGCCTATGCTTCGAGGCAGTTGAAGAAGCATGAGCAGAACTATCCCACACATGATCTAAAGATGGTTGCAGTGATCTTTGCTTTGAAGATTTGGAGACATTATTTGTACGGGGTGACTTGTGAGATATTTACTGATCACAAGAGCCTTAAGTACATTTTTCAGCAGTGAGATCTGAATTTGAGGCAGAGGAGATGGTTGGAGTTATTGAAGGATTATGATTGCGAGATTCTTTTCCATCCGGGTAAAGCTAATGTTGTAGCAGATGCCTTGAGTAGGAAGTCCTCAGGTAGTCTTGCTCACATCGGTGTTGAGAGGAGACCATTGATCCAGGAGTTGCATCTGATGGTGGATCAAGGTCTGATGATGAAGATTAGTAGATCAGGTGGACTGTTAGCTCAGTTTAAAGTACGATCTGTACTGAGGGATAGGATTAAAGCAGCTCAGAGCCGAGATCCTATTCTAGAAGAGCTTGCAGAGAATGTCAGAGCAGGGAAGTTCACTGATTTCACACTCGATGATGATGGTGTGTTGTGGATCAGTGGTAGATTGTGTGTTCCTGACGTGGATGATTTGAGAGAGGAGATTTTAGAGGAAGCACATTCTACAGCCTACAGCATTCATCCAGGTGTTACTAAGATGTACCACAGTATCAGAGATCTATACTGGTGGGATGGATTGAAGAAGGATGTTGCTGATTATGTTGCTAAGTGCTTGACGTGTCAGCAAGTGAAAGCCGAACATCAGAAGCCTTCTAGGAAGCTTCAGCCTCTTCCTATTCCCGAGTGGAAGTGGGAAAGGATAGCTATGGATTTTGTGGTAGGTTTACCTCGTTCGAAGGATGGATACGATTCCATCTGGGTGATTGTAGACAGGTTGACAAAGTCTGCACATTTCTTGCCTGTGAAAGCCACATATTCAGTTGCTAGATTGGCGAAGTTATATGTGAAGCATATTGTGTGCCTTCATGGAGTACCTGTGTCCATTATGTCAGATAGAGGTTCGGTGTTTACTTCTCGTTTTTGGCAGAAGTTACAGGAAGCGATGGGCACTAGGTTGGATTTTAGTACTGCTTTTCATCCTCAGACAGATGGTCAGTCTGAGAGGACGATCCAGACACTGGAAGATATGTTGAGGATGTGTGTCTTGGATTTGGGAGGTAGCTGGGATGATCATTTGTCACTCGTTGAGTTTGCATATAATAACAGCTACCATAGCAGTATTGGTATGGCACCGTATGAGGCATTGTATGGAAGGAAGTGTAGATCCCCGTTGTGTTGGGATGAGATTGGTGAGAGAGTTTTGACTGGACCAGAGATGGTTCAGGATGCTGCAGAGAAAGTCGCCGTGATCAAGCGCGGATTAGAGACCGCAGTTAGCAGACAGAAGAGTTATGCAGATCCTAGGCGCAGAGATGTGGAGTTTCAGGTTAGAGATTTTATTTTTCTGAAAGTATCTCCGATGAAGGGTGTGATGAGATTTGGTAAAAAGGGTAAGTTAGCACCGAGATATATTGGACCGTTTGAGATTCTGGAGAGAGTTGGCACTGTTGCATATCGGTTGGATTTACCTCCGAGTATGTCACAGGTGCATCCAGTATTTCATATCTCAATGTTGAGGAAGTATATCTCAGATCCTTCACACGTGTTGCCAACCTGACAGTGTGGAAGTGAGTGAAGATTTGACGTTTGTGGAAGAACCTGTGGCGATCGTTGATTTTCAAGTTCGACAGTTGCGATCGAAGCAGATTCCGATGGTCAAGGTTCTATGGCGTAGCGACAGAGTTGAAGAGCATACGTGGGAGACTGAAGCTGAGATGCGAGCTTCTTACCCGTATCTCTTTCCTTCTTGATCTTTTCTTTTTGGAATTCGGGGATGAATTCTTGTAAGGGGGGGAGACTGTAATATCCCGTGTTTTTTTTAAATATTTTTACACTGTACCGGGATATGCAGTGTTAATAATTTCTGTATATTATATGATATTTTTATGAGTTGATATGTATTTAAACCTATTTTAATTACGGTGTATTATTTTCAGTGTTTTACGTAAAATTTTCCCGGGACTTGCATTTTCGGGGAAATTTTCACGTAAACAATGTATTATTAATTATTTTAAATGTATTTACGGACTTGCATGAACTCATACATATTTTTAAATTATTAAATAAAGCCTGTGTGTGTATAATTATTTAATTAGGGTTTATTATTACCCTAATATTTTATTAAGTATTTATTTGTTTTATTGTTATTTAATTAATTTTATTTAGTATAAATTATTAAAATATTAAATTTTATGTGTGTGGTGTATATTTGATGTCTGTAATTTAATATTATTTTAATATATAGTATAAAGTATATATATATACATATATTTGTCAAAATTACAAAAGATTTGGAAAATTACAAAACTGCCCCCGACTTCTTCTTCTTCCTCCCGATTCTTCCCTTCTCCATTTCCGGTCGCTGCCGTGCCATTTCTTCACCGTGGGTGTGCCGTCCGGTGTGCCACCGTCTTCCCCAACCAATTTCGCCGCCTGAGGAGGCCGTTTCCGGCGTCTGGAGATCGATTTTGGCCGAAGAAGCCGAAAATCGATCCACCGTCGATCACCATTTTCGACACCGCTGGTCTCTTTCTTCTCCTTGAGCTCCAGTGAGTGTGATTCTAGCTTTGGTTTGAGCTAAAATGGTCTAGAATTGCTTAGGTTTCGATTTTGTCAATTTCGGCCTATTAGGGTTTTTAATTTTTTTGAGCTTTGAATTGATTGATTCATGAAAACTTCCTTCACAAATGTTGTTCCTAGTAGCTCAATCTACATGTATGAATTTTTGTAGAATTTTTGGAGATTTTTTGGATTTTTTGGTATTTTTGAATATTTTAATATTATTTTCTAATTTTCGGAAATTAATTATTTAAATTATGAAATTGGAGTTTATGGTTGAATTAGGTGATGAAATGAATTATAGGAATTTATTTGGAATTTTTATGAATTTCTAAGTATTTATTTTGAATTATTGAAGTTTATGGAATTTTGGAAAAATTAGGTTAAATGTGTTTTATTTGAATTTAATTGGTTAATTGAGTTTAAATATTGATATTATTGATAAATATGTTGAGAAAATTAATTTTGGGTAATTGTATGATTTTTGGTGAATTTTTGAAGTAATTTAAGTATATTTATATATATAGGGGTATTTTGGTAATTTTACCCTAAATTGTCTAAAAATGTAATTTAATTGGTTTTATTAGTTATTTAAGGTATAAAATTATTTCTACAAAATATTTGGTATTTTTAACTAATTAAAACTATTTTTCGTGAATTATTTTCAATTATATATATAATATACGGTTTTTCTAATAAAATGAGTTTTAATCGGTTTTTACAGTGTTTTAAGGTTAATTATGTAATTTCTACGTATGAGATGTATTACTATGTTGTGAGGATATTTTTGGTATATCTGGAATTATTCTGTGTTTGTGGACCCCGGTCGACAGACTGTAGTTTGGAGTCCGACCGTGGGATTTTGATTGTGTTGAGCTTGTTTTTCAGAGTGTGTTTCTTGTAGGGTCGGCTCTACTCTTTTGAGTAGAGAGATGTCCATTTTACAGGGGAGGTTCTGCCGGATTTTTGATAGAATTCTCGTAAAACGTGATGTCCAGTCGAACCCTAATTCTGTTTCCGTATTTTAATACTCTAGATTGAATTCTAGGATTTCTGTTAGGGTTTATTATGATGTCGATTATTTATTTCTTGTTTAGTTGCGCCGAGACCGAGGGCTAGTGGACCAGGCCCGTCGGACCTGTCTCGTGGAGCGCATTAGGTGAGTTACTATATTATATATATATGCTTAGGATGCATGATTTAGAAATGCATGTTTTATGTTGATTAAATATGCATAAATAATTTGATTATTTCTTAAGTTTACATTAAGTATATTTTTGGTTTATTTTTGGTATATAATAAATTATATACATGTTTTATTAATAAAATATATTTAAAATGTTTTTAAATATATTTTTAGTTTAATTTATGATTTTGATTGGATTTATTTGATATATATATATACTCGAAATATACCTGGTTTACTTTTGGTATATTTCCAGTACATGTATGTGGTTTATATTGTTATTTCATTTAAATTCATGCATCATTTATTATGAATGAATGATTTATATTATTAATGAAGGATATCGATAGAACGTGCTACCTAGTGGGCAGCACTAGGACCGAGTATGTATCGGTACGCCTATAGCTTTAGGCTATATTACTAACCATTTGTGGATATTGATTTGATATGATTATTTGATGTGTGAGATGTGATTTGGGTATGATTGCTGGAGCTCGGTTGACCAAGTGTCTCGGGGCCAATCACACTGGCAGTCAGACTGCTGGAGCTCGGTTGACTTAGTGTCTCGAGGCCAGTCTACTATCCAAATGGATTAAGTGGATATATTTGGAATAAGTGAGCCTGTATGGCTAGAGTGTTGTTTAACACTATTTTCTGAGGTTGCGATATTCTAGGGTTCTATGTGATCCTTCATAAACTGGGATTTTTCAGTAAAATATATATAGAAATGATTTTTCTGCATCTGTATGAATTTGCCTGTATATATACATATTATATATATACTGTTGATTGTATGCATTATCACTTAGTGTGTATATATATATATTATAGTAATTCACTCAGTGAGGTCTGACTCCCCTCCGTTGACTATTTTTTCAAGAGAGTCAACTTCTTCAGACCTCAGTAGCAGGTCGATACATCGGATTTCTTCCGCCCCGGCTTCTTTGTGTAAATTATATACTTGAGTCTTATTTATTTTATCTAGACACTGCAGTAGTTGTGAATTACAGTATTGGATTTCATGTATGTTATTTTAAAGAGATGTATTATATTGAAACTGGATTTGTATTAAAGAGATTATATATTTATGAGTTGGGATTTTGATTAAATCCAGTGATGTGGATAATATTATGATATTATGATTTTTATTTCCGCTGCATATAATAATATTATTTTTATTATTGCATGCTTTATTTTATTTTTAGGCTTGCTACGGGTTCCGGATTCGAAAGAATTCCCGTTCCCTAGCGCTGGTCATGGCCCCTGTTTTGGGTCGTGACATTGTGTGAGTTATGTATTTCAAATATTTGAACTGGATTTGTATTAAAGGAATATTTATATATATGAGATGAGGATTTAAATCCGTTGATGTATATTTATTTATCTTATTTGTGATTTTATTTCCGCTGCAAAATATTTTATTTATATTATTATGAGTATTGCATATTTTTATTTATTTTTAGGCTTGCTACGGGTTCCGAATTCGAAAGAATTCCCGTTCCCTATCGCTAGTGTAATATCCCGAGTTTTTAAATATTTTTATACTGCATCGAGATATGCAGTGTTAATAATTTTTGTACATATTTATGATATTTTTATGAGTTTGATATTTATTAAAACTAATTTTAACTGTTTTATATTATTTTAGGTTCTTTATGTAAAATTTTCCTGGGAATTGTATTTTCGGGAAAATTGACATGTAAATAATTTAATATTAATTATTTTAAATAGATTTACGCATTTGCATGAACTCATATATATTTTTAAAGTGCTAAAATAAAGTGTATATATGTGTATTTATTTAAATTAAATTAGGGTTTAATTAATTAACTTAATTTTTATTATTTAGTTTTATTATTAATTAATTATTTCTAAGTGTATAAATTATTAAATATATTAAAATATGTGTGTGGTGTGAGATTAATTTGAGTATAATTGTAATATCCCGAGTTTTTTTTAAATAATTTTATACTGCATCGGGATATGCAGTGTTAATAATTTTTGTATATATTTATGATATTTTAAGAGTTGTTACTTGTTTAAAACTAATTTTAATTATTTTATATTATTTTAAGTACTTTACATAAAATTTTTCCGAAAATTGTATTTTCGATGAAATTGACACTTAAATAATTTAATGTTAATTATTTTGACTAGTTTTACGAATTTGTATAAACTCATACATAATTTTTAAGTGCTAAAATAAAATGTATATATGTGTATTTATTTAATTAATTAGAGCTTAATTAATTTCCTTAATTTTATTATTTAATTTTTTGTATTAATTAATTAATTTTAAGTGTATAAATTATTAAATATAATAAAATATTTATGTGGTGAATATCATTTGTGTGTGGGATTATATTATTATAATATATATAAGGTGGATATATATATATAAAAGTTTTTTTCAAAAAAAACAAAACAAAACAAAGTTTGCAGAAATTACCAAAATGCCATTATCTCCTTCATTTTTCTTTCCAAATGGATTCCACCATTTCCAGCCATTTTCCTTACTGTTACTATGCCCCTCAGCCTTCCTCCTCAACCTCCAGCCATTTCCACCATCTAAAGCTCCTATTTCCGGCGTTGTTTGGCCGGATTTTCATCAAGAGGCCGAAAGTTGCTCCTAACTCCGATCAAGCACTTTTCGGCCACCAAATTCGATGCCGTCAGTCTCTATCTTCTCCTTGATCTCTGGTGAGTGTGATTCCAAGCTTTTTTTCACTTGATTTGGTCTAGAATTGCTTAGGTTTCAATTTCTTCAAATCAACCATTTTGGGTTTTGATTTTTTTTAGCTTCAATTTGGTTGATTCATGAAAATTTCCTTCACAAACTTTGTTTATGGAAACTTAATCTACATGTTTTATTTTTTTTTTGAATTTTTGGAATTTATTTTAATTTTTGTGAATTTTTTATTATTTTATTATTATTTTCTAATTTTCAAAAATTAATTAATTAAATTATGAAATTGTGTTTTATGGTGATTATAGGAGTTGAAATGAATTATAAAAATTTATTTGTAATTTTTATGAATTTTTATATATTTATTTGGAATTTATTAAGTTTATGTAATTTTGAAAAATAGGGTTAATTATGTGTTTAATTGAAATAAATAGGTAAATTGAGTATATTTATTGATATTATTGAATTATATGTTGAGAAAATTAATTTTGAGTAATTATATTATTTTTGGTGAATTTTTAGATTTATTTTAGTAAATTTATATATATAGGGGTACTTTGGTAATTTTACACTAAATTGGCTAAAAATATAATTAAATTGGTTTTAATAATTATTTGAGCTATAAAAATGATTTCTGCAAATTTTTAGTATTTTTAACTAATTAAAACTATTTTTCGTAAAGTATTTTCAAATTATATATAATATACTATTTTTCTAAATAAATGGGTTTTTATTGATTTTTAGTATGTGTTTAGGGTTAATTATGTAATTTGGATTTATAAAATGTATTTTAGTTGATTTTTATGAATTTATTGAGAATTTATTGAATTTTAAAAATATTTTATTAAAATTTGGATTTTTATTATAATTATCAGTGAAATAATTATTTTCAGTATTTTAAATATCTGATTTACAATATTTTGATTATTCAAGGGTATTTTTGGTATTTATGACATTTAAATGTGTTTTGTGTATATTCTGTGAATTGTGAGCTTCGGTCGGAAGAATTGTAGTTTGGAGTCCGACCGAGGGATTATGGTTGTAAATTTGGTGTTATTCTGAAGTGTGTTTTTCTTGCAGGACCGGCTCTACTCTTTGAGTAGAGATATGTCCGTTTTACAGGGGAGGTTCTACCAGATTTTCGGTAGAATTCTCATAAAATGTGATGTCCGGTCAAATTCCCATTCTAATTATGTGTCTAAAATTCTAGATCAAGTCTTTAGAATTTCCGTTAAATTTATTCTAATTTTGTAATATCTCGTATTTTTAAATATTTTTATACTGCATTGGGATATGCAGTGTTAATAATTTTTATATATATTTATGAAATTTTATGAGTTTGTTGTTTAATTAAAGCTAATTTTAATTGTTTATTATTATTTTAAGTGCTTTATGTAAAATTTTCTCGGGACTTGCATTTTCGGGGAAATTTTCATGTAAATAATTTATTATTAATTATTTTGAATAGATTTTCAGACTTGCATGAACTCATACATATTTTTAAAATACTAGATAACGTGTATATGTGTATTTATTTATTTAATTAGGGTTTCATTTATTACCCTAATATTTTATTATTTATTTTATTTGGTTTGTTGTTATTTAATTATTTTCATGTAGTATATAAATTATTAGAATATTAAATATGTGGTGTGCAAATTTTTCCAAGTATTTTATTTATACACCATATTATAATATATATATTTTTATATTATTTTTTTCTTTTTTTTTTTCTTTTTCTTTTCTTTTCTTTTTCTTTTCTTGCCGAAACCCGTCCCTTCTCCCCCTCACCGCTGCAACTTCCGACCACTTTACCGTCGGTGTGCTACTAGCAGCTCCGCCCTTCCTAGCCAGCTGCTCCGCCGCCCCTAGTCTCCTTCCCCAGCATCGGCTAGCTTCCTTTCCACCATTTTTGGCCGAAACTTCCCTCCTCACCGTTCACCGACTTCCCGACCACCCAATCTAGTGATTCCAATGTCGTTGGACTCCCTAGCCTCCATAGAAGATGATTCCAAGCTTTGTTTAAGCTTAAAACTCGATTTGGTAACATTTTTCTCAATTATTCAATTCGCCCATCTTAGGGTTTTCAAATTTTTTTTGAGCTTCAAATGGTTGATTCATGAAAAGTCCCTTAACAAATGTTAATCCTAGTAGCTTAATCTACATGTGTGAATTTTTGGAGATTATTTTAATTTTTGGGTATTTTTGAATATTTTAATATTATTTTCTAATTTTCGGAAATTAATTAAATAAATTATGAAATTGTGTTATATGATAAATATAGGTGTTTAAAATGAATTATAGGAATTTATTTGGAATTTTTATGAATTTCTAAGTATTTATTTTGAATTATTTAATTTATGTAATTTTGAGAAAATAGGGTTAATTGTATTTTTAATTGAAATTAATTGGTTAATTGAGTTTAATTATTGATATTATTGATAAATATGTTGAGAAAATTAATTTTGGATAATTATACTATTTTTGGTGAATTTTTGAATGAATTTTTGTATATTTAAATATATAGGGGTATTTTGGTAATTTTACCCTAAATTGACTAAAAATGTAATTTAATTGGTTTTAATAATTATTTAAGGTATAAAAATGATTTCTACAAATTATTTAGTATTTTTAACTAATTAAAACTATTTTTCGTGAATTATTTTCAATTATATATATAATACATGATTTGTCACGACCCAAAACAGGGGCCATGACCGGCGCTAGGGAACGAGAATTCTTTCGAATCCGGAACTCGTAGCAAGCCTAAAAATAAAATAAATCATGCAATAATAACAATAACCATAATATATATATGCAGCGGAAATAAAAATCATAATATCATAATATTATTCACATCAACTGGATTTAAATCAAAATCTCATCTCATAGATACATAATCTCTTTAACACAAATCCAGTTTCAATATAATACATCTCTTTAAAATAAAATACATGAAATCCAATACTTTAATTCACAACTACTGCAGTGTCTAGATAAAATAAATAAGACTCAAGTAAATAATTTACATAAAGAAGCCGGGGCAGAAGAAATCCGGCGTATCGACCTGCTACTGAGGTCTGAAGAAGTTGACTCTCCTGAAAAATAGTCAACGGAGGGGAGTCAGACCTCACTGAGTGAATTACTATAATATATACATACACACTAAATGATAATGCATACAGTCAACGGTATATATGTAATATGTATATATACAGGCAAATTCATACAGATGCAGAAAAATCATTTTTATATATTTTATTGAAAAATCCCAGTTTATGAAGGATCACATAAAACCCTAGAATATCGCAATCTCAGAAATAGTGTTAAACAACACTCTAGCCATATAGGCTCACTTATTCCAAATATATCCACTTAATCCATTTTGGACAGTAGACTGGCCCCGAGACACTAAGTCAACCGAGCTCCAGCAGTCTGACTGCCAGTGTGATTGGCCCCGAGACACTTGGTCAACCGAGCTCCAGCAATCACACCCACAAACCACATCTCACATATCGATAATCATAATCAAATCAATATCCACAAATAAGTTAGTATTATAGCCTAAATACTATAGGCGTACCGGTACGTACTCGATCCTAGTGCTGCCCACTAGGTAGCACGTTCTATCGATATCCTTCATCATTAATAATATAAATCATTCATTCACAATAAATGATGCATGAATTTAAATGAAATAGCAATATAAACCATATACATATACCGAAAATATACCAAAAGTAAACCAGGTATATTTCGAGTATATATATATCAAATGCATTCAATCAAATTATAAATTAAGCTGGAAATATATTTAAAAACATTTTAAATATATTTTATTTACAAAACATGCATATAATTTAATATATACCAAAAATAAACCAAAAATATACTTAAATACAAATCATATTATTTATGCATTTTAATCGAAATAGAATATATATTTCCAAATCATGCATCCTAAGCATATATATATAGTATAGTAACTCACCTAATGCGCTCCACGAGACAGGTCCGACGGGCCTGGTCCACTAGCCCTTGGTCTCAGCGTAACTAAACAAGAAATAAATAATCGACATCAGAATAAACCTAATAGAAATCCTAGAATTCGATCTAGAGTATTAAAATACGGAAACAGAATTAGGGTTCGACTGGACATCACGTTTTACGAGAATTCTATCAAAAATTCGGCAGAACCTCCCCTGTAAAATGGACATCTCTGTACTCAAAAGAGTAGAGCCGACCCTGCAAGGAAATACACTTCGAGAAACTACACAAGGCACAATCAAAATCCCACGGTCGGACTCCAAACTACAGTCTACCGACCGGGGTCCACAAACACAGAACAAATTCCAGATATACCAAAAATATCCTTAAAACCTAGAAATACATCTCATAGGTAAAAATTACATAATTAACCTTAAAACACTGTAAAAACCGATAAAAACTCATTTTATTAGTAAAATCGTATATTATATTTATAATTGAAAATAATTCACGAAAAATAGTTTTAATTAGTTAAAAATACTAAATAATTTATAGAAATCATTTTATACCTTAAATAATTATTAAAACCAATTAAATTATATTTTTAGACAATTTAGGGTAAAATTACCAAAATACCCCTATATATATAAATATACTTAAATTACTTCAAAAATTCACCAAAAATTATATAATTATCCAAAATTAATTTTCTCAACATATTTATCAATAATATTAATAATTAAACTCAATTAACCAATTAAATTCAATTTAAAACACAATTAACCCTAATTTCTCAAAATCACATAAACTTCAATAATTCAAAATAAATACTTAGAAATTCATAAAAATGCCAAATAAATTCCTATAATTCATTTCAACACCTAATTCAACCATAAACTCCAATTTCATAATTTAAATAATTAATTTCCAAAATTTAGAAAATAATATTAAAATATTCAAAAATACCCAAAAATCCAAAAAATCTCCAAAAATTCTACAAAAATTTATACATGTATATTGAGCTACTAGGAACAACATTTGTGAAGGAAGTTTTCATGAATCAATCAATTCGAAGCTCAAAAAAAATCAAAAACCCTAATAGGCCGAAATTGAAAATTCGAAACCTAAGCAATTCTAGACCATTTTAGCTCAAACCAAAGCTAGAATCACACTCACCCGGAGCTCATGGAGAAGAAAGAGACTGGCGGTGTTGAAAACGGTGGCCAAAATCGACGTGATCGACGATGGATCGACTTTCGGCTTCTCTGGCCAAAAACGGCTTCCAGGCACCGGAAATGGCTACCACAGGCGGCGAGGAAGGTTGGGGAAGGTGGTGGCACACCGGACGGCACACCCACGATGAAGAAACGGCAGTAGCAGCGACCGGACGGTGAAGGGAGCGGTCGGGAGGAAGAAGAAGCTCACGGGGGCAGTTTTGTAATTTTCTAAACTTTTGTAATTTTGACAATTTTTAATGTATATATGTGTATATATATACTTTACACTATATATTAAAATAATATTAAATTACACACATCAAATATACACCACACACATAAAAAATTTAATATTTTAATAATTTATACTAAATAAAAAAAATAATTAAATAACAATAAAACTAATAAATAATTAATATAATATTAGGGTAATATTAAACCCTAATTAAATAAATATACACACACAGGCTTTATTTAATAATTTAAAAATACGCATGAGTTCATGCAAGTTCGAAAATACATTTAAAACAATTAATAATACATTGTTTACGTGAAAATTTCCTCGAAAATGCAAGTCCCGGGAAAATTTTACGTAAAACACTGAAAATAATATACAGTAATTAAAATAGGTTTTAAATACATATTAACTCATAAAAATATCATATAATATACAGAAATTATTAACATTGCATATCCCGGTACAGTGTAAAAAATATTTAAAAACACGGGATATTACACGATTTTACTAATAAAATGAGTTTTTATCGGTTTTCATTGTGTTTTAAGGCTAATTATGTAATTTCTATTTATAAAATGTATTTCTATGATATAAGGGTATTTTTGGTATTTTTATATTATTTTGTGATTATGGACCCCGGTCGGTAGACTGTAGTTTGGAGTCCGACCGAGGGGTTGTGAATGGGTTGTTGTGCCTGTTTTTCGAAGTGTATTTCTTTGCAGAGTCGGCTCTACTCTTTGAGTATAGAGATGTCCATTTTACAGGGGAGGTTCTGTCGAATTTTTGGTAGAATTCTCGTAAAACGTGATGTCCAGTCGAACCCTAATTTTGATTCTGTGTTTAATATTCTAGATCGAGTTCTAGGATTTTCTGTTAGGTTTATTCTAATTTCTGTCGTTATTGTTTGTTTAGTTGCGCCGAGACCGAGGGCTAGTGGACCAAGCCCGTTGGACCCATCTCGTGGAGCGCACTAAGTGTGAGTTACTATTTTATATATATATGCTTTGGGATGCATGATTTTAGAAATATATGTTTCATTTTGATTAAATATGCATAAATAATTTGGTTAGTACCTAAGTTTATTTTTAGTTTACTTTTGGTTTATTTTTGGTATATATTAAATTATATGCATGTTTTATTAATAAATTATATTTAAAATATTTTTAAATATATTTCTAGCTTAATTTGTAATTTGATTGGATTTATTTGACGTATATATACTCAAAATATACCTGGTTTACTTTTGGTATATTTCTAGTATATATATGGTTTATATTGTTATGTTATTTAAATTCATGCATCATTTATTTGTGAATGAATGTTTTATATTTATTAATGAAGGATATCAATAGAACATGCTACCTAATGGGCAACACTAGGACCGAGTACGTACCGGTACGCTTATAGCATTTAGGCTATACTACTAATCATTTGTGGATATTGATTGAATATGATTATCTGATGTGTGAGATGTGATTTGGGTGTGATTGCGGGAGCTCGGTTGACCAAGTGTCTCGGGGCCAATCACACTGACAGTCAGACTGCTAGAGCTCGGTTGACTTAGTGTCTCGGGGCCAGTCTACTATCTAAATGGAATAAGTGAATATTTTGGAATAAGTGAGCCTGTATGGCTAGAGTGTTGTCTAACACTATTTTCGAGGTTACGATATTCTAGGGTTCTATTTGATCCTTCATAAACGATGATTTTCAGTAAAATATATATATTAAATGATTTTTCAGCATCTGTGTGTATTTGTCTGTATATATACATATTAAATATATACTGTTGATTGTATGCATTGTCATTTAGTATGCATGTATATATATTATAGTAATTCACTTAGTGAGGTCTGACACCCCTCCGTTGACTATTTTTCAGGAGAGTCATCTTCCTCAGACCTCAATAGTAGGCCTGTACATCGGATTTCTTCCGCCCCGGCTTCTTTATGTAAACTGCTTATCTGAGTCTTGAGTTTTATTTTTATAATCTAGATAATGCAGTAGTTGTAAATTAATTATGGGCTTGATGTATTGTATTTATACAAGATATGTATTTTAAGAATTTGAACTGGATGTGTATTCAAAGGATTTACCTATATAATGAGATATGGATGTTATTGTGATATTTATGATTTTTATGTCCGCTGCATTATATATTGTTATTACCATTGCATGTTTTATTTTATTTTTAGGCTTGCTACGGGTTCCGGATTCGAAAGAATTCCCGTTCCGTAGCGCCGGTCATGGCCCCTGTTTTGGGTTGTGACAAATTTCATGTTGTCATTTGTTTGTCTAGCTACGCCAAGACCGAGGCCTAACGGATCAGGCCCGTCAAGTTTGTCTCGTGAAGCTGGGTACCATGTGAGTTATTATACTGTATATATATGCACTGCATATAGGGTGCATTATTTAGAAATTTTCATTTTCATTGTATGTTTTAAAAGGGATTTAAATTATAATATTTTTGGTATATCTAGGGTTGTATTTTTATATATATGCATATTAAATAATTATGCATGTTAGTTTAATATATGCACATTAAACAATTAGGTTTAGGTTTAATACATTTGAGTAATATACACATGTTTTAAAATGTACACTTAGACATAATTATTTTATTAAATGATTAGTACACTTTAGGTATAGTTTCAATAGATTTTAGGTTTATTCTTAAATAATTGCATGTTAAATTATAAACCTACACTTAAATTATTTTTAAGTTTATTTTTGGTATATTTTTGATTTATTTCCAAATAAATACATGTTTTATTATTAAATTAACCTAACACATTAGTGGTATATTTAGGATTTATTTTTGATATATGCATGCTAGATAATTAGGTTTATTTTTAGTATATTTGTGAATATATGTTAAACACAAACACATATTTAAATGAACATTTATACATAAATGTTTTATTAAATGATTTGTGTACTTAGGGCATATCTTTTGTATATTTAAGTATATTTTTAAGAAAATGCATGTTATATTATTGTTATACATTTAAGTTGTTTTTAACAATATTAATGATTTATCTTTAGTTTATTTCATATTTTATTTGACACACACATATATATATATATATACCTGAAATATACTGGGTATATTTTAGGTATATTTTTGGTATATATATATATGGTTGGTTTTACTATTATGAATATTATTCTACATTAATTATTATCTGAATGAATGATTTATTCTAAGTGAAGGATATCGATAACATGTGCTTCCAAGTGGGCAGCACTAGGACCGTGTACATACTAGTACGATAGATAAGGATTGAGTGAGAGTTAATTTTGGGTGATTACAATTGATTAGATTGATTTGACTGAGATTAATGGTATGATAGATAGTGTGATTGCGGAGCTAATCACACTGACAGTCAGACTGCTGGAGCTCAGTCGACTTAGTATCTCGAGGCCAGTCTACTGTCCATAGTGAATGAATCTATTGGGTTGATTGAGATGTGAGGTGATAGATAGTGTGATTGCTGGAGCTCGGTTGACTAAATGTCTCGGGGCCAATCACACTGACAGCCAGATTGCTGGAGCTCAGTCGACTTAGTATCTCGGGGCCAGTCTGCTGTCCAGATTGGAATAAGTGTTCTATTTGGAATCAAGTGAGCCTGCATGGCTAGAGTGATGATGGGGTTGTTGAGGTTGTTATTATTAGGGTTCTATGGATCCTTCATGAATTTAATTATACGTTTTCCTACATTCTGTATATTTATAAAAGCAGAGTTTGGCATTCGTGTGAAATGTGTGTATATATATATATATATATATATGTAAGAATGTCTGATTGTTATGGTTTAGTTTGCATGTATATATAGTATAATAATTCACTCAGTGAGGTCTGACCCCCCTCAATTATTTTTTTTCAGGAGATCCCATATTGTCAGACCTTAGTTGTAGAGTTCCTCTCGCCGTGTTCTTCAATCCAGGATATTTTATGCAAATGTATATTCTGAACTCTGATTTATATTCTAGAAATTGTAGTAGTTGTGTTATTGTATCAGAAGAGTATTATATTATTTTGATATTAAATACTCTGAGAATTTGTATTTGAATATTGTACGAATATGTATTCATTTATAAAAGTATTTGGAGAATTTATTTTATATATTGATTCAAAAAATTTAATTATATCATACTTTTTATTTATTTATTGTATGATTTTATTTTCTAAGGCTTGCTACTGGTTCCGGATTAGAAAGATTCTCGTTCCCTAGCGCCGATCATGACTCTTAGTTTGGGTCGTGACAATAATATATAGTATTATAATATAAATTATTAAAGTTATTATATATATCGAAAGTTATTAAACTTTGCCAAATTACCACCCGTGCCACTCGACTTCCTCTTCTCCTTCTCCGGTCGCGCTCCTCACCAACCCACCATCTGTCACGCTATTTTCTTCTCGTCAGTGTGCCTCCCGGCATGCCACCTTCATCCTTAGCTATCCCCGCTACCTGCAGCAGTCGTTTCTGGCGTTGGAGGAGCTCGTTTTGGCCAAAAAGTCGAAACTCATCTTCACTATCGATCGACGTGATTCCGACCACCATTTTCGACACCGCTGGTCTCTATCTTCTCCTTGAGCTCTAGTGAGTGTGATTGCAAGCTTGCTTTCACTTAAAATGGTCTAGATTTTCCTAGGTTTCGATTTTTCAATTTCGGCCTATTAGGGTTCTTGATTTTTTTGAGCTTCAATTTGATTGATTCATGAAAACTTCCTTCACAAACTATGATCCTAGTAGCTTAATCTACATGTTGAATTTTTGTGGAATTTTTGGAATTTATTTTGATTTTTGGGTATTTTTGATTATTTTTGATTATTTTCTAATTTCAAAAATTAATTAATTAAATTATGAAATTGTGTTTTATGATAAATATAGGTGTTGAAATGAATTATAGAAATTTATTTGTAATTTTTGTGAATTTTTATGTATTTATTTGAATTTATTTAGTTTATGTAATTTTGATAAATTAGGTTAATTATGTGTTAATTGAAATTAATTGGTTAATTAAGTATATTTATTGATATATTGAAATATATGTTGAGAAAATTAATTTTGTGCAATTATATTATTTTTGGTGAATTTTTGGATTAATTTTAGTATATTTATATATATAGGGGTATTTTGGTAATTTTACACTAAATTGGCTAAAATGTAATTAAATCGATTTTAATAGTTATTTAGGGTATAAAAATGATTTCTACAAATTATTTAGTATTTTTAACTAATTAAACTATTTTTTGTAAAGTATTTTCAAATTATATGTATATTATACAATTTTTCTAATAAAATGAGTTTTTATCGGTTTTTACTATGTTTTTAGGGTTAATTATGTAAATTCTACTTATAAAATGTATTTTTATTATATAAGGGCATTTTTGATATTTTGTAAATATTCTGTGAATTATGGACCTCGGTTGGTGATTTATAGTTTGGAGTCCGACTGAGGGATTTTGATTGTGAATTCTGTGTTATTTTCGAAGTGTATTTCTTTGCAGGGCCGACTCTACTCTTTGAGTAGAGAGATGTCCATTTTACAGGGGAGGTTCTACCGGATTTTTGGTAGAATCTTGTAAAACGTGATGCCATTCGAATTCTGATTTAATTATGTATCTAGTAATCTAGATCGAGTCTTTAGAACTTCTGTTAGATTTATTATGATTCCTATCATTATTTGTTTGTTTAATTGCGCTGAGACCGAGGCCTAGTGGACCAGGCTCGGCGGACCCATCTCGAGGAGAGCAATAATAGTGAGTTGCTATTTATATATATATATATATATATGCATATGCTTTAGGGTGCAAGATTTTAGAAATATATGTTTTATTTTGATTAAATATGCATAATGGTTTAATTAGTACTTGAGTTTATTTTAGTTTAATTTTGGTTTATTTTTTGGTATATTTTAAACTATATGCATGTTTTATTAATGAATTATGTTTAAAATGTTTTTGGAGTATATTTATAGTTTATTCTGTAATTTAATTGGATTTATTTTGACGTATATATACTCGAAATACCTAGTGTACTTTTGGTATATTTCTAGTATATATATGGTTTAATGTTACTATTTTATTTTAATTCATGCATCATTTATTTTTATGACTGTATGTTTTATATTTTAATGAAGGATATCAATAGAACGTGCTACCTAGTGGGCAGCATTAGGACCGAGTACGTACCGGTACGCTTATAGCATTTAGGCTATATTACTAACCATTTGTGGATATTGATTGGATTTGATTATTTGTTATGTAAGATATGATTTGGGAGTGTGATTGCTGGAGCTCGGTTGACCAAGTGTCTCGGGGCCAATCACATTGACAGTCAGACGCTGGAGCTCGGTTGACTTAGTGTCTCGGGGCCTAGTCTATTGTCCAAATGGAATAAGTGAATATATTTGGAATAAGTGAGCCTGTATGGCTAAAGTGTTTTCTAACACTGTTAAGGTTGCGATTTTCTAGGCTTCTATTTGATCCTTCATAAACAGTGATTTTCAGTAAAATATATATAAAATGATTTTGTTGCATCTGTGTGTATTTGCTTGTATATATATTTATTATATATACTTTTAATTGTGTGCATTGACATTTAATATGCATGTATATATATTATAGTAATTCACTCAGTGAGGTTTGACTCCCCTCCATTGGCTATTTTTCAAGAGAGTCATCGTCCTTAGACCTTAGTAGCAGACCCTTATGCCGGATTTCTTCCGCCCCGGCTTCATTATATAAACTGCTTATCTGAGTTTTATTTTTTATGATCTAGACACTGTAGTAGTTGTAAAAAATTGTTAAAGGGTTATGTACTATATTGTGTGAGTTGTATATTTTAAATATTTGAATGGATTTGTATTAAAAGTTTATTTATATATATGAGATGAGTTGTTGATTAAATCCCGTGGTGGATTATTATTTTGTTTTATTTATGATATATTTCCACTGTAGATTATTTTTAATTATGTTATTATTATTATTGCATGTTTTATTTTATTTTAAGGCTTGCTACGGGTTCTGGATTTGAAAGAATTCCCGTTCCCTAGCGCCGATCATGGCCCCTTGTTTTGGGTCATGAAAAAGTTGGTATCAGAGCTGGAGTTCTGTATCAGGGCTTAGTTGTGTGAGTTATGGCCCTAGTTTTCAAAGTTGTGTTTTCTGTTAAAACTACTGCAGTGAATTAGGTTCAAGTATGTCTTGATAAGTATTCCTTGCTTTAGTTTTTTTACATTATTCCTCCGTTGTTTTTTTTTGTCTGAATCATTCTGTTGTCTTTGCAGAATGAGGAGGCGAGCGCATATCGCTCCACCTGTCGTTGAGGCTGAGGATGACGAGTCTTTTCAAGATGAGGTTTTACCTCCTGAGCAACCAGTTAGACGCAGAGGTTATGGCAGAGGTAGACCTTGAGGAGCGGCAGGTCATCGTAGGCAGAGAGAGTTACAGGATGAGGAGCCTGTTGAGCTTGAGTTTGAGGATCCTATACCTCCAGTTGTTCAGCTTATTCAGTCTGCCTATCAGCAGGGTATGTCTGACCCTGAGGCAGCTTTATTTTATGCTAGAGTTGTCAGGATTGCGTTCGATGGGACTTCTGATCCATTGGATTTTCTGCACGCAATTGAGACTTGGGACTTAGACTGCTCACATTGAGTACCAGCGGATTATGATCATCGAGTTGTCTATTGAGGGAACAGCCCTGGACTGGTTTATTCAAATGATTCAGCCCTATATGATGACGATGACTTGGGCTCATTTTCAAGAGCGATTTATGAGGAGATTCTGTCCAGAGCCTCTCCACGTGAGCTATCGTCTTCGATTGACCAGCATTTCTCATGGTGATAGATCTGTAGAGGAGTACACTCGAGAGTTTCTCCGGCTGGGTAGATATGCAGAGGATCTGATGCGAGATCAGTATTTCGTAGTTATACCTACATTACCGGATTGGGTTCAACATTTGCTGGTATGCCTATAACAGGCCTTACTCTGGAGTCTGTGGTTGAGTTGGCCAAGGAGATTGAGCTGAGGCTAGTTAGGCAGGGAGCGATGCCTGATTATTACCAGTTGGGAGTTTAGTCAAGTGGATTGCAGGCTACTCCGTATTCTAGTTTTCATGTTGGTTCAAGTAGTCAGCAAAGAGATCCGACTCAGCAGAGTCAAGGCAGTAGTTGATTGCCAGTGCTACACCTGTACCATTTCAGATGCCTCCAGCCTAGCATCAGAGTTCCACTCAGCTTGTTCCACAGCAGGGGTGTGGTTAGAGGTGCTAGAGGAGGTGCCAGAGGTGTTGGCCAGGCTTCTACCAGTCAGTAGGGAGGTCGAGGTCAGGCTAAAGTCTTCCACCTTACTCAACAGGATGCTCAGGCATCTAATATAGTCATGGCAGGTATTGTTTCTATTTGTTACCTGGATGCATGGGTTTTATTTGATATGGGTGCCACACATTCGTTTGTTTCTCCCGGTTTTGCTTCCAAGTCTTGTTGGCAAGCTTCGAGGATGGCTTTTCCTTTGTATGTTGCCACTCCTCTGAGCGATTCATTGGACACCGACATTATTCTTTCTAGTTGTCCAGTTCTTTGGATGTGATGGAGTTTGATGTTATTTTGGGTATGGACTGGTTATCTCAGCACTATACCGTGGTAGATTATTGGAATAAAAAGGTGACTTTCAGAATTCCTGACGAAGAAGAATTTATGTTTGTGGGTGATAGGAGTTCAGTACCTCAGAATCTAATTTCTACTATTACGGCTAGGAAGTTACTGAGGAAAGGTTGTCAGGGATATTTGGCATTAGTTAGGGATACTTCAGTGGAGAAGTTGTCACTCACAGATGTTCCTGTTGCCTATGAGTTTTCATGATGTTTTTCCTAAGGAGTTGCCAGGTTTACCACCTCACAGAGAGATTGAGTTCTATATAGATGTGGTTCCAGGTACTACTCCTATATCTATGCTACCCTATAGAATGGCTCCTGCAGAGTTAAAAGAGTTGAAGGAGCAGTTGCAAGAGTTTTTGGATAAGGGTTTTATCAGACCCAGTGTTTCTCCTTGGGGTGCACCATCCTATTTGTGAAGAAGAAGGATGGTACCTTAAGACTGTGCATTGACTATAGAGAGCTGAACAAGGTGACAGTGAAAAAACAAGTATCCTCTCCTGAGGAATGATGACTTGTTTGATTAGCTACAGGGTGCACAGTTCTTTTCCAAGATTGATCTGAGGTCGGGTTATAATCAGCTGCGGATTAGTGAAGCCGATGTTCCTAAAATGACATTTCACACTCGATATGGCCATCTATGAGTTTCTAATGATGTCTTTTGGTTTGACTAATACACCAGCAGCTTTTATGGACCTGATAAATAGGGTATTCAGACTGTATATGGATCAGTTTATGGTAGTCTTCATTAATGATATACTAGTATATTCAAGGAGTATGGAGGAGCATGTATATCATTTGAGGACTGTACTACAGACACTGAGAGATCATCAACTTTATGCTAAATTCTCGAAGTGTGATTTCTGGATGGAGAGTGTTTCTTTTCTTGGACACATGGTGTCTAAAGAAGGTATCCAGGTTGATCCACAGAAGATTAAAGTAGTGTCTGAGTGGCTTAGACTGACTTCTGTTACTGAGATTTGGAGTTTTTTGGGTTTAGCCAGGTATTATAGGCAGTTTGTGTAGGATTTTTTCTAGAATTATAACCCCTATGACTCGCTTGACTCAGAAGAATGTTACATTCGAGTGGTCAAAAACTTGTGAGAATAGCTTCCAGTTGTTAAAGAAGAAGTTGACCACAGCCCTAGTTTTAGTTTTGCCTAATAGTGTGGACAAGTTCACAGTTTATTGTGATGCCTCTAGAGTTGGCCTTGGTTGTGTATTGATGCAAAATGGTAGGGTGATAGCCTATGCTTCGAGGCAGTTGAAGAAGCATGAGCAGAACTATCCCACACATGACCTTGAAATGGCTGTAGTGATCTTTGCTCTCAAGATTTGGAGACATTATCTGTACGGGGTGACTTGTGAGATATTTACTGATCCAAGAGCCTTAAGTACATTTTCCAGCAGAGAGATCTAAATCTGAGGCAGAGGAGATGGTTAGAATTGTTGAAGGATTATGACTGTGAGATATTATATCATCCGGGCAAGGCTAATGTAGGTAGCAGATGCCTTGAGTAGAAAGTCCTTAGGCAGTCTTGCTCACATTAGTGTTGAGAGGAAACCGTTGATCCAGAAGTTACATTTGTTGGTGGATCAAGGTCTAATGATGAAGATCAGTAGGTCAGGTGGACTGCTATCTCAATTTAAGGTGCGATATGTACTGAGGGATAGGATTAAAGCAGCTCAGAGCCGAGATCCTATTCTAGAAGAGCTTGCAGAGAATGTTTGAGCAGGGAAGTTCACTGATTTCACACTCGATGATAATGGTGTGTTATGGATTAGTGGTAGATTGTGTGTTCCTAATGTGGATGATTTAAGAGAAGAGATCCTAGAGGAAGCACATTCTACAGCCTATAGCGTACATTCGGGTGTCATTAAGATGTACCACAGTATCAGAGATTTATACTGGTGTGACGGACTGAAGAAGGATGTCGCTGATTATGTTGCTAAGTGCTTGATGTGTCAGTAAGTGAAAGCTGAACATCAGAAGCCTTTTGGGAAGCTTCAGCCACTTCCTATTCCCGAGTGGAAGTGGGAAAGGATAGCTATCGATTTTGTGGTTGGTTTACCTCATTCTAAGGATGGATATGATTCCATCTGGGTGATTGTAGACAGGTTGATGAAGTTTGCACATTTCTTACCTGTAAAAGCCACCTATTCTGTAGCTAGATTGGCAAAGCTATATGTGAAGCATATTGTGTACCTTCATGGAGTACCTGTGTCCATTGTGTCAGACAGGGGTTCAATGTTTACCTCTCATTTTTGGCAGAAGTTGTAGGAAGCGATGGGTACTAGGTTAGATTTCAGTACTGCTTTTCATCCTCAGATAGATGGTCAGTCTGAGAGGACGATCCAAACACTAAAAGATATGTTGAGGATGTGTGTTCTAGATTTTGGAGGTAGCTGGGGATGATCATTTGCGTCTCATTGAGTTTGCATATAATAACAACTACCATAGCAGTATTGGCATGGCATCATATGAGGTGTTGTATGGAAGGAAGTGTAGATCCCCTCTGAGTTGGGATGAGATAGGGGGAGAGAGCTTTGACTAGACCTAAGATGGTTGAAGATGCTGCAGAGAAATTCACCATGATTAAGCACAGATTAAAGACCGCAGTTAGCAGGCATAAGAAGCTATGCTGATCCTAGGCACAGAGATGTGGAGTTTCAGGTTGGAGACTATGTTTTTCTAAAGGTTTCTCCGATGAAGGGTGTGATGAGATTTGGCAGGAAGGGTAAGTTGGCACCGAGATATATTGGACCTTTCGAGATTCTGGAGAGAGTTGGCACTGTTGCATATCGTTGGCTTTGCCCCCGAGTATGTCACAGGTGCATTTGGTATTTCATATCTTGATGCTGAGGAAGTATATATCAGACCCCTCACACGTGTTACGCATGATAGTGTAGAAGTGAGTGAAGATTTGACGTTTGTGGAAGAACCTGTGGCGATCATTGATTATCAAGTTCGACAGTTGCAGTTGAAGTAGATTCCGATGGTTAAGGATTTGTGGCGTAGCAACAGAGTTGAGGAGCATACGTGGGAGACTAAAGCTGAGATGCGAGCTTCTTACCCGTATCTCTTCTTTTCTTGATCTTATAATTTTCTTTCTGGAATTCGGGGGACGAATTCTTGTAAGGGGGGAAGACTGTAATATCTTGAGTTTTTAAATATTTTTATACTGCATCGAGATATGCAGTGTTAATAATTTTTGTACATATTTATGAGTTTGATATTTATTAAAACTAATTTTAATTTTTTATATTATTTTAGGTTCTTTACGTAAATTTTTTTCGGGAATTGTATTGTCTGGGAAAGTGACACGTAAATAATTTAATATTAATTATTTTAAATAGATTTACGCATTTGCATGAACTTATATATATTTTTAAAGTGCTAAAATAAAGTGTATATATGTGTATTTATTTAAATAAATTAGGGTTAAATTAATTAACTTAATTTTTATTATTTAGTTTTAATATTAATTAATTATTTCTAAGTGTATAAATTATTAAATATATTAAAATATGTGTGTGGTGTATAAATTATGTGGTGTGAGATTAATTTGAGTATAATATTATAGTATTATAATATAAATTATTAAAGTTATATTATATATATATATATATATATATATATATATATATATATATATATATATATATATATAAACTTTGCCAAATTACCACTCGTGCCCCTCGACTTCCTCTTCCCCTTCTTCCGGTCGCCCTCCTCGCCAACCCACCAACTGTCACACCATTTTCTTCCTATCGGTGTGCCTTCGACATGCCACCTTCATCCTCAACCATCCCCACTACCTGCAGCAGCCGTTTCCGGAGTCGGAGGAGCTTGTTTTGATTGGAAAGCCAAAACTCATCTTCACCATCGATCAATATGATTCCGTCCACCGTTTTTGACACGGCTAGTCTCTATCTTCTCCTTGAGCTCCAATGAGTGTGATTCCAAGCTTTGTTTCACTTAAAATGGTCTAGATTTTCCTAGGTTTCAATTTTTCAATTTCGGCCTATTAAGGTTCTTGATTTTTTTAAACTTCAATTTTGATTGATTCATGAAAACTTCCTTCACAAACTATGATCCTAGTAGCTTAATCTACATCTTGGAATTTTTGTGGAATTTTTGGAATTTATTTTGATTTTTGGGTATTTTTGATTATTTATTATTATTTTCTAATTTTTGAAAATTAATTAATTAAATTATGAAATTGTGTTTTATGGTAAATATAGGTGTTGAAATGAATTATAGAAATTTGTTTGTAATTTTTTTGAATTTTTATGTATTTATTTTGAATTTATTTAGTTTATGTAATTTTGATAAATTAGGGCTAATTATGTGTTTAATTGAAATTAATTGGTTAATTAAGTATATTTATTAATATTATTGAAATATATATTGAGAAAATTAATTTTGTGCAATTATATTATTTTTGGTGAATTTTTGGATTAATTTTAGTATATTTATATATATAGGGGTATTTTGGTAATTTTACACTAAATTGGCTAAAATGTAATTAAATTGGTTTTAATAGTTATTTAGGGTATAAAAATGATTTCTACAAATGATTTAGTATTTTTAACTAATTAAAAACTATTTTTCATAAATTATTTTCAAATTATATGTATATTATATGATTTTTCTAATAAAATGAGTTTTTATCGATTTTTACTGTGTTTTAGGGTTAATTACAGAATTTCTACTTATAAAATGCATTTTTATTATATTAGGGCATTTTCAGTATTTTGTAAATATTATGTGAATTGTGAACCTCGGTTGGTGATTTGTAGTTTGGAGTCCGACCGAGAGATTTTGATTGTGAATTCTATGTTATTTTCGAAGTGTATTTCTTTGCAGGGGTCGGCTCTACTCTTTGAGTAGAGAGATGTCCGTTTTACAGGGGAGGTTCTGCCAAATTTTTGGGTAGAATTCTCGTAAAACGTGATGTCCGGTCGAATTCTGATTTAATTATGTTTCTAGTAATCTAGATCGAGTCTTTAGAAACTTCTGTAGATTTATTCTGATTCATGTCATTATTTGTTTGTTTAGTTGCGCCGAGACCGAGGCCTAGTGGACCAGGCCGTCGGACCATCTCGAGGGGCACAATAATAGTGAGTTGCTATTTTATATATATATGCTCTAGAGTGCATGATTTTAGAAATATATATATATATATATATATATATATATATTATATATATATATATATATATATATATATATATATATATTTTATTAAATATGCATAATGGTTTAATTAGTACTTGAGTTTATTTTAGTTTACTTTTGGTTTATTTTTGGTATATTTTAAACTATATGCATGTTTTATTAATGAATTGTGTTTAAAATGTTTTTGGAGTATATTTATAGTTTATTCTGTAATTTAATTGGATTTATTTGACATATATATACTCGAAATATACCTGGTTTACTTTTGGTATATTTCTAGTATATATATGGTTTATGTTGCTATTCTATTTTAATTCATGCATCATTTATTTTTATGAATGTATGTTTTATATTTTAATGAAGGATATCAATAGAATGTGCTACCTAGTGGGCAGCACTAGGACCGAGTACGTACCGGTACACTTATAGCATTTAGGCTATATTATTAACCATTTGTGGATATTGATTGGATTTGATTATTTGTGGTCTGAGATATGATTTGGGAGTGTGATTGCTGGAGCTCGGTTGACCAAGTGTCTCGAGGCCAATCACACTGACAGTCAGACTTGTGGAGCTCGGTTGACTTAGTGTCTCAGGGCCAGTCTACTGTCCAAATGGAATAAGTGAATATATTTGGAATAAGTGAGCCTGTATGGCTAAAGTGTTGTCTAACACTGTTTGAGGTTGCGATTTTGTAAGGTTCTATTTGATCCTTCATAAACAGTGATTTTTAGTAAAATATATATAAAACGATTTTGTTGCATATGTGTGTATATGCTTTTATATATATTTATTATATATACTTTTGACTATGTGCATTGACATTTAGTATGCATGTATATATATTATAGTAATTCACTCAATGAGGTTTGACTCCCCTCCGTTGGCTATTTTTCAGGAGAGTCATCGTCCTCAGACCTCAGTAGCAGACCCTTACGCCGGATTTCTTCTGCCCCAACTTCATTATGTAAACTGCTTACCTGAGTTTTATTTTTATGATCTAGACACTGCAGTAGTTGTAAAAATTGTTAAAGGGTTATGTACTATATTGTGTGAGTTGTATATTTTAAATATTTGAACTGGATTTGTATTAAAAGTTTTATTTATATATATGAGATGAGTTGTTGATTAAATTCCGTGGTGGATTATTATTTTGTTTTATTTATGATTTATTTCCGCTACAGATTATTTTAATTATGTGATTATTATTATTGCATGTTTTATTTTGTTTTAAGGCTTGCTACGGGTTCCGGATTCGAAAGAATTCCCATTCCCTAGCGCCGGTCATGGCCCCTGTTTTGGGTCGTGACATTATATATATATATATTCTCACCACACAATAATAAAATATCTCACATATATATACACATATACACTCACACATATAATAATAAACACACATATGCACATAAACGCTAATTATTATAATATATAATTATAGTACATAAAATAACAATACAATTTATAAAATAAATTATTAACAAAATAAATAGTGAAATTTAATAAAACAATAATAGAAATAATAATAATGTTAAAATAACCATGCAAATTTAACGACCAAAAGAATATTTACGTAGAAAATTCAATTAAACATAAAATAATAATAATTAATCATAAAATAATTAAATAATTAAATTTAACTTTTAAATTTTATTAACACTGCATACCTCATTATTTAATAAAATAATTTAAAAACCAGGGTTATTATAGGTTTTTTGTTGGAGCTACAGTAGCTCTTCTCGTTCCCATGCAATTTTTGGCAACTCCGGGTCTTCAAATGACGTTGGGAAGGTGAGAAAAGGAAGTGGTGAGGTTGGTGGTGGTCTGTGGTGGCTGACAGCATGCTGGTGAAGCTCAAGTGGCGTCGACAATGGAGGATGCAAGGGAAAAAAAAGAAGAAGAAGAAGAAGAAGAAGAAAGAGAAGGTGGGGTTGGGTGTTGACCCGTTTTTTACCACTTTATTCTTCTTTTATATATATATATATATATAAACTCATAATAACATATATATACATATATATTTAATACACTAACACAAATACACACACATAACACATGCATAAAATAGTAATACTAATAGTAATAAAATAATAATAATAATAATAATAATAATAATAATAATAATAATGTCCTTTACGTAAATAAAATAATTTAACATAAAATAAATAAATTCTATTCATAAATAATGATAATATATAATTAAAATTTAAAATATTATTAACACTACAAATCTCAAAATAATTTTATATAATTTAAAAATATTGGGTCATTATAATATTTCCACCTTACAAGAATTTGTCGAATTCTTGTAAAAGAACATAAACAAGATTTTATCAAGGAAAAAGGTAGGGATAGGCAACCCGCATCTCGACTTTTGTCTCCCAAGTATGCTCTTCCACATTGTTGCCTCGCCACAACACCTTGACTATCAGAATCTGCTTCAAACGCAACTAACAAACTTGATAGTCTACTATCGCGACTGGCTCCTCCTTGTACGTTAGGTCTTTATTCACTTCCATACTATCAAGCTACAATACGTGTGAAGGGTATGAAATATACTTCCTTAGCATCGAGATATAGAACACTGGATGCACTTGAGACAAATTCGGAGGCAAAGCCAATCGATATGCAACCATGCCCACTCTCTCCAGAATCTCGAACAGTCCAATATATCTCGGTGCTAGTTTCCCTTTCTTGCCAAATCTCATCACACCCTTCATCGGAGACACTTTCAAAAACACATAGTCTCCAACTTAAAACTCCACATCTCTGCATCTCGAATCCGCATAGCTCTTCTGTCTGCTAACTGCAATCTCTAAACCATCTCAAGTCCAGTCAATGTTCTCTCTCCAATCTCATCCCAACTCAGAGGGGATCTACACTTCCTTCCATACAAAGCTTCATATGGTGTTATCCCAATATTGCTATAGTAGCTGTTATTATAAGTAAACTCTACAAGCGGCAAATGATCATCCCAGCTACCTTCAAGATCCAATACACAAATTCTCAACATATCCTCAAGTGTCTAGATCATTCTTTTATGCTGACCATCTATTTGAGGGTGAAAAGTAGTACTGAAATTAAGTCTGGTGCCCATTGCATTCTGCAACTTTTGCCAAAATTAAGAGGTAAATACTGAACCTCTATTAGATACAATGGGCATAGGTACTCCATGAAGGCACACAATATGCTTAACATATAGCTTCGCCAACTTAGCTACAGAATAAGTGGCTTTAATAGGCAAGAAATGAGCAAACTTGGTTAACCTGTCCACAATCACCCAAATGGAATCATATCCATCCTTAGAACGAGGTAACCCAACCAAAAAATCCATAGCAACTCTCTCCCACTTCCACTTAGGAATCGAAAGAGGCTAAAGTAAAAGGCTTCTGATGCTCAGCTTTCACCTGCTGACAAGTCAAGCACTTAAAAACATAATCAACTACATCCTTTTTCAATCCATCCCACCAGTACAAATCTCTGATGCTGTGGTACATCTTAGTGACACTTGGAAGTATGCTATAGGCTATAAAATACACTTCTTTAAGGATCTCCTATCAAACTATCCATATCAGGAACGCATAATTTACCACTGATCCATAAAACACCTTTATCATCAGGTGTGAAATCAGTGAACTTCCCTTCATGAACATTCTCCTCAAGCTTAGCTAAAATAGGATCTCAGCCTTGAGCTGCCTTAATCCTATCTCTCAGCACTAATCTGACTCTGAACTGAGCTAATAGTCCACTTGATTTACTAAGCTTCATCATCAGACCTTGATCCACTAACTTATACAACCCTTGGATCAACGGTCTCCTCTCCACACTAATGTGAGCAAGACTACCTGAGGACTTCCTACTCAAGGCATCTGCTACCACATTAGCCTTGCCTAGATGATAAAGAATATCGCAGTCATAGTCCTTTAGGAGTTCCAACCATCTCCTCTACCTCAAGTTCAGATCTCTCTGCTAGAAAATGTACTTAAGGCTCTTATGATATGTAAAAATCTCACAAGTCACCCCGTACAAATAATGTCTCCAAATCTTGAGAGCAAAGATCACTGTAGCTATCTCTAGGTTGTGAGTAGGATAATTCTGTTCATGCTTCTTCAACTAACTCGAAGCATAAGCTATCACCCTACCATTTTGCATCAACACATAACCTAGGCCAACTTTGGAGGCATTATAATACACAGTGAACTTATCTTTTCCATTAGGCAAAGCCAAAACTGGAGCTGTGGTCAACTTCTCCTTTAGCAACTGAAAACTATTCTCACAAGCATCAAACCACACAAACTTCATATTCTTTTGAGTTAAGCAAGTCATAGGACCTGTAATTCTACAAAAATCCTATATAAACCTCTTATAATACCTAGCCAAACCCAAAAAACTTTGAATCTATGACTGTCGTTAGTCTCGACTACTCAAACACTGCCTTTATCTTATGTGGATCAACCTAAATACGGTCTTTAAACACTATGTGCCTAAGGAATGCAACACTGTCCAACCAGAAATCACACTTCGAGAATTTAGCATAAAGCTGATGTTCTCTCAGTGTCTACAGTACTGTCCTTAAGTGATATATGTGCTCCTCCATACTCTTCGAATACACCAGTATATCATTAATGAAGACTTCCACAAACTGATCCATAAACGGTCTGAATACACTATTCATCAAATCCATAAAAGTAGCTGGTGCATTAGTCAACCCAAATGATGTCACCAGAAACTCATAGTGGCCATATCGAGTGCAAAATGCTGTTTTAGGAACATCGGCCTCACTGATCCATAATTGATGATAACCCAACCTTAAGTCAATCTTAGAAAAGAACTGTGCACCCTGAAGTTGATCAAATAGATAATCTATCCTCAGAAGAGGATACTTGTTCTTCATTGTCACCTTATTTAGCTCTCTATAATCAATGCACAGTCTCAATGTACCATCCTTCTTCACAAATAGGATTGGTGCACCCTAAGGAGAAACATTGGGTCTAATGAAACCCTTGTCTAATAAATCATGCATTTGTTCCTTCAATTCCTTCAACTCTGTAGGAGCCATTCTGTAAGGCAGCATCGAAATAAGAGTGGTACCTAGAACCACATCTATATAGAATTCAATCTCTCTATGAGGTGGTAAACCTAGAAACTCCTCAAGAAAAATGTCAAAAAGCTCACAGGCAACTGGAACATCGGTGAGAGATAACTTCTCCACTAAAGTATCTCTGACAAGTGCCAAATATCCCCGACAACCCTTCCTCAGCATTTTCCTAGCCATGATAGCGGAGATGAGGTTTTGAGGTGCAGAGCTCTTATCACCCATAAACTTAAACTTTTCTTCATCCAGAATTATAAAGATTACCTCTTTACTCAGACAATCCACAATGGCATAGTGCTAAGACAACCAATCCATACCGAGAATCAAATCAAAATCTATCACATCCAAAAATACTAATTCCAATGGCAATTCTCTACCTCCTACTAACACTGGACAATCGAAAAGAACCACGTCAATGTTTAATGAATTGCTTAGAGGAGCAGCAACAGACAAAGGAAAAGCCATCCTCGAAGCTTGCCAACATAATTTTAAAGCAAAAACAGGGAATACGAAAGAATGTATGGCACCCAGATCAATCAAAACTCTAGCATCCAAGTAATAGACTGGAAGACCTGAATAAACCAATCCAAGGCTGGTCCTTCAACAAATAGCTTAACGATCATAATCTGTTGATACTTGGTATGAGCAGTTTGAGTCCTAGTCTCAATGGCGTGCAGAAAATCTAGAGTATCTGACATCCCATCAAAATCTATACAACCAATTATGGCATAGAATAATGCTGCCTCAGGGTCAGACATACCTTTGTTGATAGACAGGTTATATCTGCGGTGCAACTAGAGGTATCTTAGGTTCCTCGAACTCTGGCTCTATAGGTTCCTCGTCCTATAGATCTCTATGTCTACGGTGACTTATTGCTCCTTGAGGTCTACCTCTGCACCTTACTGGTGGCTCAAGAGGTAAAACCTCATCCTGAAAGGACTCATCATCCTCAGCCTCAAAAACTGGTGGGGCAACATGCGCTTGCCTCCTCATTCTAAAAACATAAAAACCAACAAGATTCAAACAAAACAGATAACAGATAGATAACCTAATGATTACACAAAGTACTAAATCAAGGAAAACTTATTAAAGACATAATCGTACCTAATTTACTACAATAGTTTCAAAGAAAATAAGACTCTAAAAACCTAGGTCCACAACATTAATAACCTAGGCTTTGATACAAACATTGTCACGACCCAAACTAGGAGTCATGACCAGCGCTAGGGAATGAGAATTCTTTCGCATTCAGAACCCATATCAAGCCTTAAAAATAAATACACATGCAATAATAATATAAAAATTATGCCAAAATTAAAACTTTAATCAATATAAAAATAAATCCTTAAATGTCATATCATAATAAAAATATTCATACAATATTATGAATACAGAAATCTCAAAATCCAAAACAACACACTATTGATACAATAACACTACTACAATAGTCTCTAGAGTACAACAAGAGTCGAATATAAAATATACTTAGTCTAGTCGGGGCTGAAGAAGACCGACGTAAAGTACTACTACTGAGGTTTGAAGAAGAAAAATCTCCTGTTAAAAAAATATTAAGGGGAATCAGACCTCACTGAGTGAATTATTATAATATATATACATGCAACCTAAAGTCATATGCAGTCAAACATCAATATATATATATATATATATATATATATATATATATATATATATATATATATACACACACACACACACACACACAACCATTTCACACAGATGCTAAAATTCGCTTTTATATATAATAAATGTAGAAAACATTTATTTAAATGAAGGATCAAATAGAACCCTAACATATTCACAACCTTAATCATAAAATCAATAGTCGACTGGCTTATCAAAACTCCAAGTATTCATTTATCCAACTCAAGGTAGTAGACTGGCCTCGATTACACTAGGTCAACCGAGGATCAGTAATTTCACTACCAGCATGACTGGCCCTGAGTACACTAGGTCAACTGAGGATCCACACCCATCCATTCCAATAACCATCAATCATAATATTCTTATTCATAATCAAATACTAGATTTTCAACCTAATTCTACCGTACTATTACGCAATAGTCCTAGCATAGCCCACTAGGTAGCACGTTCTATTGATATCCTTCATATAAATCACATATTTATGGAAAATAATAAAATGCATCATTTAAATCATAATGGCATTCACTATAGAAGAATATACCATTATATACCGAACATATACTAAAAATATTTCAAATATATATGCCACATATATACCAAAATAAACCATAAATATACCAAATCATGTTAAGAATATATCAAATATATATGTCGTATATATATACTAAATATATATGCCGAGTATATGTCAAAATATACTGAATATATACCAAAACATACTAACATATATATGTCATATATATGCAAAATATACTAAAAACATACTAAGCATATATGTCACATATATATCATATATACCAAAAATATACTAAAAGTATACCAAAAATATACTTATTCATTTAATGAAATAATTCATGTTTAAATATATAATGAAAATGTGAATGGTCATAATCATGCATGCTATATGCAATGCATATATAAAATAATAACTCATAAGTTTGCGCTCCTCGAGACAAACTCAATGAGCTTGGTTTGATAAGCCTCAGTCTTAGCGCAACTAGAAAAATAAATAATGATAAAATCAGAATAAATTCCTAACTTATACTTCTAAAATAAAACTCGATCTAAGAATAAAAACTCAATAAAAAACCAAGGACTCAAGATCAACCCGATGCCATGTTTTTCGAGAATTTTATCGAAAATTCAACAGAATCTCCTTTGTAAAACGGACATCTTGCTCCTGAAAAGTAGGATTGATCCTACAAGAAAACACACTTCTATATACACAAAGCTCAGCACCTTGGGTTGGGACCCCAAACTATACAAATTCCCAATCGAGGTTCACAATTCACCAAAAATCAATATTAAATAATAAATGTAATAAAAATTATTTAAATCCATAAATATCCATAAATAATCACAATATAATATATTTAAATATCAAAAACATTAAATATAATTATTTTCACATTAACTAAATAAAATCTCAAATAATTTATATAACATTAATAAAAATCCGACTTTTCAATTATTTAACATAACATAGTAAAATTCACAATTAATTACTCAAATAGGTTATTTGTATAATAAAAATGGTTAAAAACTTATTTAATCACAAAAATAGTATATAAAATTATTATTTTAATATATTTTCAAAAATTAATATTAATTAGTTAAAAATAGTAAATAATTCATAAAAATTATTTTAATACCATTTATTATTCCAAAATTATTTAAAACATATTATTTAACTATAATTTCAATAAAAACACATAATTTACCCATAAATTCAAAAATCACATAATACTAAATATTTACTAAAAATTTCTCAAAATTACTACAAATTATTTTCTCACTTCTAAATTTAATAACTTAAATTAACAATACTAATTAACCTAATTTTTCTGTAATAACCTATAAAACACATATTTAATAAAAATTCATTTTTAATTATTAAAAAAAATCAATAATTACCCATAATTCAAAAAAATTAAAAAAAAAACTAAAAATATATTTTGGAAGTTTAAGTTGCATACTTCAATATTTCCAAAAGAAATATTCAAGAAACATTCAAACTCAAGCTTAAAAAAAATAAAAACCCTAAATACACATAAACTAAACTTAGAGAAAACTCACAATCTGGACATTGTAGAGTTGAAATGACTTGAGAATCAAGAAGTACACGTCGAGAGGAGTCTAACGAGCGTAAAATTGCAAGCTAAATCGATATATTTTCTGTCGAAACTACAGTAGCTCTTCTTAGTCCCACACAATTTCCAATGACTCTTGGGCTTCAAACGATATCAGGAAGGTGAGAGGAGGAAGTGGCGAGCTTGGTGGTGGTCAATGGGGGCTGACGGTGTGTTGGTAAAGCTCAGGTGGCGTCGACAATGGAGGATGCAGGGGAAAGAAAAGAAGAAGAAGAAGAAAAAGAAGATGGGGTTGGGTGTTGACCCCTTTTTGACCACTTTATTCTTCTTTTATATATATATATGAACTCATCATAACATATATATACATATATATTTAATACAGTAACACAAATACACACACATAACACATGCATAGAATAGTAACACTAATAGTAATAATAATAATAATAATAATAATAATAATAATAATAATAATAATAATAATAATAATAATAATAATAATAATAATAATAATAATAATATCCAAATAATGTCCTTTACATAAATAAAATGTTTAACGTAAAATAAATAAATACTATTCACAAATAATGATAATAAGTAATTAAAATTTAAAATATTATTAACACTGCAAATCTCAAAATAATTTTATATAATTTAAAAATATTGGGTCATTACATTAGACTATGAAATATACTTTTAATTAAATTAGAATTATATTTTAATTAATTTAATTTTGTTACAAATAAAATTGAATATATATTGTCAATTATATTACAATTATACTTTAATTAAATTAATTTTTATTAGATATAAAATAGAATTTAACCTAATTAAAATAGAAAATATACTTTCAATTAGAATTTTAGTTAAAGATAAGTTAAAAAATTTTCTAATTAAAATAGGAAATATACTTTCAATTAAATTAGAATTATATTTAGTTAATTTAATTTTATTAGAGATAAAATAAAAGTTAACCTAATTAAAATAGGAAATAGACTATCAATCAAATTAAAATTATATTTTAATTAATTTTATTTTATTTTTATCAGTAAATGACTAAATTATTCAATATATATATATATATATATATATATATATATATATATATATATATATATATATATATATTGCGATTAAAGAAAACACTTCAAATTGCAAACTATTTTTTTTTTCATAGAACAAATGCACAAATTAGTCATGTCGATGCTAGTAACATATCCCTGCAATGTTTGAACAAGACGACTATTTCTTGATTCCTTGAAATTTTCAGTCCAATAAGCCTGCAACCGATCGAGGGAATTAGTGAGGTTGAAGAATATCTTTATGTCTCCAACCTATTCTATAACTCCTATCTAATGAGCAATTACACCATAGGCAACGTCTACTATATATCCTTAGGGGTATTTATGGTTCAGTTTGATCAGTTTAAAGCGTAAATTTCTAATCAAATCAATAAAGTTGGTTTTCAAATATGTAAACTCTTAACCAAACTAAATACTATTAAAAATTATTCAAACCAATTATATTTAGATTTGATTTGGATGATCGGTTTAATAAAAAATAATAAATGAATAAAATAAAGATTAAAATTACTAATAGTACATCTCATGAAATCTATTAAAAATATAACAAAATACAAAATTTATATAATAATCATATCATTCAAAACATAATAATAATAATAATAATAATAATAATAATAATAATAATAATAATAAATGAAGTTGCTATTATAAGGAATTAAAAAAAAACTTAAAAAAAGTGTACATTGTACAAAAAAAAAACTATAAGAATAAAAGAAATAAGATAATGATGGACATATTATTGTTAGAGGGTATAAAAAAAATATATTTTTCTCAAAAGTGTAAACAGTAAATTAAAAAATTAGGTTATATTTATTAAAGTTGTATAATGACTATAGGCCCCATACCCTACTATTCTACATATTTGAAAAAAAAAATGTAGTATTATCATACTATTGATTTGTTTATGTTTCATTGGATTTTTATTTTTCTAAACCATAACCAAACCAAAAATTTAGTTTAAAAAAATTTTCAAACCATAACCAAGAAATAACCACTTGTAGGTGGCGGGGTTTAGTGCGCACCCAAGTGTTTAGTAACCATGGCACTGTGCGGGCTTGAGGCCCACTAGGAAATATGAAATAGGTCTTAAAGCCTACTCAGAGATAGAGTTGCTACCCAGATGAAAGCCAGAACACACTTATACACTAATTGGATCCCATAAAGGTTCTCATAAGCCGTCGTTAGAGAACGGATTTGAAAACTAAGTATGGGCATTTGAATGCCCACCTAACCTTGTGATTGGCCTCCATTTACGTTTTGTAATTTATTACCCTTAATTATTCAATTATTTCTTTATTACCAAACAAATTATAATTTCCTTCAAACAATTGTTGCATTTTATAATTAAGCCCAGGTTTGTACATTAATTTAATTCATGCAACTTGTCCCAACATTCACCATGAATAAAACAGAAATTATAATTTACAATCATACATTCCAAATTAAGTGGGGAAGGGATCAAGGATTATAACATTTCGTGCAAAATAAGAGCATAATAAATGGAAAATAAATAAAAAATAAACTAAAAGTAAACTGCTTGAATTAAATAAAACCTCTTAAGAACTAATTAATAGGATAAATAATTGATGATTAGAAATCACCAATAAGTCCCTACAACAGACAAAATGTTAGTTCCCTGAAATATCATAAAGATTCCATATGAAAATCCATAAAATCAACTTATGAATCAATTTAGTAAAACAAAGAGACAAAGCCACAAAAAGGTAAATATTAATTTAGCAACATTATAGGACAATCATACAAGATAGATTTGAGTATACTAAGGACTATACATGCGTGGAAACCCTACACAATTTTTAAAAAATGAGACAAGGTCATATGAGACCCTGTCAGAGTAAAGGCGACATGGTTCATAAAGGCTAGGCCGAACAATAAACTCATGAGGGCCTGTCAAAGTGGCAATTGCCTCTGTGAAGAGGCATTCGCCTCATAGCAATGAGGCGATTGCCTGATCAACAGGCTTAGGCGATTCTCAAATTGGTAAACTTCCACTTCAAGTAAAAAAATCTATTATTACAAACAAACTAGATACACAACTACACTTAAAGCTCAGTGAACCATGTTAAAAGCAAGGCATATTATGAATAATAAACACAAGGGGATGACTATAAAAAGCTAGTAAACAAATAAGCTAGAAGTTATATAAATAAGTAAAAACTAAATCATGCAAATCTATGAATTGAGCTTGGAGAGAATTAAGATGATTACTGAAGAATGAGCTTTCCAAATATAATTGGCCTTAAAAAATGATTAGGGATGTTGATCTTCCCTTGAATGAAAGATTCTTGCCTATAAACCTTTAAGCATTTTTTTTTCTCAAGAACGTTTCTACTTCCTCTCCCCAAAATTCTTTTCCTTTGAAACTCTCTTTTTTTCTTTCCCCAAAATTGCTAATATTCCTCTCTCAATTTTTTTCTAGCCTTTTTTTTCTCTCTCTTTTCTCCTTTTTATTCACACTTCTAGTCCATCCCCCTACTACTCTCCTTCATCGTTGCATTTTCTAGCCTTTTTTCTTTTCCCAAATGTTTCTTTTTCAGACCAAAGGTTGAGCTCCAGTCAAGGTAGGCCCACCCTTAACCACCATTGTCACCTCTGCATTTAATGTAGAGGCAAGTGGTAAGGTGCAGAGGTGGCACCTCTATGATGAGGTGATCGCTTATTCATTTATTGCCATAGAGGCGATTGCCTCTTCATAGAGGCATCACCTCTCTGGCCTGCCTTGCACTGGGCCTGGTGGGTTGAGGCAACAGGCTTGCCTAGTAAGGGTTTTTAGGCTCTGGGTTTTTGGGTTTCCAGCCCTTAGGCTCATTTTTTAGAAGATTTAGGGTTTCTTTCTTGCATTCAAGTTTTACATTTCTCATCATCAGGCTTTATTGTGGGCCAACCAAATCTAGTATTTACAGTTTGCCCCCCATCATGGGCGGATCAAACTGGGTGTCTACAATTTGCCCCCTAATTTTTCAAAAAACTAAATGCATAAAATAGCAATTTTTTTAAAAAAACACATGCATAACATAAGAAAACAAAAAAAACAACATAACTGACTTTCGAGTTTCACTCAAGAACCAAATTCTTCACTCTAGAAATGTGACCGTGATCCTCAAGTTCTCCTACCTAACTAGCCACTTATTAATTTTTGGTAAATTATTTAAAAATGATGATCCTCATGTTTTCCTAGCCCAATACACCACTTAACTGAAATGCTGACTCTTAGGTTTTCTTAGCCCGATACATCACACAACTGAAATGAAGACTATCGGGTTTTCTGGTCTGATGATCACCCAATTGAAATGCAAAATCTTTGGTTTTCTTGGCCCAATTACCACTCAACTAAAATGAAGACTCTCAGGTTTTCCTCGTTCGATTATTTCCCAACTGAAATGAAGACTCTCGGGTTTTCCTAGCCCAATCGTAGCCCAACTAAAATGAAGACTCTCAGGTTTTCTTGGCCTGATCATTGCCCAACTAAAATGAAGACTCTTGGGTTTACTTGGCCTGATCATCACCTAACTAAAATGAAGACTCTAGGGTTTCCCTAACCCAATCATCGCCTAACTAAAATAAAGACTCTCGAGTTTTCTTGGCCCGATCGTCACCCAATTGAAATAAAGTCTCTTGATTTTTCCTAGCTTGATCATCATTCAACTGAAATATGGACTTCAGGGATACAACCTAAACAGTCCTCTCTGAATCATGAGCTTAAAAAATACAACCCGAACAACCCTTTCTTGATCACGAGCTTTAGGGATACAACCTGAACAACCCTTCCATCATCACGAGCTTCAGTGATACAACCCGAATAGCCCTTTCTCGACCATGAGCTTTGAGGATACAACCCGAATAACCCTTCCTTGATCACGAGCTTTAGGTATACAACCAAACAACCCTTTCTCGATCATAAGCTCTGGGGATACAACCTGAATAGCCCTTTCTTAATGACAAGCTTCAGGGATACAACCCTTCCTTGAGAAACACGATTTTTGGGTTTTCCTAGCCCATTACATTACTCAATTTAGAAAATTAATTAGGGAACTTTCATTCCATGACCTCGATTCTCAATACATTCTCGAGAAAGCTTTTTCTTTTTTTTTTGAACCATATCTTCCATTTTTTGAATTATCGTTTATTTCTTTCCTGAGATTACAATCAAGTCTTTAAAAAAACTAATTAAACTCTTTTTAAAAATGCATTCAGACTTTTAAGGTTTCAAACTTTAAGTATTGAAGACCTACTTATAATATTTTCATTATTAGAGTCCTTCATCGCATCTATAGTTCATTATCCTAAAATATGGTGCTTACAATTGCCCCCCTTTGTCGTTGTTTGTTTGATAAATTGCGGCAAAGCAAATAAGCACACTGTAGACGGTGGGGTTTGGCGCACGTCCAAGATTTTAGCAACCACAACACTGTTTAGGCTCAGGGCCTTAGAGAGCACACTAACCACTATCACAAAGACATGGCATGGAGATGAGGAGTCGCCACCTAGGGTAATAACTGGGACAAATAAAAAAGGTGGTACTTGATTCCCTAAAAGAAAGCTAGCACCACAACCAGGAGATTCTGGATACGGAATACTAACTTCTCTTAGTCTCGTGTTTATTTAGGATAATTTTATAAATGATTATTTCATCCTCTAATTACATGCAATTTTATTAAACCCTATTTTGACATCCATCTAATCCTAGGCATCTAGTCGATAAAATTACACATAAAAAATGTACTTAAGATTGCATTGTCCCTAAGTCTAAACTATGTTAATTTTATTAAAAAGTTAGCTAGATTTAGATTTTATTTACAAGTGAAATGGACTAAAGGTGGGCTTACATTTTTATTAATTAGTGAGCCTAGATCTATTTATTTTAGTTTATTTAAGGAATGGGCTTAAGTCTATTCAATTTTTAAAGGAAAGTTAAATTAGTGCGCCTAAGTTTAACTTGGTTTTATTTTAAGTGAAATGTAGGCCTGTGTCTATTTATTTTAAAAGAAATGAATTTAAGTGGGCTGAGCTAAGTCTAAACAAGTTTTAATTAACTAAGTGGGCCTAAATTAATTTTAATTATTTAAAGTCCTAAACCATTTTTAAGCCTATTTATTGAGTAGGTTAGACCTAAATGTGGGCTTGGGGCCCAAAACCAAATAAAAAGCCCAAAAACATAAAAAACATAACAAAAACATAACAAAATCAAATCAAAACACATTCACATATGATTTCTAAAAAAACCTAATTTAATTACATACAAACCCTAATTAACTAAAGCCACCATTAATTTTAATTAATTTTACCCAGTGAACCTAGTTTTACTAATTAATTTTAAAGTGCAGAAAATTAAATCTTTTATTATTCCCACTACTGGGGCTATTACAAACTACGTAAAAAATATAAAATTAAATAATTATACATCCATAAATAAAAAAACTACACAGAACACCAAAATAAAAATAAAGACAAAACCCTAAATTTGACTGTGAAACAACATAGGTTCTTCCATGGCATTCTATGGACCTTCTATTCATTTGAACATAGGTAGTATCCTCCTTAATCCACATTTGCATATAAAAAAAAACATAAAAATAATTAGATTAGTAATGAAATTGAATAATAAAATAATAACAAAATAAAATAAAAATCACAAAAAAGAAGAGAAGAATAAAAGAATGAATGTTATGCATATGCTTTGAGATAGCCTCTCAGATTGAGATTGTCACCATTGTTTTTTACTTATTGTTTGATTCTAGATAGAGGCTAAAAAATAAATGTTGGACTGTTCTTATTGAAAGAACTGTATCAAAAAGAGCTTTGACTAAAAATTCAAGTTTTTTGGTACACAGGGCATTCTTAATGGCGTCTAGGGTTTGTGTGTGAGTCTCTATTTTTTTATTTCTGTGTGAATCTCCAAAAATTTTCCTCCCTAAAAAAGGTCCTCTCTCACACGCATGCAGACTCTACTTTTAAAATGCAGAGTCTATGTGTACTGGCTTCCTCCTTTGGAGGAACAGACTCATCTCTCAAAACAGACTGATAAGATAAGGTTTTGATCTTTGAAAGTTACGTGTTTTGAATGCGTCAAAATCTCTTTAGATAAAACTAATAATAAAAATTCAATTTTTAACCAATCAAAACACTAAAAAAATGACAAAAATAAGAAAAAACGTGAAAAATTAAAAAAATAGGACTTTTACACATCAGAATTGTGCAATGCCGATCGAAAAATTGTATTTCCAATCAAAATTGTTGATTTTCGATCGAAAATCCATAATTCCGATCGGCATTATGGATTTCTAAAAGATCCCTGAAAAATTGACTTATTTGCAATCAAATCCTAACAAACATTGCAATTTAGTCCTAAAAGTCTAGAAAATTGACAACCAAGTTCAATTTTTGAATGAATTTCATCATAGGGGCTTATGTTGCAATTGTGCACAATTGCATCCTGAAATTGGGTGCTTACAGTTGCCCCCCTTTGTTGCTATTTGCTTGACAAATTGCGGCAAAGCAATAGAAGCACACAATTTCAAATAAAAGAAATTAGGACAGTTAATTGTATCCTAAGTGATAGATTGATGCTCAAATTGCTGAGCAAAGTATGGTGTTTAGCAAGTCTCACTATATTTCTATTGAACGTCTAGTGGAATTTGTGCAAATGAGTTTCCCTATATTCCCTATAGGACATTTAGTGATGATAAATTGAAAACCTACTATAGTTCCAGTGGAATGTCTAGCAATGATGAATTTCCTTATATTCCCTGTGGGACGTCTAACGATATACACTATATTCCTTGTGGGACATCTAGTGTTGATAAATTAAAAACTTGCTATAGTTCCTGTGGAACGTCTAGCAATGATGAATTTTGTTATATTCCCTATGGGACGTCTAACAATGCACACTATATTCCCTGTGGGACGTTTAGTGTAGTTGAATTGAAAATCTACTATAGTTCCTGTAGAATGTCTAACACTGATGAATTTCATTATATTCCCTATGGGACATCTAATGATACACACTATATTCCTTATGGGATGTCTAGTGATGATAAATTGAAAACTTGCTATAGTTCATGTGGAACGTTTAGCACTGATGAATTCGAAAGTTTATGTCATAACTGCTATGCAATACATTAAATAATGAAGGTTATAACTACTATGCAGCACATAACATAATCATTTGAAATTCATATCATAGCTACTATGCAACATATAAATCCTTTGATTGAAATTATGCATGTAAAATGCAAATAATGAATTTTGTAATCTTATTCTGTATTTTGTACTTGACAGAAAATTCAGAATCACAGATTGATTATGAAGTTTTAATAATTCAATGAATTATTAATTTAATGAATGTCATGATTTAATTAGGAACATTGTAAGCACCCAATTTCGGGATGCAATTGTGCATAATTGCGACGTAAGCCCCTATGATGAAATTCACTCAAAAATTGAACTTGGTTGTCAATTTTCTAGACTTTAAGGACTAAATTGCAACATTTTTTAGGGTTTGATTGCAAATAAGTCAATTTTTTTGGGGTCTTTTGGTAATTAAAAAAAGGGAATTGGCATTTAATGCCGATCAACATTAGAGGCACACAGAGACACAATGAGAAAAAAATAAAGAGACTATGAGCGCCAAAAACCCTAATTTCAGATACTGAAGTTTCCAAAAGCAATAGTCCATAATCAACAATATTTTAATTTCAACGATGATAATCCAATCTGAGGGGCTCAAAAAGGGCATTTGCACAACATCTAAATCTTTAGTGTTGTTTTCTATTTCATTTTTACTCTTTTATATTATTTTCAGTTTAGGATTTTTCTTTTATTTTTAGTTATTATTTTGATTATTTGATTTCACTACTAATTTAATTACTTGTCTTTTTTGTTTTGATATGTGCATTTGGATTGAGGAGGATACTACCTATATTTAAACTGAGCAGAAGATCCATGGAATGCCATGGAAGAACCTGTGTTGTTTTCCAGTAGGATTTAGGATTTTTTATTATTTTTCCATTTTTGGTGTTCTGTGTAGTTATTTTAATTTCTGGGTGTATAATCATTTAATTTTAATTTTGTACGTAGTTTGTAATAGCCCTAGTAGTGGGAATAGTGAAAAATTTAATTTTCTATACTTTAAAATTAATCAGTAATTAGGTTCAATTGGGTAAAAAATCAATTAAAATCAATGGTGGCAGTAGCTTAAATTAGGGTTTGTATGTAATTAATTTAGGGTTTTTTAGAATATCACTAAAATGTTTTTTTGATCCATTTTTTGTGTTTTATTTGTCTTGGGCTTGTTTTTTTTTTTTTTTTATGTTTTTATCCTTTTGGGGCCCAAGTCCACGTTTAGGTCTAACCCACTTAATAAATAGGCTTAAAAAATGGTTTAGGATTTTAAATAATTAAAATCAATTTAGGCCATTAGGTTAATTAGATTTTAGGTCCACTTAGTTAATTAAAACTTGTCTAAATTTAGCTCAGCCCACTTAATTGTATTTCTTTTAAAATAAATAGACCTAGGCCCACATTTCACTTAAAATAAAACCAAGTTAGACTTAGGCCCACTAATTTATTTTTTTTAAAATTGAATAGACTTAAGCCCATATCTTAGAAAGACTAAAAAATAGATTTATAAAATGTAGGCCCACCTTTATTCCATTTCACTTGTAAATAAAATGTAGATTTAGCTAACTTATAAAATAAAATTAACATAGTTTAGACATAGGGACATTGGCTTTTTGATGCATTTTTGCTTGTAATTTTATTGACTTGTTGCCTTTTTGGGTAGATGGATGTTAATTAGGGTTTAATAAAATTACATGTAACTAGAGGATGAAATAATCATTTATAAAATTATTCTAAATGAACACGAGACTAAGAGAAGTTAGTATTTCGTATCCAAAACCTCCTGGTTATGGTGCTAGCTTTCTCTTAGAGAATTGAGTACCACCTTTTCAATTTTTCCTAGTTACTATCCTGGGTGGTGACTCCTCATCTCCATGCCATGTCTTTATGATAGTGGTTAGTGTGTTCTCTAAGGCCCTGAGCCTAAACAGTGTCGTGGTTGCTAAAATCTTAAATGCACGCTAAACCCCGCCGTTTACAAACATGTTCCTAATTTGAATGCAATTATGGACCAAATTGCAAGAAATAATAAAAAGTAAATAAATTGGAAGGATTAAAATGGATATTTTCCATTTTATACACCCTTCCCATTCCTTTTTTCGATCACTTCCCTTCTCTTCCTATTCTTTCCATTTTTTTTCTTTCTAATTGATTCACATTTTTCTTTTCTTGATTTCTTGACCATTTGTGGTCCGATTTTCCATTCATCTGATCCAATGGCCCACCCGCAACATGGGCACGTGGGAGAGCAGGCATGCAAGTAGATTCGATTATTTTGATTCCACGTTTTTCATAGAATAAACTTGGACTACGAGAAGGTGATATTATTATTCCTTTGACCTGTTTGCATCTTCATAGGTCTTCACAAACTGGCAATGAGGTATTTTTTGTCCCTTCTACTTCATTCTGCAAGATTAATTCGAATAATTAGCTATAATGATTAATTTTTAGTATAAAAATTTACACGCATGTTAACTAAATTAAATTTAAAAATTAACTAGGATATGTAAGAAAAAATTCAAATTAAATATTGAAAAACAGTTGGGAGTCATCGAAATTGCATGCATAACTGATCGATTTTCTAGATTGCCAACCGAAAAATTGGATTTCTAATCGAAAATCTAGATTTTTTATTAGAATTATGGATTTCTGATCAAAAATCTAGATTTTTGATTGGAATTGTGGATTTCCAATCGGAAATCCATAGTTCTGATCGACATTATGGATTTTCGATTGGAAATCCGCAATTTCGATTTCCAATTATTATTATTATTATTATTTTACATATAAATTAATTAATTAATTAAATAGATAAAAGCAATGTAGAGAATGAGTTTTTTGGTTTCTGAATTTTATTTAGAAACCACTGAAATTCGCGGGATGCTTCCATTTGGCACGAGAGTTGTTCTATGGTTTGCTAGAGAATGTGACAGAGATCATCTGGGCCTCAGGCTTCAGACATTTCATTATTGCTCTTTCAACTGCTCAGGGTAGATCAGATCATTATTCCTTATTTGCGCTGATTGAGAGGTGGTGGACACCACTCACACCTTTTATACTCGTGTGGGTGAGCTGACCATTTCACCTATGAGTTTTTCTGCTATCACTGGGATTTCCTTTAGAGGATCCCTAATTCCATTTGATGTCAACTATTATAGTCTTTCAGAGCATGCACAGAGTCAGTATATGTGAGATTCAATTGGGTTCGCTCCAGCGTGGAAGAATTGAAAGAATGTTGTTCTTTCATCCTTAGTTAAGGGATTTAGATGCCTTCCTATTTCTACTCCTCGTCAGACTATCCATAAGGCAAGGTGTTTCCTTTTGATATTATTAGGCACAACCCTCTTTTGTGAGACTGATCATGAGGTCAGTATTGCTTTGTTGGGTCCTCTTCGTGACTTGGATAGAGTTGCCACACTAGATTGGGGATCTGCTGCACTCACTTATATTTATTACAAACTAGACATTGTCTGTAGAGGTGTTGTCATGATGTATGGTTTTTGGCACATCTTGCATGTATGTTCTCCTTCCTTTGATATATATAATCTTGCCTTTCTTTGCCTTTTCTTAATATGTTCTCTTTCTTCCATATCTAAAGCATAGAGATTGGGCTGATTCGAGGCTTTGACGCTATCAGTTCTGATAGGACCTTTCCTCTGATGATAAGATGGGGTTCTTCCTACCTTGACATCAATATGAATACTTTGTAGACGTATCGTGATCAGCTGAACACTGTCAAGTGGCACTTGGTAAGAAAAGAAAAAAATAAAATAAAATCATTAGTATATTACAGTTTAATAGAGATTAGACTTAATTTACATAAATTACAGATAAACTCTGATTGGTTAAAGGGTGCTGAGGACATCCAATGATATGATTTCATGGCAGTTGTAGTTCGCCTTGAGCCTATGAGGATCCTGCTCTCTGGTTATCTGTTTGATGTGGTATTTAAGGGAGCGAGTATATCACTGGTTTGCAGGACCTACTAGGCGACGTGTCCCTTTTGATATTCCTATTTCTATGCTATGGAGTTTTGATCTTGCTGGATCAGAGCTGAGGGAGGCACTGGCATGATGCTTCAATTTTGCTTGAGTGATCCCGCCATTATCGACGATATATCCAGGAGAACCTTTTAGAGCAGATTCCCATTAGTGATGTTGAGATATCTCCTAATGATTTCAATTATCTTTCTAGAATTTATGAATAACTTTTTTTTTAGTTTAAGGAGGTCCACTCTCCTACTGTTGAAGCAGAGGAGGTAGAGATTGAGATTGTTTAGAAGACTGAGACTATTCTTGATCCTAAGAAAAACTCTGAGACTGAGAGGTTTGAGTCCAGGCCCAATCCACAATGTGTTGGGACTAGCCATAATGCGGCCTTTGTCGGTGCTATGCTTCCAAACAAGTTTATGTTCTACTGGGCTCCCGCTGTTCAGGCTCCAGTTGAGTAGCAGATGCAGTTTAGTGATGCTCAGCTTCCTAGCTTTCGTCCACCAGATGCTTCTCATGTGAGTTTGTTTGACTTATTTCTTATATGGATCTATACACTTGACATTGATGTTAGTAAAAATTTTACAAAACAGGTTCCCCAGACACAAGTAGAGTATCTATACAAACTTGCCTCGTCTTAGAGATTATTCACGATGCAGGTTACAGACAGTTGGCGGGTAATCATCTATATTGAGAAAATGCAAAATGTATGTATGTTATGCATGAAATCCATATGATATGATGTTTTCTGTGTATGCAGAGCTATTCCAGTGGTCTAGAGTGGGAGAACGAGATACTTTGCCGGTAGCTTGTAGACTTGGGCTTTGATCTGTACAATATTGGGATTTCATTTGCCAGACCTCCAGACACTTATCATCATGATGACCTTACTAGAGGATGGAGCTCATGACCTGATACCAGAGCTCGAGATGAGTGATTTAAAGTTTCTGTATTCTTGACTTTCTACGTGTCTGTATCTGACTACTCTCTATTGTACTACTGTTTTTATTCCTATATTGTCTCGAACACTGTTAGATAGAATTGAAACAGTGTTTGCATCTTAATGGATTTTTTAATTAATAACTAATTAAAAAAGATAGTTAATGAACATTATCCTTTTTAATCAATTATCCATTTATTTTAATCCTTTTCCAAGATGGATAATATTGGATAGATAAATAATTAAAAGAATGGATTATCTTCCCAATTATCTATTTATCCCAATCCTTCTCAGATTCTATCACCTTATCCACATCTTTCTTTGCTAGCAGAATCCTTTTCCCATATAAACTCATCTTCTTTCCTTATATAAGACCATATAAGGGGCATTCTCCTTCATTCTCTACACCCTCATCATGACTCAAGCATCTCTCCAAACAATGAAGAAATATTTTAGAAGTCTTACTGGTTATGACTAGAATAAGCTTCAACCTTTCCACATCAAATCCCTGAAATCTGTTCAGCACCTGACTATCGATAACAATCTCCTACATGCTGCTACTACCTTCTAGGATGTCAAGGACCATGTACTCAGGTTTAATGAGCAAGAGCTTTGTCCAATGATTGAAGAGTTTGCTGCTATTTTGGGATGCACATTAGACTCGACTACTATAATAGCCCTTCCTGATTTGGAGATGTAGTTTCCTGGCATATTGGTTGCGTTCTTTGATTTGCCCCCAACTGATATTTGCATGTATATGCATAACCCTAGGACCATTAATCTTTCTTCTCTAATCACTGTCTATAGGACTTGGGACAAGAACATTGCTTCTTGGACTAAAACAGTTACTTTCTGCTTATATGCTCAATTTTTGCTAGTTTCTCACCATGGTGGTACTGATACATTCATTGTTAGTATTTTGGAATAGGTGGAGCTTGGGGCTAACCCTATGCCAGTTATCCTTGCTGAGACCATTATTGGGCTAGACAGTTTCAAGACTCATAACCGTTTTTAGGCAGCTTCTTCTTCAGGTATACAACCAAAACTTTTATTTATTTTGTCTTAACATTTGCCTAAGCTGCCCTTTTAGGTTTTCAGCTTAGCATGCTTGCCCTAACTTTTGCCTAAACCGCCCTTTCAGGTTTTCAACCTAGCGGGCTTTTATTTTATTATTTTTATACCTTTTTTTTAGATTTGGTTACAGGAAAAGCTGAACTTACTTAATGTACCCCTTAATCCTTTGACTTATCAACCTCATCAGCTACAATCTCATCCCTTAAAAATGAAGGACAAATGTGCTATGGACCAATGGGTTGATTGGTTAAAGAAGATTTTAAATGTTAAGATCACATGGGTCTGCCCTTGGTGGAGATTGAAGTTCATGACTATTGAGCTATATAATTATTGTGTTCCTATTCTAGGGTTGCACTTCTCTACCTTTTTTACCCCTTTATGCCTTTTCCATTAGTATGGTCGCCCTCAGTTCATTGTTACTGTTCTGGTTGACTTTGAAGGCTTTCCTCTGAGACAAGATTCTCTGGATAAGATTAAGAGCTTGTGGCCTTGTAGAGCTCTTAAACGAAATATGCACCTGGATGCTTATGTGACTACCGATGATGATTACAAAACTTGGATTATTATCCAAAAGATAGAACAACCAGGATTTGCTAGGTATAAGAGGACTCAAGCTTTGTATGATGAGTCACAAAGGAAGAAATAAATACATCACTAGATAGAATGGTCTTATAAAGATAGTCTTAGGCTTTCTTATGTTTTGTTTTCCCTTCATGTACTTATGCTTTATAATAAAGAAGGACATGCAAAGTTTAACAAAACTTCAAGTTTAATTTCGTTCATTAATTAGGACCAAAATGAGTACATTTAATACATCACATGACATGAATCCTATTATCAGTTAGTCCTCATGGATTTTCTAACTGAATATTTTTTGCTCACATTTTATTTCCCTAATTTTTGCCTGACTAGCCCTTTGTGAGTTTTCTAATCAGCGGGATCATTCCTTTTTTACTTCATTTCCCTAACTTTTGCCTATCAGCCCTTTGTGAGTTTTTTGAATAATGGGAATGTCCTAACTTTTTCCTGACTAGCCTTTTCAGGTTTTCTAGCTAGCGGACTTGATTTTCTTTATTCTACTTTTATTCTTTTTTTTACAGGTACTACTGCTTGAGGCGATCCTAATTAGCAGGTTCCATGAACTCATTCCCTTCGAGATCTGATATCTTAGCAGCTCCTTTAAGTAGGAATGATTTGACCAAGTATGGTCCTTCCTAATTCAGTCTAAATTTACCTCTCGGATCGAGCACCACGGCTCTAAGCTATTTTAGCACCATATCTCCAGCTTTGATCTTCCCAGGCTTAACCTTCTTATTGAACGCCCTTGCTAGCCTTCTCTGATATATATGAGTATGGAATAAAGCATCCATCCTTTTCTCATCTAGAGATATGAGATGATCATATCTTTTCTATGCCCATTCATTCTTAGTTATTTTAGCTTCCATGACTACTCTTAAGGACTTAATCTTAGTTTCTATGGGCAAAACTGCCTCACAACCATATATTAATAAGAATGGTGTTTGGCCTGTGGCAGTTCTAATTGTAGTCCTATATCCCCATAAGGAAAAAGGAAGATATTTTGACCAATCCTTATAAGTATTAACCATCTTAGAAAGGATTTTCTTGACATTTTTATTAGCCGCTTCCACTGCGCCATTAGCTTGAGGGCAATAAGGTGAAGATTTATGGTGCTCAATCCCATAATTTTATAATAACTCTGCTGTTTTTGCTTAAAATTGAACCCCATTATTTGTCATAATATGATGTGGAACTAGATAAGGCTCTTCTCGATGAACCGTGCCATCTGTTTTGCTTTCAGAGTGCTGAAAGATTCTACCTTTACCCATCTCAAAAAGTAATCAATTGCCACCACTATGTATTTATGCCCATTTGATGCTGTCGATCTTATTTCTCCTATGATATCAATTCCCTATGCTGTAAAGGGTGAAGGGGATGATAAACTATTCAGTATTGTTAGAGGCATGTGACTAAGATTCCCGTGGATCTGACACTGATGGCATTGTCTTACTGTCCTAATACAATCCTTTCTATAGTCATCCAATAGTACCCTTGTCTGATTATTTTCTTAGTTAGTGTTATCCCATTCATATGAGAACCGTATATTCCTGCATGAATTTTTTTCATCACCTCCTCAATGTCATCCTTTTTGAGACATCTGAGCTGCATCCCGTTCGACATTCTTTTGTATAATACTCCGTCATGAATTGCATAGTTATATGTAAGGACATGAAGAGCATATCTTTCTTTTGAGGCTACTTCATCTGGATAAATTCCTTCTTTAATGAATCTCTGGACATCATAAAACTAAGGCTTTTCTTCAAGCCCCATTTGAACATTCATAATTTGCTCACCCGCATAACACGGTGCTCTAGACTTCATGATTACTAAAGGTTTTATGGCCAACCTAGTTGCACTATCCCACATTGAAGAGAGTGTTGCCAATGTGTCTACCATCTGATTATCGTCTCTGGATAGATGGATAAAGCAACATTTGGTGAAATTCTTCATTAAGGCTTTCAAATAGCATATATAAGGCTTCAGCTTTTCCTCTTTTACTTCCCATTCTTCATTAGCCTGATTGATGACTAACGTTGAATCCCCATAAACCAACAAATCTTTTGCTCTAACTGCCACAACTGCCTCAACTCCATAGATACATGCTTCATACTCGGCCATGCTGTTTGTGACCTTGAAATCCAATTTCTTTGCCATTGGTATGGTTTCTCCTTTCGATGTAACAAGAATCACTCCTAATCCAACTCCTTTGTTGTTTATAGCTCCATCAAAGTAAAGTTTCCACTCCCGGTGCTCTACAACTACTAAGTTCTCATATGGAAACTCCAAACTCCATTGCTCTTCACCTTCGATCACATTCTGAGCTAAGAATTTTGCTACTGCTCTTCCCTTGATTACCTTTGTAGTAATGTACTCTATATCAAATTTAGTCAAGAGTACCAACCATTGAGACATTTTTCTAGTTAGAGCCGATGCTTGAAATAGATACTTTAGAGGGTCTATTCTTGAAACAGCTTGAACCCTATAAGATTGAAAATAATGCCTCAATTTCCTTGTAGCCCAAATCATAATCAAACATGTCTTTTCTACTAAATCATATTTTTCCTCGTATGGCAGAAACTTGTTGCTCAAATAGTTCACTGCGTGCTCTATTCCATCTAACCCTTCTTGTGCTAACATTGCCCCCATTGCATCCTCTTCTAAAGCCAAGTACAAAACTAATGGCTTACCTGTGGTTTCAGAACAGGTGGATTAACAAGATACTCCTTGATCTTATCAAGAGCATTTTGACAATCATCATTCCACTTAACCAGCTAATCTTTCTTTAAAAGCTTAAAGATAGGGTCATAAATATTAGTGAGTTTTGCAATAAACCTACTAATATACTGCAACCTGCCAAGGAATCCTCTTACTTCTTTCGTCGTCTTTGGTTCTGGCATTTTCTGGATAACTTTTACTTTATCCAGATCCACTTCAATTCCTCGGCTACTCACTATATGCCCTAATAGCTTCCTTGAAGTAACCTTAAAAATGCACTTCTTCGGGTTGAGTCTCAGGTTGTACCTCTCAATTTGGGCCAAAAACTTATCTAAGGCTTTAAAGTGTCCTCCTCTTATCTTTAATTTGATCATCATGTCATCCATATACACTTCAACCTCCTTATGCATCATATCATGGAAAAGTGCAATAGTGCCTCTTTGATAAGTTATACTTGCAATTTTCAGTCCAAAAGGCATCACCTTGTAATAATATGTCCCTTATTCTATGATGAAAGTTGTCTTAATCTTGTCCATGACTACCATCATGATCTGGTTATACCCAAAAAATCTATCCATAAAAGAATACATTGCACTTGCTACAATGATATCCACTATTAAATCAATGTGAGGTAACGGGAAGTCATCTTTTGGACAGACTTTGTTCAAATCCCTAAAATCTACACACATCCATACGTTGCCATCTTTCTTAGGAATAAGTACTATGTTTGCTAGCCATTGAGGGTAGTCTATTACTTCTAGGAAGTTAGCCTGTATTTGCTTGGCAATTTCCTCCCTTATCTTTTCTGTTCATTCTGGTCTTACTCTGTGCAATTTCTATTTAACCAGCTTGGTTTTTGGATGAGTTAGAATGTGATGCTCTGCTATTTCCCTATCCAAACCTGGCATGTCTTCATAAGTCCAAGCAAATACTACCTTTCTTTTTGTTAATATTCTCTCAAAATTTTCCCTCTCTTCAAGAGTTAAATCATGTGATATATAAATGTTCTTTGGATTATCATTTTTGCCCATGTTAAATGAATCAAATTGAATTGAATTAATGTCAAACATGCATGAACGATCTAAATTATAATGCACAGAACTATCAGGATGCACATCACACAAGTAAGCAAAACCAACATTCATATCATTAACCATAGGAAAAACAACATCCTCGTTCGCATAAAGACCGGACGTTATTACATTAGTTTCTTTATAAAAAAACATCAATAAAACTATCACTAATGACAGTAGCTAAGTCCTAGGGTGGTTCCTCCTCAAGTGGCAGACACAACAGCTCCTCAACAGCATCATCACCCATCCTTTCAGTTACTTGCTTCATGACTTCCTCTTTGTTGCTGGCTACTAGGTTTTCCATAATTTGCTCCTTGAAGATCTCAAACCCAGGGACATCCTTTCTAGCCACGTTAACATATTCTTTGGTGCCCAGATAATACTTGGCCTCCCCTAGCTTGATGAAGTTCTTACTTAGTGGTCCAATTCTTCCCAAGGGCTTATTTCTTTTTGCTTTCTCCTTGTTCTTTGCTCTTCCCATAGCTGGTCCTGCCTTAGTATATCCCAAACCCTTCATACGGTCCTGGGTCTTAATGTTCGGGGGCCTAAAACATCCTTGTTCATTCTTTTTGAGCCCCTGTCTAGGTCGATAATTCATGCTTTCCATTATTTTTGCAACCCTCGAATCCATTTTAGTCCCATCAAATATTCCAGCAACTTGGAAACCAGGTGGAACACACACTTGCTTCTGTTTATCAAGTATAGCTACCACAGCTGCATTGGTTCTAGCTTCTATTGTCACGACATCTGCTTTATGAGGAAATTTTATTTTCTGGTGCACAGTTGAAGGTACTCCTCCTAGGGCATGGAACCACGGCCTTCCCAATAGCAAGGCATAGGTAACAAGGAAGTCCAGCATAGTAAATTCAACAGTAAACTCTACGGGCCCTGTTTTGACCAAAGCTTAAAATGTTCCCTCCACATTCCTGGTACTATCATCATAAGCTCTGATTATAAGGTTTGAAATCGTCAAGTCATCTCCTTTCATACCCAGATTAGGTAGGATCTTTAGCGGGCATACATTTATAGCTGAACCATCATCCAACATTACAAAGTTAGTTCTCTTCCCTTTTACTTCAGCTGGGATAAATAATGCCTTGTTATGGTTTCTTCACTCCAAAGGCAAGTCATATCAGCCCTTGTTTCTTTTTTGTCACCCTTGCTACCATAGCCTTAGGTGTAGCTGTCATTTCAATGCTCATATTCGACAAAGCTTTAACCAGAGCCCTTTTATGACTACCCGAATGCATAAATAATTCCCAGATGCTCACATTCACTTTAGCCTTCTTGAGTTGTTCTAGGATCATGTCTTCTTTTTGTCCTTCCTCTACTTCTGCATCTTCTATTTCTTCCCTTTCTGTAACCCTTTCATTTTGCTTTTTTACTGTCTGGTAATTCTTCCCACTTCTAGTAACATGATTCAAATTTGGATTATCACTCCATACATTAACTCTAGTGGGTTTTTCTTCATCAGAATCATACTAGATGTCCACAGCCCCAACAATCCGTTCCCTTTTCCTGTTCTTCCAAACTTCTACTATGCATGTTTCTTTTCCTTTCAACTCCCCCAGCTTGTCCATATGTTGGCTTAGCAGCTCTTCAACCTTTTCTTGGGATAGTTCTAGGGTTAAGAATTCATCTTCTTCAAACTCATTACCTCATCCTGTAAGCACGATCGATTCAATGGGGATGTCAGCTGAGGGTGGTTTCGAGTTGAATACTCTGTAATCAAACTTGCCTGAGGGTTGGCCCAGTAAATCTTCCACTCTTCTAGGGGCCTTAGAAGATTTCTCAATTTTTACAGGGTTTAGATTCTCAAAGGAGTCTAGCACTTCTTCTTCGCTAACTCCTGAGTTGATCATCATAATGACTGGTGGTGGAACATTTTAATAGTCTCGGAAAGGGTTATTTCTGGTGTTTGGGTTGGAGTTGGATTTCTTAGGGTGAATGATTTTTCCAAAGTCTATCAGGTTTTGGATTTCGTGTTTTAGGCGAATGCAGGTATCTGTGGAATGGCTAGCTATATGTTGAAACTTGCAGTAACTGTTTGGATCATAGCCAGGGACATTTGGGTTTGGGGGTTTGGAAAAGATCTAGGGTCTGAGTAGGCCTTTTTGAATTAGCCTCTCTAGGACTTAAGAGAGTGGCTGGTTGAAGTTAGAAAATCTCCTAGGTTGCTAAACTGCACACACCTCTATAGCTCGGCTAGTACTTCCTTGTTGTATGTCCCCAGATGGGTAGTTTTGAGTCCCTGTGCCTTTAGCAGTTTTCTTTTTCTCACTCTCAATTTCCTCAGCTTGTAACCCATCATCATACAAATCCATAAAGGTTTTGGGATTCATCATCTGTAGCCTCTCGACCAAATTAGGTGACACATTACAAACTATCATTCTAATTTGATCCTTCTCAGCAAGCTTGTTTTTCATCATCCTTGTTTTATTCATGAAATGAGTTAAGAAATAAAAAAAGGACTCATTTAATTTCTGTTTAGTTAACTCTAGATCCCTGATAGATACCTCCAACCTGGTATTGTAATCATATTATTTTAAAAAAGCATTACACAGTTCTTTCCAGTAAGCTCTAATAGACTTTTCTAATGCATGGTACCAATTCACAGTCATTCCTTCTAGGGACAGCACAAATAACCTAGTGACTACCATTAGAGGTGCTTTTATAGTGCTTATAGTTATAGTGTATTAACTCAAGTGAATTCTAGGATCTCCTCTCCTATCAAACTTCTGCAGCTGAGGCATTTTGAACTTGTCAGGTAGCTTGTCACCCTCCATTTACAGCATATCATCAAAGTCGAATGAATACCTCATGCCTTGTCCTCTAATCAGCTCTTCCATCTTGGACATTTTCTGAGTCAGTGCTTGCATCTACTTGGACTCAAGGTCTTGAATCAATTCAAGTGATTCTCTCTTAGCTTTCTCCATCAGGTAGTTCTCAACATCTTCTACCTTCACCTCGACAGTAGGTGGATTCCTAGCAATAGGTTGCTCCCCAATATTTTTAGCAACGGGCGAAGCATCTACAGTAGCAGGTGGGATAACAATAACAGGCAGTTTTTCAAGTGTAAGGGGAGGCATAGCAGCAGGTTGCATTAGTCTAGATAAGGCCTGTCTTAGTTCATCTTGCATTATAGCCCTTATGTCATCCATTAGAGCCCCCTTAATGTCTTCTATGGTCCAGTTCTCTCTTTATTATTGTTCCATTTCTGTATGCTTAGTTGGAATTGGTTCAGCTTCCAAATAGAGTAGGTTAATAGGACTCCCCTCTAGTCTCTCTAGTATGTGAAGAACGCTTTGAGCTATGGACTTTGGACTTAGATATGTTATGGTCAATCTGCCACTTCTTTATCCCCAGACACGAGAAGACCCAGATAAATCTATGATGGTTGCAAAATAAGGTATTAGTATGATGCATGGACTGTATGTATACATGTATGCATGATGCACGTGCTATGCAACAAGTAGCAAGCAAGCACTTAGCATGTAGTAAGTATCAAGAAGCAATTAATAGGCCATTATTCAGGTAAACCTTCTAACCTTATTTCTCCCACACACATGTTCAATGGTGAGTTTATTTTTCTTAGCATTTTTAGTCTTGGCCTTTATATCAACAGGGGATATTAAGAGTTGACATGCATGCCAAATCTCTCTTTAAAACAAAAACCACAGAAATAACATTTCTAAATATAAAGGTCTAACCTAATCCTTATTAGCCTGAATGAGCTTCAAAGGTATGGGTTTAGGCTTTTATAAATATAAATACCTCATTGCAATTCAAATAAACAAGCACTTTGGGTAAAAATCCTAGGGGAAGTAACTAGGCCATTATAGGTGGTTAGGGTCCGATGAAAAGTTAAGGTTCCCTTAGTAAAATGCTCTCCATTATGGACTTTGAGTTACAGGCCAAGGTCAGAGGGGCCTAGCATCCTTTACTAACTCGAGAGAAGATTATCCCCCTTAAGGACTTGGGTTACAAACTCTGGTCAGATGAGCCCAGTAATCTCTCTTGAACCAAGTTAAGGCTAAGAGTGATGGTTAGCCAATCTACAACTCCATGAAGGTAGTGGAATCATGGAATCATAAACCAACACCATCAGTTTAGTAAGGGCATGCAGAATGAATGCAAAAATGAAATAATAATCAATAAAATAATTCTAAAGAACACAAGTAGAATCAGTATCTCTTATCCCCATTAGATTCACCACTGTAGACGGCAAGGTTTGGCGCGCGTCCAAGATTTTAGCAACCGCAACACTGTTTAGGCTTAAGGCCTTAAAGAACACACAACTATGCCACAAAGTCATAGCGTGGAGATGAGGAGTCACCACCTAGGATAATAACTAAGACAATTCGATTGGTGGTACTCGATTCTTTAAAAGAAAGTTAGCACCACAAGCAGGAGATTCTGGGAATGGAATACTAACAAATAAAGCAAAAAATGAACGAAGAAAAAAATTAATAAAATAAAATAAATAAAAGAATAGAAAAATGATAAACAACAAATATAAATATTAGTGAAATATACAGACAAAAAGCAAGACTAAACAAATAAAGCAAAAAAATGAACGAAGAAATAAAAGAAATAAAAAACTAATGATAAAACAGAAGGAATAAAATAATTGTAAACGAAGGAATAAAAACAACAGTAAAAGAATTGATAGTTAATGAATGATTTAAAAATAATAAATCAAAAAAAGAATCAATAAAATATATAAACAAAATTAAAAAAAAAAGAAAGGAGATGAAGAAGAGAATGAAATACAATATTGATTTCCCTCAGAAGGTAATTATCATTGATGAAAGCTTTTGGCTTTTGTTGTGTTTGTTTGTGGTTTTAGTTTATTTGATATGATTTTTGGCCAAGAACTAAAGAAAAGTACATGAAAAAATAAGAAAGCAAAGACTGTATTTTTTAGCTCACGACTAAAAATCAGAAAGGTAAAGAAAAAATAATAAAATACTAAAAGCCTCTTTCACTCCTGTGAAAACATCTTTATTTATAAAGGACAATAAAATAATAAAAATCAAACTAAATCCAATCCTAACAATTTGATAAGTGTAGATAAAATAAAATAACTAAAAAAATACATTAATTAAATTTGGGAAATTGTCATATCAAATTCGCCATGAGTGAATTTGATTAAATAGGCCACTTAAGGCTGATGCATCTTACAAATTTGCTCATGGAACTTAATTAAATTGGCAATTGCCAAATTTGTGGCCATATGGGCCAATTTGACATTTCTTAGCCAATCTAGATTATTCTTTTTATTTTGAAACTAATTAGGCCTTTTGGCCGAATCTTTTTTTTTTAAAATTTTTAAATTTTTTAAATAATAATTAAATAAATAAAATTAAAAAAAATAATTTACAATTTAGTTCAAAACCAATAATCATATCCAATAAATCTAATTTCATAGTCAATTTTCATTATTGGGTCTTCTATCGCATCCAAACTCAAATCATCCTAAAATTAGGTGCTTATAGTTGCCCCCTTTTGTCGTTGTTTGCTTGACAAATTGCAACAAAGCAAATAAACACACAATTTCAAAGAAAAAAGTTAGAACACTTACTTATGTACATGACTATACTGTGTTGCATGTGATTTAAGGAGTACTAGAATTCCTATGGAATTTCTAGTTATGATGTTGTCACTGTGTTAAGTGAATAGCGCTTAACACTATGATTAGTGCATTTTGAAAATAGACTATATTTCCAATGGAACATATAGCGGCGATGCTATCACTGTGTTCAGTGAATAGCGGTTGACACTGCGTTTAGTGCATAGCGGTTGACACTGCGTTTAGTGCATTTTGCTTTATTCCTTATGGGACGTTTACCATGTGACACTATATTCCCTGTGGGATGTTTAGCGATTGTGATTTTCACTATATTCCCTGTGGCATGTCTAGTGATTGTAATTTTCACTATATTCCCTATGGGACATCTAGTGAAAATATGCTATAACTACTGTGTAGTGTCTAGCTGAAGACAAATATGCTATAAATCCTATGGAGCATCTAGCAAATAGTGATAATGGTTCTATAGGTCTTATGGAGCATCTAGCAAAAGATTTGAAATGTGTGATAATTCCTATGGAATGTCTAATAAAAAGTGATTTGGTAATGTACTATAACTACTGTGTAGTGTCTAGCAAGTTGTGATTGTTATAACTACTATGTAACATATAACAAAGTGGATCTGAAAATTATGTTATAGCTACTATGTAGCATATAATAAAGTGAATATGAAATTTGTGTTATAGCTACTATGTAGCATATAACTGAGATGAAGTGCAGTGTATGCAAAATACAGACATCACATTGAAATTTCATGTTGACTAGGATTTTGAGATTTTATGTTGTTCAACTGTGAATCTGATCAACCGTCTTCGTCACTTGATTATTTTGATTAACTTATTACCGCTAGTGTTGATTCCACATGTTGAGTTTATTTTTTTTGGACTTGTTGTTACTAAAAACTTGTTAAAGTTAGTTTCAGCATGATAATTGTACAATAAAGTACATTATATTTTTTGAATATGAGAAAATTCATCACTTTATCACGGGCAAACGTGCGCCCAATGAATCTCATTAATTTTGATTTCTATGACTATCATTTATTTGCCATTTGCAAAGGTCAGAGGTATTATTAACCATCTTATACTGAGAGCATATTTTTTACCAAGTGAAGAGCTTGCTTCCACACTTAAGTTTAGGGAGAATCTGCTTACATAAAAGTCATGGAAATTGAGCATAAACATATCATATTATGAGTATCAAAATAGCTTTTGAACTATTTTTGTGTTTTTCTTCCTTATCCGAGTATTCCCCCGCCTTTCTGATATTACTCAGCGTGGATATCGTTAGATAGGTCATTCGAATACTCATACTCTTTTAGAGCATTAGAATAAATAGAGCAGCTTTTGACATGGTTCTCTTTTAGTGTTCCCTCGCCTTTCTTGTATTAATCAGCATGGATACCATTGACGGATTTATACTCATACTCATTTATGAGCATTGGAGTAAATTATGCTTACTCTTTTTTTGATTCTCCTCTTAGTGTTCCCCCACCTTTCTCGTATTACTCAGCATGGATACCGTTGAGGGATTTGTACTCATACTCATTTCTGAGCATTGGAGTAAATTATATGCACATTTATTATTCAAAAGACTAAAATGATACTTTGAAATTCAAGCAATTTATACAGTAAGTCCATAAATTTATATCTTTGCATATTCTTCCCCTCGTTTGGGTGCAAATTAAGCATTAGATTGATTATGGTTTATAAACTCTTAACACAAAGCCATTAACTAATCATCTGAATTCCGCGAGGCTAATAAAAAAGCGATTATACTCAAAAGTCATGAGATAGGCTTGTAATATCCTGAGTTTTTAAATATTTTTAAACTGCATCGGGATATGCAGTGTTAATAATTTTTGTACATATTTATAATATTTTTATGAGTTTGATGTTTATTAAAGCTAATTTTAATTATTTTAAGTACTTTACGTAAAATTTTCCCAGGAATTATATTTTCGGAAAAATTGATACATAAATAATTTAATACTAATTATTTTGACTAGTTTTACGAATTTGCATGAACTCATATATAATTTTTAAGTGCTAAATAAAATGTATATATGTGTATTTATTTAAATTAATTAGGGTTTAATTAATTTCCTTAATTTTATTATTTAGTTTTAATATTAATTAATTAATTATAAGTGTAAAAAGTTATTAAATATAATAAAATATTTGTGTGGTGAGAATTATTTGTGTGTGGGAATATATATATTATTATAATATAAGTGTGGATATATATATATATACTATTATTTCTCAAAATTAGAAGTTTGCTTTATTTACAGTTTTGCCACTATCTTCATCTTCTTCCCTTTCGATCGATTTCTCCCATTTCTGGCCGATTCAAGCTGGTTTTCTTGCTGTCGGTGGGCCTCTCCTCCTTCCTCCTCCCTTGCCAGCCATTCCTGACGCCTGAAGCTCCCTTTTTCGGTGAGTTTTGACCGATTTTTCTTAAAGAAGCCGAAAATCAATTAAGCTCCGATCGACGTGATTTCGGCCACTGAAATTGACACCGTTGGTCTCTATATTCTCCTTAAGCTCTGGTGAGTGTGATTCCAAGCTTTTTTTCACTTAAAATGGTCTAGATTTTCCTAGGTTTCAATTTCTCATTTTCGACCATTTAGGGTTTCAAATTTTTTTTGAGCTTCAATTGGATTGATTCATGAAAACTTCCTTCACAAACTTTGATCCTGGAAGCTCAATCTACATGCTGTAATTTTTTTAGAATTTTTGGAATTTATTTTGATTTTTGGGTATTTTTTATTATTTTATTAATATTTTCTAATTTTCGAAATTAAATTATAAATTATAAATTATGAAATTGTGTTTTATGATAATTATAGGTGTTGAAATGAATTATAGAAATTTATTTGTAATTTTTGTGAATTTTTATATATTTATTGGAATTTATTAAGTTTATGTAATTTTGAAAAATAGGGATAATTATGTGTTTAATTGAAATTAATTGGTAAATTGAGTTTATTTATTTATATTATTGAATTATATGTTGAGAAAATTAATTTTTAGTAATTATATTATTTTTGGTGAATTTTTGGATTTATTTTAGTAAATCTATATATAGGGGTATTTTGGCAGTTTTACACTAAATTGGCTAAAAATGTAATTAAATTGGTTTTAATAGTTATTTATGGTATAAAAATGATTTCTACAAATTATTTAGTATTTTTAACTAATTAAAACTATTTTTCGTAAATTATTTTCAAATTATATATATAATATATGATTTTTCTAAATAAATGAGTTTTTATCGGGTGTTAACATGTTTTAGGGTTAATTACGTAATTTGGATTGATAAAATGTATTTTTATTATATAAGGGTATTTTTGGTATTTTGTGAATATTCTGTGAATTGTGGACCTCGGTCGGTGAATTGTAGTTTGGAGTCCGACCGAGGGATTGTTATTGTGAATTCTATGTCTATTTTTGAAGTGTGTTTCTTTACAAGACTGGCTCTACTCTTTGAGTAGATAGATGTCCATTTTACAGGGGAGGTTCTGCCGGATTTTTAGTAGAATTCTCGTAAAATGTGATGTCCGGTCGAATTCCTATTTTAATTCTATGTCTAGTATTATAGATCGAGTCTTTAGAACTTCTGTTAGATTTATTCTGATTTCTGTTGTCGTTTGTTTGTTTGCGCCAAGATCGAGGCCTAATGGACCAGGCCCATTGGACCCATCTCGAGGAGCACAATAATTGTGAGTTGTTATTTTATATATATATATGTGTTTTAGGGTGCATGTTTTAGAAATGTATGGTTTATTTTGATAAATATGCATAAATGATTTAATTAGTACTTAGGTTTATTTTTTGTTTATTTTTGGTATATTTTTGATATATTTTGAATTATATGCATGTTTTATTCAACATTTATACTTAAAATGTTTTTAAATATATTTCTAGTTTATTTTGCAAATATATTGGATTTATTTAATGTATATATACTCGAAATATACCTGGTTTACTTTTGGTATATTTATAGTATATATGTGATATCCCGAGTTTTTTTAAATATTTTTATACTGCATCGGGATATGCAATATTAATAATTTTTGTATATATATATATATTTTATATTTTATGAGTTTGTTATTTAATTAAAACTAATTTTAATTGTTTTATGTTATTTTAAGAGCTTTATGTAAAATTTTCCCGAGAATGGTATTTTCGGGGAAAATTAACACGTAAATAATTTAATATTAATTATTTTAAATAAGTTTACGAATTTGCATGAATCCATGCATTATTTTAATTGTCATATTAGAATACATATATATACATTCGTATATTTAATTATTTTAGGGTTTAGTAATTATTTTAATTATGTATGTGTATATTATATAGTTGTTATCTAATTACTATGTGTATGTATATATATATTGTTTATTTTAAACATGTGGTGTGTGACTTTTCCAAGTATTATATATTATTATTATTATTGTTATTATTATTATTATTATTATTATTATTATTATTATTATTATTATTATTATTATTATTATTATTATTATTATTATTATTATTATTATATACACACACACACACACACACATAAAAACACAGATATTTTCCCCATTTTCCCTTCTTCTTCCCGACCCTCTACCCTTCCCCTCACCCTTACCGTCCATTTCTCCTCCAACCAGAGTGCCTCTAACCTTCCACTATTGACCGCCTCCTCGCCACCAAGCTCTGCCATCCCTGTCATCTTCCCCGACGCCGGCCAAGTTCATTTCTACTATTTTTTGTCAAAATTCAAGCTTTTCACCGTTCTTCCTCCTCTAGCCGTTATTCTCCACGATTCTGGTGTCCTTGAGCTCCTCAAGCTTCGGTGAACTTGATCCAAGCTTCGGTTTGAGCTCTAACTTCCTCAATTTTTTTGTTTTTTGATTTTTCTATTTCGGCCATATTGAATTTTTGAATTTTTTTGAGCTTTTCCCTTGTGATTCATGAAAAGTACCTTAACAAAAGTTGCTCCCCTTAGCTCAATCTACCTATGTGAATTTTTGTGGAATTTTTGGAATTTATTTTGGTTTTTGGGTATTTTTTATTATTTTATTAATATTTTCTAATTTTGAAAATTAATTAATTAAATCATGAAATTGTATTTTATGGTAATTATAGGTATTTAAATGAATTATAGAAATTTATTTGTAATTTTTATGAATTTTTATGTATTTATTTTGAATTTATTTAGTTTATGTAATTTTGAAAAATAGGGTTAATTATGTGTTAAATTGAAATTAATTGCTTAATTAAGTATATTTATTGATATTATTGAAATATATGTTGAGAAAATTAATTTTGTGCCATTATATGATTTTTGGTGAATTTTTGGATTAATTTTAGTATATTTATATATATAGGGGCATTTTGGTAATTTTACCCTAAATTGGCAAAAAATATAATTAAATCGGTTTTAATAGTCATTTAGGGTATAAAAATGATTTCTACAAATTATTTAGTATTTTTAACTAATTAAAACTATTTTTCATAAATTATTTTCAATTATATATATAATATACGATTTTTCTAAATAAATGAGTTTTCATCGATTTTTACTATGTTTTAGGGTTAATTACATAATTTGAATTGATAAAATGTATTTTTATTATATAAGGGTATTTTTGGTATTTTTATAAATATTCTGTGAATTGTGGACCTCGGTCAGTAATTGTACTTTGGAGTCCGACCAAAGGGTTTTGATTGTGAATTCTGTGTCCATTTTTGAAGTGTGTTTCTTTACAGGGCCGACTCTACTCTTTGCGTAGAGAGATGTCCGTTTTACTAGGGAGGTTCTGCTAGATTTTTGGTAGAATTCTCGTAAAATGTGATATCTTGTCAAATTTTGATTTAATTCTATGTCTAGTATTCTAGATCGAGTCTTTAGAACTCATGTTAGATTTATTTTGATTCCTATCGTTATTTGTTTGTTTAGTCGCATCGAGACTGAGGCCTAGTGGACCAGGCCCATCGGATCCGTCTCGAGGAGCGCAATAAATAGTGAGTTGCTATTTTATATATATATATGCTCTAGGGTGCATGATTTTAGAAATATATGTTTTATTTTGATTAAATATGCATAAATGATTTAATTAGTACTTAAGTTTATTTTTGGTTTATTTTTTTTATCTTTTAAATTATATGCATGCTTTATTAAACATTTATATTTAAAATGTTTTTAAATACATATTTAGTTTATTTTACAATTATATTGGATTTATTTGATGTATATATACTCGAAATATACCTGGTTTATTTTTGGTATATTTCTAGTATATATATGGTTTATGTTGTTACTTATTTCAAATTCATGCATCATTTATTTTTATGAATGTATGTTTTATAATTTAATGAAGGATATCAATAGAACGTGCTACCTAGTGGGCAGCACTAGGACCGAGTACGTACCGGTACGCTGATAGCATTTAGGCTATAATACTAACCTATTTGTGGATTATGATTAGATTGATTGGATTTGATTTAATGTGTGATATGATTTGGGAGTGTGATTGTTGGAGCTTGGTTGACCAAGTGTCTTAAGGCCAATCACACTGACAATCAAACTACTGGAGCTCAGTTGACTTAGTGTCTCGGGGCTAGTTGTCACGACCCAAAATAGGGGCCATGACCGGCTCTAGGGAACGGGAATTCTTTTGAATCCGGAACCCGTAGTAAGCCTAAAAATAAAATAAAACATGTAATAATAATAATCACATAGTTAAAATAATCTGCAGCAGAAACAAATCATAAGTATCAAAATAATAATCCACTATGGGATTTAAATCAAATCCTCAACTCATATATAAATAAACTTTTAATACAAATTTCGGTTCAAATATTTAAAGTATAACATCTTTTAACAATTTTATGACTACTGCAGTGTCTAGATTAATAAAATAAAACTCAAGTGAGCAGTTTACATAGAGAAGCCGGAGCGAAAAAAATCCGGCGTACAAGTCTTCTATTGAGGTTTGAAGACGATGACTCTCCTGAAAAATAGTCAACAAAGGGGAGTCAGACCTTACTAAGCGAATTACTATAATATATATATGTCACGACCCAAAACAGGGGCCATGACTGGCGCTAGGGAATAGGAATTCTTTCGAATCCGGAACCCGTAGCAAGCCTAAAAATAAAATAAACATACAATAGTAATAATAACAATATATGATGCAGCGGAAATAAAAATCATTAATATAATAATAATATTTGCACCAACTGAATTTAAATCAAATCCTCATCATCACATATATATAAACTCCTTTAATACAAATCTAGTTCAAATATATAATACAACATCTCTTTAAATATTTATTGACTACTGCAGTGTCTAGATAAAATAAAACTCAAGACTCAGATAAGCAGTTTACACCAAGAAGCCGGGGCGGAAGAAATCCGGCGTACAAGCCTGCTACTGAGGTCTGAAGATGATGACTCTCCTGAAAAATAGTCAACGGAGGGGAGTCAGACCTCACTGAGTGAATTACTATAATATATATACATGCATACTAAATGTCAATGCACACAATCAAAGTATATATATAATATGTATGTATACAAGCAAATACACACAGATGCAGTAAAATCATTTTATATATATTTTACGAAAAATCATTGTTTATGAAGGATCAAATAGAACCCTATAATATCGCAACCTCAAAAACAGTGTTAGACAACACTCTAGCCATACAGGCTCACTTATTCCAAATATATCCACTTAATCCATTTAGACAGTAGACTGACCCCGAGACACTAAGTCAATCGAGCTCTAGCAGTCTCACTGCCAGTGTGATTGGCCCCGAGACACTTGGTCAACCGAGCTCCAGTAATCACACCTCTAAACCATATCTCACACATCAAATAATCATATTCAATCAATATCCACAAATGGTTAGTAGTATAGCCTAAATGCTATAAGCGCACCGGTACGTACTCGGTCCTAGTGCTGCCCATTAGGTAGCACGTTCTATTGATATCCTTCATTAATAAATATAAAACATCCATTCACAAATAAATGATGCATGAATTTAAATAAAATAACAATTTAAATCATATATATACTTAAAATATACCAAAAGTAAACTAGGTATATTTCGAGTATATATACGTCAAATGAATCCAATCAAATTATAAAGTAAGCTAGAAATATATTTAAAAACATTTTAAATATAATTTATTAACAAAACATGCATATAATTTAATATATATCAAAAATAAACCAAAAATAAACTAAAAATATACTTAAATACAAATCACATTATTTATGCATATTTAATCAAAATAAAACATATATTTCTAAAATTATGCATCCTAAAGCACATATATATAAAATAGTAACTCACACTTAGTGCGCTCCTCGAGATGGATCAGACGGGTCTGGTCCACTAGGCCTCGGTCTCGGTGCAACTAAAAAAAATAATAAATAACCGACATTAGAATAAACCTAACAGAAAATCCTAGAATTCGATCTAGAGTATTAAACACAGAATTGAGATTAGGGTTCGACCGGACATCACGTTTTATGAGAATTCTACCAAAAATTTCACATAACCTCCCTTGTAAAACAGACATCTCTCTACTCAAAGAGTAGAGCTGACCCTGCAAAGAAACACACTTCAAAAAACAAGCTCAACACTCAATCACAACCCCTCGGTCGGACTCCAAACTACAGTCTATCGACCGGGGTCCACCAACACAGAACAATTCTAAAAATACCAAAAATACCCTTAAATAATAGAAATTCATTTTATAGGTAAAAATTACATAATTAACCTTTAAACACAATAAAAACCGATAGAAACTCATTTTATTAGAAAAATCGTATATTATATATATAATTGAAAATAATTCACGAAAAATAGTTTTAATTGGTTAAAAATACCAAATAATTTGTAGAAATCATTCTTATACCTTAAATAACTATTAAAACCAATTAAATTACATTTTTAGCCAATTTTATGTAAAATTACCAAAATACCCCTATATATATAAATATATTAAAATTACTTCAAAAATTCACCAAAAATTATACAATTATCCAAAGTTAATTTTCTCAACATATTTATCAATAATATTAATAATTAAACTCAATTATCCAATTAATTTCAATTAAAAACATAATTAACCTAATTTTCCCAAAATTACATAAACTCAAATAATTCAAAATAAATACATAGAAATTCATAAAAATTCCAAATAAATTCCTATAATTCATTTCAACACCTAATTTAACCATAAAACACAATTTCATAATTTAATTAATTAATTTTAGAAAATTAGAAAAATATTAAAATATTCAAAAATACCCAAAAATCAAAATAATCTCCAACAATTCCATAAAAATTCATACATGTAGATTAAGCTACTAGGATCAACATTTGTGAAGGGAGTTTTCATGAATCAATCAATTCGAAGCTCAAAAAATCAAAAAACCTAATATGGCCGAAATCAAAAATTCAAAACCTAAGCAAATCAAGACCATTTAAGCTCAAACCAAAGCTAGAATCACACTCACCGGAGCTCAAGGAGAAGAAGGAGACTAACGGTGTCGAAAATGGTGACCAAAAAGTTGGTGAACGGCGAGGAGAGGAATTTCGGCCAAAATGGAAGAATAGAGGCTGTCGGCGTCGGGGAAGGAGGCTAGGGGCGGCGGAGTGGCTGGCTGGGGAAGGTGGAGCTGCTGGCGGCACACCGACGGCCAGGAATCGGGAGTTGTAGCGGTGAGGGGAAGGGGTCGCGCGGGAAGAAGAAGAAGAAGAAGAAAAAGAAAAGAAAAGAAAAGAAAAAGAAAAAGAAAAAGAAAAGAAAAAGAAAAAGAAAAAAGAAAAAGGAAAAAAAGAAATAATAAAATATTATGTATATATTATAATATTGTGTATAAATAAAATATGTGGAAAAAATTACACACCACACGTTATTATATTAATTTAATAAATAAATAATAATAAAATATTAGGGTAATATATTAAACCCTAATTAAATCAATAATTACATACATAGGCTTTATGTAGTATTTTAAAAATACGTATGAGTTCATGCAAGTCTGAAAATATATTTACAATAATTAATAATAAATTATTTACATGAAAATTTCCCCGAAAATGCAAGTCCCGGGAAAATTTTACGTAAAGCACTGTAAATAATGCACAATAATTAAAATAGGTTTTAAATACATATCAACTCATGAAAATATCGTAATATATACAAAAATTATTAACACTGCATATCCCGATACAGTGTAAAAATATTTAAAAAAAATACGGGATATTACAGTCTTCCCCCCTTACAAGAATTCGTCCCCGAATTCCAAAAAGAAAAGATTACAGGATCAGGAAGGAAAGAGATACAGGTAAGAAGCTCGCATCTCAGCTTTAGTCTCCCACGTATGCTCCTCAATTCTGTCGCTATGCCATAGAACCTTGACCATCGAAATCTATTTCGAACTCAACTGTCGAACTTAAAAATCAACGATTGCCACAGGTTCTTCCACAAACGTCAAATCTTCACTCACTTCTACACTGTCGGGCTGCAACATGTGTGAAGGGTCTGAGATATACTTCCTCAACATCGAGATATGAAATACTGGATGCACCTGTGACATACTCGGAGGCAAATCCAACCGATATGCAACAGTGCCAACTCTCTCCAGAATCTTAAACGATCCGATATATCTCGGTGCTAACTTACCCTTCCTGCCAAATCTCATCACACCCTTCATCGGAGATACTTTCAAAAAAAAAATCTCCAACCTGAAACTCCACATCTCTGCGCCTAGGATCCGCATAACTCTTCTGTCTACTAACTGCAGTCTCTAATCTGCGCTTAATCACGACGACTTTCTCTGCAGCATCCTGAACCATCTCAGGTCCAGTCAAAGCTCTCTCACTAATCTCATCCCAACTCAAAGGGGATCTACACTTCCTTCCATACAATGCCTCATACGGTGCCATGCCAATACTACTATGGTAGTTGTTATTATATGCAAACTCAACGAGTGACAAATGATCATCCCAGCTACCACCCAAATCCAGGACACACATCCTCAACATATCTTCCAGTGTCTGGATCGTCCTCTCAGATTGACCATCTATCCGAGGATGAAAAGCAGTACTGAAATCTAACCTAGTGCCCATCGCTTCTTGCAACTTCTGCCAAAAATGAGAAGTAAACACCGAACCTCTATCTGACACAATGGACACAGGTACTCCATGAAGGCACACAATATGCTTCACATATAACTTTGCCAATCTAGCTATAGAATAGGTGGCTTTCATAGGCAAGAAATGTGCAGACTTGGTCAACCTGTCTACGATCACCCAGATGGAATCATATCGATCCTTAGAACGAGGTAAACCTACCACAAAATCCATAACTATCCTTTCCCACTTCCACTCAGGAATAAGAAGAGGCTAAAGCTTCCCAGAAGGCTTCTGATGTTTAGCTTTCACTACTGACATGTCAAACACTTAGCAACATAATCAGCGACATCCTTCTTCAATCCATCCCACCAGTATAAGTCTCTGATACTATGGTACATCTTAGTGACACCCGGATGAATGCTGTAAGCTGTAGAATGTGCTTCCTCTAGGATCTCTTCTCTCAAGTCATCCACATCAGGAACACACAATCTACCACTGATCCATAACACACCATCATCATTAAGTGTGAAATCAGTGAACTTCCCTGCTCGAATATTCTCTGCAAGTTCTTCCAAAATAGGATCTCGGCTCTAAGCTGCTTTAATCCTATCCCTCAGTACAGATCGTACCTTAAATTGAGCTAGCAGTCCACTTGATCTACTGATCTTCATCATCAGACCTTGATCCACCAACAGATGCAATTCCTAGATCAATGGTCTCCTCTCAACACTGATGTGAGCAAGACTACTTGAGGACTTCCTACTCAAGGCATCTGCTACCACATTAGCTTTACCCGGATGATATAGAATCTCACAGTCGTAATCCTTCAACAATTCCAACCATCTTCTTTGCCTCAGATTTAATTCTCTCTGCTGGAAAATGTACTTAAGGCTCTTGTGATCAGTAAATATCTCACAAGTCACTCCGTACAAATAATGTCTCCAAATCTTCAAAGCAAAGATCACTGCAGCCATCTCAAGGTCATGTGTAGGATAGTTCTGCTCATGCTTCTTCAATTGCCTCGAAGCATAGGCTATCACCCTTCCATTCTGCATCAACACACAACCAAGGCCAACTCTAGAGGCATCACAATAAACTGTGAACTTGTCCATACTATTAGGCAAAGCTAACACTGGGGTGGTGGTCAACTTCTCCTTCAACAACTGAAAACTATTCTCACAAGCTTCTGACCACTCAAATCTAACATTCTTCTGAGTCAACCGAGTCATAGGGGCTGCAATTCTGGAAAAATCCTACACAAACCGCCTATAATACCCGGCTAAACCTAGAAAACTTCGAATCTCAGTAACAGAAGTCGGTCTAGGCCACTCAGACACTGCCTCAACCTTCTGTGGATCAACCTGGATACCTTCTTTAGACACTACGTGTCCAAGAAAAGAAACACTCTCCATCCAGAAATCACACTTCGAGAATTTAGCATAAAGCTAATGATCTCTCAATGTCTGCAGTACAATCCTCAAGTGATATACATGCTCTTCCATACTCCTAGAATATACCAGTATATCATTGATGAAGACTACTACAAACTGATCCACATATGGTCTGAATACCCTGTTCATTAGGTCCATAAAAGCTGTTGGTGCATTAGTCAAACCAAAAGACATCACCAGAAACTCATAATGGCCATATCTAGTGTGGAACGTTGTCTTAGGAATATCAGCTTCACTAATATGCAACTGATGATAACCCGACCTCAAGTCAACTTTAGAAAAGAACTGTGCACCCTGTAGCTGGTCAAACAAGTCATCTATCCTCGGGAGAGGATACTTGTTCTTCACTGTCACCTTATTCAGCTCTTTGTAGTCAATGCACAGTCTCAGGGTACCATCCTTCTTCTTCACAAACAGGATTGGTGCACCCCAAGGAGAAACACTAGGTCTGATAAAACCCTTATCCAACAACTCTTGCAACTGCTCCTTCAACTCTTTCAGCTCTGCAGGAGCCATTCTATAGGGTGGCATAGATATAGGAGTAGTACCTGGTACCACATCTATGCAGAACTCAATCTCTCTGTGAGGTGGTAAACCTGGCAACTCCTCGGGAAAAACATCAGGAAACTCACAAGCAACAGGAACATCTGTGAGTGACAACTTCTCCACTAAAGTATCCCTGACCAATGCCAAATATCCCTGACATCCTTTCCTCAATAACTTCCTAGCCGTAATAGCAGAAATAAGATTTTGAGGTGCTGAACTCCTATCACCAACAAACTTAAACTCTGCTTCATCAGGAATTCTAAACGTCACCTCTTTATTCCTGTAATCTACCACGACACAGTGCTGAGATAACCAATCCATTCCTAGAATAACATCAAACTCCATCACATCCAACAAAATCAAATCAGCGGGTAATTCTCTATCTCCCACCAGAACTGGACAACCAAAAAGAACAATATTGGTGTCCAAGGAATCGCTCAAAGGAGTGGCAATAGACAAAGGAATAGCCATCCTCAAAGCTTGCCAACAAGATTTAAAAGCAAAAACGGGAGAAACAAACGAATGCGTGGCACCCAGATCAAACAAAACCCATGCATCCAGGTAACAAACAGAAATAATACCTGCCACGACTGCATTAGATGCCTGAGCATCCTGCTGAGTGAGATGGAAAACTCTGGCCTGACCTCGACCTCCTTGCTGACTGGTAGAAGCCTGGCCAACACCTCTGGCACCTCCTCTAGTACCTCTACCACGACTCTGCTGTGGAACAAACTGAGTGGAACTCTGATGCTGGGCTAGTGGTAACTGAAATGGCACGGGTTGCATCACTAGCAATCGACTGCTGTGGGAATCGTAGAATCTGCGACTACTGATACCCTGAGTAAAGACACGATCTAGCAAAATGTTCTGTCTGCCCGCATCTGAAGCATGTCAGTGGTGTCAAATAACACGGTCCTTGATGGACTCTACCGCAAGTCTGGCATACACTGGCCGCTGAATGATCTACGCTGACCTCCATAGCCATGTCTACTGCTCCAATGCACTCGCTGCTGCTGTCTCTGACTCTGCTGAGTCAGACCTCGTTGCTGACTACTCGAACCAACATGAAAACTCGAATACGGAGTAGCCTGCAATCCACTCGACTGAACTCCTAGCTGGTAATAATCAGGCATCGCTCCCTGCTTAACTAGCCTCAGCTCAATCTCCTTGGCTAACTTAATCACAGACTCTAGAGTAAGACCTGCTGTAGGCATACCAGCAAAAGCTGAACCCAAACTAGTAACATAGGTAGTGACCGTAAAATACTAATCTCGCATCATATCCTCAGCATATCTACCCAGATGAAGAAACTCTCGGGTATACTCCTCTACAGATAGATCTCCACGAGAAATACTGGTCAACCGGAGATGATAGCTCATACGGAAAGGCTCTGGATAGAATCTCCTCAAAAATCGCTCACGAAACTGAGCCCAGGTCATCATCATCATATAAGGCTGGATCGTCTGAATGAACCAATCTAAGGCTGGTCCCTCGACAGATAACTCAACGATCATGATTCACTGATACTTGGTATGAGCAGTCCGAGTCCTAGTCTTAATCGCATGTAGAAAATCTAATGGATCAAAAGTACCATCAAAAGCAATCCTGCCAACTCGGGCATAGAACAAAGCTGCCTCAGGGTCAGACATACCCTGCTGATAGGCAGGCTGAACAGGCTGATCAACTGGAGGCACAAGAACATGAAAATTCAGGCTCCTCGTCCTGTAACTCTCTCTGCCTATGGCTACCTGCCGCTCCTCGAGGTCTACCTCTGCCACGACCTCTACGTCTAACTGGCTGCTCAGGAGGTAAAACCTCATCCTGAAAAGACTCATCATCCTCGACCTCAACGACCGGTGGAGCGACACGTGCTCGCCTCCTCATTCTGAAAAGATAAATGGAAAAATTCAAACAAAACAGACAACGGAGGAATAACACTGAAAACTAAGCAAGGAATACTTATCAAGACGTACTCGAACCTAATACACTGCAATAGTTCAACAGAAAACACAACTTAAAAACTAGGGCCACAACTCATATAACTAAGCCCTGACACAGAACTCCGCTCTGACACCAACTTTGTCACAACCCAGAACAGGGGCCATGACCGGTGCTAGGGAACGGGAATTCTTTCGAATCCGGAACCCGTAGTAAGCCTAAAAATAAAATAAACATACAATAGTAATAATAACAATATATGATGCAGCGGAAATAAAAATCATTAATATAATAATAATATTTGCACCAACTGAATTTAAATCAAATCCTCATCATCACATATATATAAACTCCTTTAATACAAATCCGGTTCAAATATATAATACAACATCTCTTTAAATATTTATTGACTACTGCAGTGTCTAGATAAAATAAAACTCAAGACTCAGATAAGCAGTTTACACCAAGAAGCCGGGGCGGAAGAAATCCAGCCTACAAGCCTGCTACTGAGGTCTGAAGATGATGACTCTCCTGAAAAATAGTCAACGGAGGGGAGTCAGACCTCACTGAGTGAATTACTCTAATATATATACATGCATACTAAATGTCAATGCACACAATCAAAGTATATATATAATATGTATGTATACAAGCAAATACACACAGATGCAGTAAAATCATTTTATACATATTTTACGGAAAATCATCGTTTATGAAGGATCAAATAGAACCCTATAATATCGCAACCTCAAAAACAGTGTTAGACAACACTCTAGCCATACAGGCTCACTTATTCCAAATATATCCACTTAATCCATTTAGACAGTAGACTGGCCCCGAGACACTAAGTCAACCGAGCTCCAGCAGTCTCACTGCCAGTGTGATTGGCCTCGAGACACTTGGTCAACCGAGCTCCAGCAATCACACCTCTAAACCATATCTCACACATCAAATAATCATATTCAATCAATATCCATAAATGGTTAGTAGTATAACCTAAATGCTATAAGCGCACCGGTACGTACTCGGTCCTAGTGCTGCCCATTAGGTAGCACGTTCTATTAATATCCTTCATTAATAAATATAAAACATCCATTCACAAATAAATGATGCATGAATTTAAATAAAATAACAATTTAAATCATATATATACTGAAAATATACCAAAAGTAAACCAGGTATATTTCGAGTATATATACGTCAAATGAATCCAATCAAATTATAAAGTAAGCTAGAAATATATTTAAAAACATTTTAAATATAATTTATTAACAAAACATGCATATAATTTAATATATATAAAAAATAAACCAAAAATAAACTAAAAATATACTTAAATACAAATCACATTATTTATGCATATTTAATCAAAATAAAACATATATTTCTAAAATTATGCATCCTAAAGCACATATATATAAAATAGTAACTCACACTTAGTGTGCTCCTCGAGATGGATCAGACGGGCCTGGTCCACTAGGCCTCGGTCTCGGTGCAACTAAACAAATAATAAATAACCGACATTAGAATAAACCTAACAGAAAATCCTAGAATTCGATCTAGAGTATTAAACACAGAATTGAGATTAGGGTTCGACCGGACATCACGTTTTATGAGAATTCTATCGAAAATTTGGCAGAACCTCCCTTGTAAAACAGACATCTCTCTACTCAAAGAGTAGAGCTGACCCTGCAAAGAAACACACTTCAAAAAACAAGCTCAACACTCAACCACAACCCCTCGGTCGGACTCCAAACTACAGTCTACCGACCGGGGTCCACCAACACAGAACAATTCTAAAAATACCAAAAATACCCTTAAATAATAGAAATTCATTTTATAGGTAAAATTACATAATTAACCTTTAAACACAATAAAAATCGATAAAAACTCATTTTATTAGAAAAATCGTATATTATATATATAATTAAAATAATTCACGAAAAATAGTTTTAATTGGTTAAAAATACCAAATAATTTGTAGAAATCATTTTTATACCTTAAATAACTATTAAAACCAATTAAATTACATTTTTAGCCAATTTTGTGTAAAATTACCAAAATACCCCTATATATATAAATATAGTAAAATTACTTCAAAAATTCACCAAAAATTATACAATTATCCAAAGTTAATTTTCTCAACATATTTATCAATAATATTAATAATTAAACTCAATTATCCAATTAATTTCAATTAAAAACATAATTAACCTAATTTTCCCAAAATTACATGGACTCAAATAATTCAAAATAAATACATTGAAATTCATAAAAATTCCAAATAAATTCCTATAATTCATTTCAACACCTAATTTAACCATAAAACACAATTTTATAATTTAATTAATTAATTTCCGAAAATTAGAAAATAATATTAAAATATTCAAAAATACCCAAAAATCAAAATAATCTCCAACAATTCCAAAAAAATGCATACATGTAGATTAAGCTACTAGGATCAACATTTGTGAAGGGAGTTTTCATGAATCAATCAATTCGAAGCTCAAAAAATCAAAAACCCTAATATGGCCGAAATCAAAAATTCAAAACCTAAGCAAATCAAGACCATTTAAGCTCAAACCAAAGCTAGAATCACACTCACCGGAGCTCAAGGAGAAGAAAGAGACCGGCGATGTCGAAAATGGTGGCCGAAAAGTTGGGTGAACGGCGAGGAGAGGAATTTCGGCCAAAATGGAAGAATAGAGGCTGCCGGCGCCGGGGAAGGAGGCTGGGGGCGGCGGAGTGGCTGGCTGGGGAAGGTGGAGCTGCTGGCGGCACACCGACAGCCAGGGATCGGGAGTTGTAGCGGTGAGGGGAAGGGGTCGCGCGGGAAGAAGAAGAAAAAGAAAAAGAAAAGAAAAGAAAAGAAAAAGAAAAAGAAAAAGAAAAAGAAAAAAGAAAAAGGAAAAAAAAAAGAAATAATAAAATATTATGTATATATTATAATATTGTGTATAGATAAAATATGTGGAAAAAATTGCACACCACACATTATTATATTAATTTAATAAACAAATAATAATAAAATATTAGGGTAATATATTAAACCCTAATTAAATAAATAATTACATACATAGGATTTATTTAGTATTTTAAAAATACGTATGAGTTCATGCAAGTCTGAAAATGCAAGTCCCGGGAAAAATTTACGTAAAGCACTGTAAACAATGCATAATAATTAAAATAGGTTTTAAATACATATCAACTCATGAAAATATCGTAATATATACAAAATTATTAACACTGCATATCCCGGTACAGTGTAAAAATATTTAAAAAAAATACGGGATATTACAATATACATGCATACTAAATGACAATACATACAGTCAATAGTATATGTATATAATAAGTATATATACAAGCACATACACGCAGATGTAATAAAATCCTTTTATATATTTTTTTATAAAAAAAATCACAGGTTATGAAGGATCAAATAGAACCCTAGAATATCGCAACCTCAAAACAGTGTTAGACAACACTCTAGCCACACAGGCTCACTTATTCCAAAATATTCACTTATTCTATTTAGACAGTAGACTAGCTTTGAGACACTAAGTCAACTGAGCTCCAGCAGTCTGACTATCGGTGTGATTGGCCCCTAGACACTTGGTCAACTGAGCTCCAGCAATCACACTCCCAATTCATATCTCACACATCAAATAATCATATCCAATCAATATCCACAAGTGGTTAGTAATATAGCCTAAATGCTATCAGCGTACCGTACGTACTTGATCCTAGTGCTGCCCACTAGGTAGCATGTTTTATTGATATCCTTCATTGAAATATAAAGCATACATTCATAAAAATAAATGATGCATGAATTTAAATATAATAGCAACAATAACCATATATATACTAGAAATATACCAAAAGTAAACCAGATATATTTCGAGTATATATACGTTAAATAAATCCAATTAAATTACAAAATAAACTAGAAATGTATTTGAAAATATTTTAAACATAATTTGTTAATAAAACATGCATATAGTTTAAAATATACCAATAATAAACCAAAAATAAACCAAAAGTAAACTTAAATACTAATTGAATTATCTATGCATAATTAATTAAAATAAAACATACATTTCTAAATCATGCACCCTAAAGCATATATATATAGAATAGTAACTCATAAATTATTGCGCTCCTTGAGATGGGTTCGATGGGCCTGGTCCACTAGGCCTTGGTCTCGATGCAACTAAACAAACAAATAATGACAGGAATCAGAATAAATCTAATGAAAACTCATAAAAACTCGATATAGATTACTAGACACAGAATTAAATCAAAATTTGATCGGATATCACGTTTTACGAGAATTCTATCGAAAATCCGGTAGAACCTCCCCAATAAAATGGACATCTCTCTACTCAAAGAGTAGAGCCGGCCTTGCAAAGAAACACACTTCAAAAAATAGACACAGAATCACAATCACAACCCCTCAGTCGGACTCTAAACTATAGTTTACCGATCGAGGTCCACAACTCACAGAACAATACAGAAATACCAAAAATACCCTTATATATCAAAAATACATTTAATAAGTAGAAATTACGTAATTAACCCTAAAGCATAGTAAAAATCGATGAAAAACTCATTTATTTAGAAAAATCGTATATTATATATATAATTTGAAAATAATTTATGAAAAATAGTTTTAATTACTTAAAAATACTAAATAATTTGTGGAAATCATTTTTATACCCTAAATAACTATTAAAAGCAATTTAATTACATTTTTAGCCAATTTAGGGTAAAATTACCAAAATACCCCTATATATAAATATACTAAAATTCATTCAAAAATTCACCAAAAATAATATAATTGCACAAAATTAAGTTTCTCAACATATTTTTCAATAATATCACTAAATAAATTTAATTAACCAATTAATTTCAATTAAAAACACAATTAACCCTATTTTCTCAAGATTACATAAACCAAGTAAATTCAAAATAAATACATAAAATTCACAAAAATTCCAAATAAATTTCTATAATTCATTTCAACACCTATATTTATCATAAAACACAATTTCACAATTTAATTAATTAATTTTCGAAAATTAGAAAATAATAATAAAATATTCAAAAATACCCAAAAATCAAAATAAATTCCAAAAATTCTACAAAAATTCACACATGAAGATTAAGCTAAGGGAAACAAAATTTGTGAAGGAATTTTTTATGAATCAATCATTTGAAGCTCAAAAAAAATTGAAAACCCTAATAGGCCGAAATTGCAAAATCAAAACCTAGGCAAATCTAGACCATTTTAAGTGAAAAAAAGCTTGGAATCACACTCACCGGAGCTCAAGGAGAAGATAGAGACCGGCGGTGTTGAAAACGGTGGCCGAAATCATGTCGATCGATATTAGCTTCAACTTTCGGCTTTCCGACCAAAAATGAGCTTCCCGACGCTGGAAACAGCTACAATAGGTGGCGGGGAAAGCTGAGGAAGAAGGTGGCACGACGGCAAGAGAATGGTGTGACAGGCAATGGTTAAGGGTCGGGACAACCGGAGAAGATGGAGGAGGAACGGTGGCACAAAATGTAAATAAACCAAACTTTTAATTTTTGTATATATATATATAAATAAATTTTAGTAATTTATATTATAATATATTAATATAATATTTAGAAAAATCACACACCACATGTTTAAAATACACAATATACATATACACACACACATGATAATTAAATAATAACTATATAATATAGTATAATTAATGGAAATAAACCCTAATTTAATTTAAATACATATACATGCATGTATATGTATGTATTTCAATACGACCCTTAAAAATCGTGCATGAACTCATGCAATTTCATAAATTAATTTAAATTAATTAATATTAATTTATTTACGTGTCAATTTTCCCGAAAATAAAATTCTCGAGAAAATTTTACGTAAAATACTTAAAATAATATAAAACAATTAAAATTAACTTTAATTAAATAACAACTCATAAAAATATCAATATTATATACAAAAATTATTAACACTGCATATCCTGATGCAGTATAAAAAATATTTAAAAACACGGGATATTACACCAGTCTACTGTCCAAATGGATCAAGTGAATATATTTGGAATAAGTGAGCCTGTATGGCTAGAGTGTTGTCTAACACTGTTTTGAGGTTACGATATTCTAGGGTTCTATTCGATCCTTTATAAACTGTGATTTTCAATAAAAATATATAAAATGATTTTTATTGCATCTGTGTGTATTTGCTTGTATATATATTTATTATATATACTATTGACTGTGTGCATCGACATTTAGTATGCATGTATATATATTATAGTAATTCACTCAGTGAGGTATGACTCCCCTCTGTTGACTATTTTTCAGGAGAGTCATCATCATCAGACCTCAGTAGCATACCTATACGCCGGATTTCTTCTGCCCCGGCTTCATTATGTAAACTGCTCACTTGAGTTTTATTTTTATTAATCTAGACACTGTAGTAGTTGTAAAATTGTTAAAAAGATGTTGTATTATATTTGAACTGGATTTGTATTAAAAGATTTATTTATATATATGAGATGAGTTATTGATTTAAATCCCGTGGTGGATTATTATTTCATTATTTATGATTTTACTCCACTGCATAATATTTTACTTAATTGTGTTGTTATTATTACTATTGCATGTTTTTATTTTATTTTAAGGCTTGCTACGGGTTCCGGATTTGAAAGAATTCTTGTTCCCTAGAACCGGTCATGGCCCTGGTTTGGGTCGTGACAGTATATTTATAGTATATATAGGTTTATAATGTTATTTATAATGATATTTGCCATGACCCAAAACAGGGGGCTATGATTGGCACTAGGGAATGAGAATTCTTTCAAATCCGGACCCCGTAGCAAGCCTTAAAAAATAAAAGCATGCAATAAAATAAAATAAATAAAATATTATTCAATGAAAATTAAATCTCATAAAATCACATCTTATATATCAATAAAATCTTTAAGTACAAATTTTCAGTGTAACATTTTAAAATTTAAATCTCATACAATTATAATAACAAATACAACTCACGACAGATTTAAATACAACCACTACTACAGTGTCTAGAGTAAAAAATAAAAATCAAGTAAGTGATTTACATAATAAAGCTAGAATGGAAGAAATCCGGCGGACAGGTTGTCATGACACAAAACAGGGGCTATGACCGGCGCTAGGGAATAAGAAATCCGGAACCCATAGCAAGCCTTAAAATAAAATAAAACATGCAATAATCATAATGACATAAATAAAATATTTTGCAGCGGAAATAAAATCATAAATAGAATAAAACAATAATCCACCAATAAAATTAAATGAATATCCTCATCTCATATATAAATAATCCTTTAATACAAATTCCAGTTCAGGCCTTTAAAATACATAACTCACAGAAATATAATATATAAACCCCACAACTGTTTACAACTACTACAATGTCTAGATTATAAAATAAAACTCAAGTAAGCAGTTTACAAAGTGAAGCTGGGGCGGAAGAAATCCGACGTATGGGTCTACTACTGAGGTATGAAGATGATGACTCTGCTAAAAAATAGTCAATGAAGGGGAGTCAGACCTCACTGAGTGAATTATTATAATATATATACATGCAAAACTAAATGACAATGCACATAGTCAATAGTATATATAATAAATATATATACAAGAAAATACACACAGATGCAACAAAATCATTTTATATATATATTTACTGAAAATCACTATTTATGAAGGATCAAATAGAACCCTAGAAAACCGTAACCTCAAACAGTGTTAGACAACACTCTAGCCATACAGGCTCACTTATTCCAAATATATTCACTTGTTCCATTTGGACAGTAGACTGGCCTCGAGATACTAAGTCAATCGAGCTCCAGCAGTCTAACTATCAGTGTGATTGGCCCCGAGACACTTAGTCAACCAAGCTCCAGCAATCACATTCCCAAATCATATCACACATCAAATCAAATCAATCCAATCAATATCCACAAATAGGTTAGTAATATAGCCTAAATGCTATCAGTGTACCAGTACGTACTCGGTCCTAGTGCTGCCCACTAGGTAGCACATTCTTTGATATCCTTCATTTATAATATAAAACATACATTCATAAATAAATGATGCATGTAATTGAATAAAATAGCAACATAAACCATATATATACTAAAAATATACCAAAAGTAAACAAGGTATATTTCTAGTATATATACGTCAAATAAATTCAATATAGTTACAAAATAAACTGGAAATAAACTATAAATATACTTAAAAAAATTTAAGTATAAATTCATAATAAAACATTCATATAATTTGGAAATATACCGAAAATATACCGAAATAAACTTAAGTAATGATTAAACTATATATGCATATTTTATACAATGAAAACATACATTTCTAAAACATGCACCCTAAAACATATATATATAAAATAACAACTTACTGTTATTGCGCTCTTCGAGATGGGTTCGACAGGCCTAGTCCACTAGGCCTCGATCTCGGCGCAACTAAATAAACAAATGACAATAGGAAATCAGAATAATTCTAACAAAAATTTTTAGAAACTCAATCTAGAATACTAGACATAGAATTAGAATAAGAATTTAGCCGGACATCATATTTTACGAGAATTCTACCAAAAATCTGGCAAAACCTCCCCTGTAAAACGGACATCTCTCTACTCAAAGAATATAGCTGGTCCTGCAAAGAAATACACTTCGAAATAACACAATTCATAACCCCTCGGTCGGACTCCAAAATACAATTCACCGATCGAGGTTCACAATTCACAGAATAATTTCAAAAATACCGAAAATGCCCTTTAATACTCAAAATGTAGCAAATTAGGTATTTAAACGCTAAAAATATTTGTTTTACCGCTAAATACATAAAAACCCTAATTTTAAATAAAATATTATTAAAAAATCGATAATTCTCAATAAATTCATAAATATTGACCAAAATACATTTTATAAATCCAAATTACATAGTTAACCCTAAAACTCTAAAAACTCATTTATTTAGAAAAATCGTATATTATATATAATTTGAAAATAATTTATGAAAAATAGTTTTAATTAATTAAAAATACTAAATAATTTGTAGAAATAATTTTTATACCTTAAATAACTATTAAAACCTTTAATTACATTTTTAGCCAATTTAGTGTCAAATTACTAAAATACCCCTAATTACGAAATTTCCCTAAAATTAATAAAAAAATTCACCAAAAATAGTATAATTAATTAAAATTAATTTTCTCAACATATAATTCAATAATATCAATAAATATACTCAATTAACCAATTAATTTCAATAAAACACATAATTAACCTAATTTTCCAAAAATTACATAAACTAAATAAATTGAAAATAAATTTATAAAATTCACAAAAATTACAAATCAATTTCTAAAATGCATTTCAACACCTATAATCACCATAAAACACAATTTCATAATTTAATTAATTAATTTTCAAAAATTAGAAAATATTAATAAAATAATAAAAAATTCACAAAAATCAAAATAAATTCCAAAAATTCCATAAAAATTCTAGAGTGTAGATTGAGCTAGTAGAATCAACTTTTGTGAAGGAATTTAGCTTGAATATCAAAGATCAAAGTTTAAAAACTTAGAGAAACAAAAATGGCCGAATTAGAAATCAAGCTCACCACCAAAATCTAGACCGAATCAAGTGAAACCAAGCTTAGAAACACACTCACCAGAGCTCAAGAAAGAGAATGAGACCACTGGTGTCGATGGAGGTGGTCGAAATCGGCTTGAACGGTGGTGGTGATGATTTTTGATTTTCTGGCCAAATCAAGCTTCAAAGGCACCAGAAACGGACGCTGCTGGCGGCAGAGGTGGCTGGGGATGATGGTGGCACGCCGAGAGGCACACCAACGATAGGTGGCCGGACTTGCAGACAGACGATGAGGGTGATGGGGATGATCAGGCGTGAGAGGAAAAATGGGAGGGTAGTTTTTGTAAATATTAGTAAATATATATAAACCTAATATTTACAAAAACTACCCTCCCATTTTTCCTCTCACGCCCGATCATCCCCATCACCCTCATCGTCTGTCTGCAAGTCCGGCCACCTATCGTTGGTGTGCCTCTCGGCGTGCCACCATCATCCCCAGCCAGCTCTGCCGCCAGCAGCATCCATTTTCGATGCCTTTGAAGCTTGATTTGGCCGGAAAATCAAAAATCATCACCATCGCCGTTCAAGTCGATTCCAGCCACCTCTATGATATCCCACATCGGTTGGGAAGGAGAACAAAGCATGCCTTATAAGGGTGTGGATACCTTCTCCCATCAGACGCGTTTTAAAACTGTGCGCTGCGGGCTGGGCCTGGGCAAAGCGGACAATATCTGATTCGGGTTGGTCTGGACTGTTACAATGGTATCAGAGCCAGAGTCGGTTGGAGCCGATTGAGTTAGAGCTCCCATCCCATTAGACGCGTTTTAAAACCGTGCGCTGTGGGCTGGTCCTGGGCAAAGCGAATAATATCTGATGCGGGTTGGTCTGGGCTGTTATAATGGTATCAGAGCCGGAGCCCAGATCGGTTGTGCCAGCGTGGACGCTGGGCCCTAAGGGGGCTGGATTGTGATATCCCACATTGGTTGGGAAGGAGAACGAAGCATGCCTTATAAGGGTGTGGATACCTTCTCCCATCAGACGTATTTTTAAACCGTGCGCTACGGGTTGGGCCTGGGCAAAGCGGACAATATCTGATGCGGGTTGGTCTGGCCTATTACAATGGTATCAGAGCCAGAGTCGATTGCAGCCGATTGAGTTAGAGCTCCCATCCCATTAGACGCATTTTAAAACCGTGCGCTGCGGGCTGGGCCTGGGCAAAGCGGACAATATCTGATGCGGGTTGGTCTGGGCTGTTACAACCTCCATCAACACCGCCGATCTCATTCTCTTCCTTGAGCTCCGATGAGTGTGTTTCTAAGCTTGGTTTCACTTGATTTGGTATAGATTCTGGTGGTGAGCTTGATTTTTAATTTGGCCATTTTTGTTTCTCTATTTTTTTAAACTTCGATCTTTGATATTCAAGCTAAATTCCTTCACAAAAGTTAATTCTAATAGCTCAATCTACACTATGGAATTTTTGTGGAATTTTTAAAATTTATTTTGATTTTTGTGAATTTTTTATTATTTTATTAATATTTTCTAATTTTTGAAAATTAATTAATTAAATTATGAAATTGTGTTTTATGGTGATTATAGGTGTTGAAATGCATTTTAGAAATTTATTTGTAATTTTTGTGAATTTTATAAATTTATTTTGAATTTATTTAGTTTATGTAATTTTTGGAAAATTAGGTTAATTATGTGTTTTATTGAAATTAATTGGTTAATTGAGTATATTTATTGATTTTATTGAATTATTTGTTGAGAAAATTAATTTTAAGTAATTATACTATTTTTGGTGAATTTTTTATTAATTTTAGGGAATTTTCGTAACTAGGGGTATTTTGATAATTTGACACTAAATTGGCTAAAAATGTAATTAAATTGGTTTTAATAGTTATTTAAGGTATAAAAATGATTTCTATAAATTATTTAGTATTTTTAATTAATTAAAACTATTTTTCATAAATTATTTTCAAATTATATATAATATATGATTTTTCTAAATAAATGAGTTTTTATTGATTATTAGTGAGTTTTAGGGTTAACTATGTAATTTGGATTTATAAAATGTATTTTGGTCAATATTTATGAATTTATTGAGAATTATCGATTTTTAATAATATTTTATTTAAAATTAGGGTTTTTATGTATTTAGCGGTAAAATAAATATTTTTAGCGTTTAAATGCCTAATTTGCTACATTTTGAGTATTAAAGGGCATTTTTGGTATTTTTGTAATTATTCTGTGAATTGTGAACCTTGATCGGTGAATTTTAGTTTGGAGTCCGACCGAGGGGTTGTGAATGGTGTTATTTTGAAGTGTATTTCTTTGCAGGACCGACTCTACTCTTTGAGTAGAGAGATGTCTGTTTCACAGGGGAGGTTCTGTCGAATTTTCGATAGAATTCTCGTAAAACGTGATATCCGATCAAATTCTTATTCTAATTCTGTGTCTAGTATTCTAGTTCGAGTTTCTAAAAATTTTCGTTAGAATTATTCTGATTTCCTATTGTCATTTGTTTGTTTAGTTGTGCCGAGACTGAGGCCTAGTGGACTAGGCCCGTTGGACCCATCTCGACGAGCGCAATAGCAGTGAGTTATTGTAATATCCTGTGTTTTTAAAATATTTTTTTACACTGTACCGGGATATGCAGTGTTAATAATTTCTGTATATTATATGATATTTTTACGAGTTAATATGTATTTAAAACCTATTTTTATTACTGTGTATTATTTTCAGTGTTTTACGTAAAATTTTCCCCGGGACTTGCATTTTCGGGGAAATTTTCACGTAAACAATGTATTATTAATTGCTTTAAATGTATTTTCGGACTTGCATGAACTCATGCGTATTTTTAAATTATTAAATAAAGCCTGTGTGTGTATATTTATTTAATTAGGGTTTAATATTACCCTAATATTATATTAATTATTTATTAGTTTTATTGTTATTTAATTATTTTTATTTAGTATAAATTATTAAAATATTAAATTTTTATGTGTGTGGTGTATATTTGATGTGTGTAATTTAATATTATTTTAATATATAGTGTAAAGTATATATATATACATATATACATTAAAAATTGTCAAAATTACAAAAGTTTGGAAAATTACAAAACTGCCCCCGTGAGCTTCTTCTTCCTCCCGACCGCTCCCTTCACCGTTCGGTCGCTGCTACTAGCCGTTTCTTCACCGTGGGTGTGCCGTCCGGTGTGCCACCACCTTCCCCAGCCTTCCTCGCCGCCTGTGGTAGCCATTTCCGGTGCCTGGAAGCCATTTTTGGTCGGAGAAGCCGAAAGTCGATCCATCGTCGATCACGCCGATTCCAGCCACCGTTTTCGACACCGCTGATCTCTTTCTTCTCCTTGAGCTCCGGTGAGTGTGATTCTAGCTTTGGTTTGAGCTAAAATGGTTTAGATTTGCTTAGGTTTCGATTTTTCAATTTCGGCCTATTAGGGTTTTTGATTTTTTTGAGCTTCGAATTGGATGATTCATGAAAACTCCCTTCACAAATGTTGTTCCTAGTAGCTCAATCTACATTTATGAATTTTTGTAGAATTTTTGGAGATTGTTTGGATTTTTGGGTATTTTTGAATATTTTAATATTATTTTCTAATTTTCGGAAATTAATTATTTAAATTATGAAATTGGATTTTATGGTTGAATTAGGTGTTGAAATGAATTATAGGAATTTATTTGGAATTTTTATGAATTTCTAAGTATTTATTTTGAATTATTGAAGTTTATGTGATTTTGAGAAATTAGGGTTAATTGTGTTTTAAATTGAATTTAATTGGTTAATTGAGTTTAATTATTGATATTATTGATAAATATGTTGAGAAAATTAATTTTGGATAATTGTATAATTTTTGGTGATTTTTTGAAGTAATTTAAGTATATTTATATATATAGGGGTATTTTGGTAATTTTACCCTAAATTGGCTAAAAATGTAATTTAATTGGTTTTAATAGTTATTTAAGGTATAAAAATGATTTCTACAAAATATTTGGTATTTTTAACTAATTAAAACTATTTTTCGTGAATTATTTTCAATTATATATATAATATACGGTTTTTCTAATAAAATGAGTTTTTATCGGTTTTTACAGTGTTTTAAGGTTAATTATGTAATTTATACCTATGAGATGTATTTCTAGGTTTTAAGGATATTTTTGGTATATCTGGAATTATTCTGTGTTTGTGGACCCCGGTCGGTGGACTGTAGTTTGGGGTCCGACCGTGGGATTTTGGTTGTGCCTTGTGTAGTTTTTCGAAGTGTATTTCTTTGTAGGGTCGGCTCTACTCTTTTGAGTAGAGAGATGTCCATTTTACAGGGGAGGTTCTGCCGAATTTTCGGTAGAATTCTCGTAAAACGTGATATCCAGTCGAACCCTAAATTCTGTTTCCGTATTTTAATACTCTAGATCGAATTCTAGGATTTCTATTAGGTTTATTCTAATATTTGTCATTATTTGTTTGTTTAGTTGCACCGAGACCGAGGGCTAGTGGACCAAGCCCGTCGGACCTGTCTCGTGGAGCGCATTAGGTGAGTTACTATACTATATATATATGCTTAGGATGCATGATTTAGAAATGCATGTTTTATGTTGATTAAATATGCATAAATAATTTGATTATTTCTTAAGTTTGCATTAAGTATATTTTTGGTTTATTTTTGGTATATATTAAATTATATGCATGTTTTGTAAATAAAATATATTTAAAATGTTTTTAAATATATTTCGAGCTTAAGTTATAATTTGACTGGATTTATTTGACGTAAATATACTCGAAATATACCTGGTTTACTTTTGGTATATTTCTGGTATATATATGGATTATAATGTTATTCCATTTGCATTCATGCATCATTTACTTTTGTGAATGAATGATTTATATTATTAATGATGAAGGATATCGATAGAACGTGCTACCTAGTGGGCAGCACTAGGACCGAGTACGTACCGGTATGCCTATAGCTTTAGGCTATATTACTAACTATTTGTGAATATTGATTTGAATGTGATTATTGGATGTGTGAGATGTGGTTTGGGTGTGATTGCTGGAGCTCGGTTGACCAAGTGTCTCGGGGCCAATCACACTGGCAGTCAGACTGCTGGAGCTCGGTTGACTTAGTGTCTCGGGGCCAGTCTACTGTCCAAATGGATTAAGTGGATATATTTGGAATAAGCAAGCCTGTATGGCTAGAGTGTTGTTTAGCACTATTTTTGAGGTTGCGATATTCTAGGGTTCTATATGATCCTTCATAAACTGGGGTTTTTCAATAAAATATATAAAAATGATTTTTCTGCATCTGTATGAATTTGCTTGTATATATACATATTAGATATATATTATTGACTGTATGCATTGTCATTTAGAGTGTATGTATATATATTATAGTAATTCACTCAGTGAGGTCTGACTCCCCTCCGTTGACTATTTTTCAGGAGAGTCAACATCTTTAGACCTCAGTAGCAGGTCGATACGCCGGATTTCTTCCACCCCGGCTTCTTTATGTAAATTATTTACTTGAGTCTTATTTATTTTATCTAGACACTGCAGTAGTTGTGAATTAAAGTATTGGATTTCATGTATTTTATTTTAAAGAGATGTATTATATTGAAACTGGATTTGTATTAAAGACTATATATATGTGATGAGATGAGATTTGAATTAAATCCAGTTGATGGAAATGTTATTATTATATTTATGATTTTTATTTCCGCTGCATATTATATGGTTATTGTTATTATTGCATGAGTTATTTTATTTTTAGGCTTGCTACGGGTTCCGGATTCGAAAGAATTCCCATTCCCTAGCGCCGGTCATGGCCCCCTGTTTTGGGTCGTGACAAAGTTGGTATCAGAGCGGAGTTCTGTGTCAGGGCTTAGTTATGAGAGTTGTGGCCCTAGTTTTAAATTTGTGTTTTCTTCTAGTGACTACTGCAGTGTATCAGGTTCGAGTATGTCTTGATAAGTATTCCTTACTGTAGTTTTCAGCATTATTCCTCAGTTGTCTGTTTTGTCTGAATCTTTCCATTTGTCTTTTCAGAATGAGGAGGCGAGCGCGTGTCGCTCCATCGGTCGTTGAGGCCGAGGATGATGAGTCTTTTCAGGATGAGGTTTTACCTCCTGAGCAGCCAGTTAGACGTAGAGGTCGTGGCAGAGGTAGACCTCGAGGAGCGGCAGGTCGTCATAGGCAGAGAGAGTTACAGGACGAGGAGCCTATTGAGCCTGAGTTTGATGTTCCTGTTCCTCCAGTTGTTCAGCCTATTCAGCCTGCCTATCAACAGGGTATGTCTGACCCTAAGGCAGCTTTGTTCTATGCCCAAGTTGGCAGGATTGCTTTTGATGGTACTTTCGATCCGTTAGATTTTCTGCATGCGATTGAGACTAGGACTCGGACAGCTCATACCGAGTACCAGCGGATCATGATTGTTGAGTTGTCTGTCGAGGGACCAGCTCTAGATTGGTTCATTCAGATGATCCAGCCCTATATGATGATGATGACATGGGCTCAATTTCGAGAGTGATTCATGAGGAGATTCTGTCTAGAGCCTCTTCGTTTGAGCTATCGTCTCCGTCTGACTAGTATTTCTTATGGAGATCGATCTGTAAAGGAGTATACCCGAGAGTTTCTTCGTTTGGGTAGATATGCTAAGGATCTGATGCGAGATCAGTATTTCGCTGTCACTACGTATGTTACTGGTTTGGGTTCAGCTTTTGCTGGTATGCCTACAGCAAGCCTTACTCTTGAGTCTGTGATTGAGCTAGCCAAGGAGATTGAGCTGAGATTAGTTAGGCAGGGAGCGATGCCTGATTATTACCAGTTGGGAGTTCAGTCGAGTGGATTGCAGGCTACTCCGTATTCGAGTTTTCATGTTGGTTCGAGTAGTCAGCAGCGAGGTTCGACTCAGCAGAGTCAGAGACAGCAGCAGCGAGTGCATCGGAGCAGTAGACATGGCCGTGGAGGTCAGCATAGATAATTCAGATTTAGGTCAGGTGCTTCGAGCAGCAGCAGTGGTCGTAGTTCTAGATCAGCGGCCAGTGTTTGTCAGACTTGTGGTAGAGTCCATCAGGGACCGTGTTATCTGACACCGCTGACATGCTTCAGATGCGGGCAGACAAGACATTTTGCCAGATTGTGTCCTTATTCCGGTTATCAGCAGCAGCAGATTTTGCGATTCCCATAGTAGTCGATTGCTAGTGCAGCACCCGTGCCATTTCAGTTACCACCAGTCCAGCATCAGAGTTCCACTCAGTTTATTCCACAGCAGAGTCGTGGTAGAGGTACTAGAGGAGGTGCCAGAGGTGTTGGCCAGGCTTCTACCAGTCAGCAGGGAGGTCGAGGTCAGGCCAGAGTGTTTCATCTTACTCAGCAGGATGCTCGGCATCTAATGCAATCGTGGCAGGTATTGTTTCTGTTTGTTACCTGGATGCTTGGGTTTTGTTTGATCTGGGTGCCACGCATTCGTTTGTTTCTCCCATTTTTGCTTCTAAATCTTGTTGGCAAGCTTCGAGGATGGCTTTTCCTTTATCTGTTGCCACTCCTTTGAGCGATTCTTTGGATGCCGATATTGTTCTTTCTGGTTGTCCAGTTCTCATGGGAGATAGAGAATTACCTGCTGATTTGATTTTGTTGGATGTGATGGAGTTTGATGTTATTTTGGGAATGGATTGGTTATCTCAGCACTATGCCATGGTAGATTGCAGGAATAAGGAGGTGACTTTCAGAATTCCTGGTGAAGTAGAGTTTAAGTTTGTTGGTGATAGGAGTTCAGCACCTCAGAATCTTATTTCTACTATTACAACTAGGAAGTTATTGAGGAAAGGTTGTCAGGGATATTTGGCATTGGTCAGGGATACTTCAGTGGAGAAGTTGTCACTCACAGATGTTCCGGTTGCTTGTGAGTTTCCTGATGTTTTTCCCGAGGAGTTGCCAGGTTTACCACCTCATAGAGAGATTGAGTTCTGTATAGATGTGGTTCCAGGTACTACTCCTATAGCTATGCCACCCTATCATATGGCTCCTGCAGAGTTGAGAGAGCTGAAGGAGCAATTGCAAGAGTTGTTGGAGAAAGGTTTCATTAGACCTAGTGTTTCTCCTTGGGGTGCACCAGTCCTGTTTGTGAAGAAGAAGGATGGTACCCTGAGACTGTGCATTGACTACAGAGAGTTGAATAAGGTGACAGTGAAGAACAAGTATCCTCTCCCGAGGATAGATGACTTGTTTGATCAGCTACAGGGTGCACAGTTCTTTTCTAAGGTTGACTTGAGGTCGGGTTATCATCAGTTGCAGATTAGTGAATCTGATATTCCTAAGACAGCGTTCCGCACTCGATATGGTCATTATGAGTTTCTGGTGATGTCTTTTGGTTTGACTAATGCACCAGCATCTTTTATGGATTTGATGAACAGGGTATTCATACCGTATGTGGATTAGTTTGTGGTAGTCTTCATTGATGATATACTAGTATATTCGAGGAGTATGGAAGAGCACGTATATCATTTGAGGATTGTACTATAGACATTGAGAGATCATCAGCTTTATGTTAAATTTTCGAAGTGTGATTTCTGGATGGAGAGTGTTTCTTTTCTTGGACACGTAGTGTCTAAAGAAGGTATTCAGGTTGATCCACAGAAGATTGAGGCAGTATCTGAATGGCCTAGACCGACTTCTGTTACAGAGATTCGGAGTTTTCTGGGTTTAGCCAGGTATTATAGGCGGTTTGTGCAGGATTTTTCTAGGATAATAGCCCCTATGACTCGCTTAACTCAGAAGAATGTTAGATTCGAGTGGTCAGAAGCTTGTGAGAACAGTTTTCAGTTGTTGAAGGAGAAGTTCACCACAGCGCCAGTATTAGCTTTGCCTAATAGTGTGGATAAGTTCACAGTTTACTGTGATGCCTTTAGAATTGGTCTTGGTTGTGTGTTGATGCAGAATGGAAGGGTGATAGCCTATGCTTCGAGGCAGTTGAAGAAACATGACCAGAACTATCCTACACATGACCTAGAGATGGCTGCAGTGATCTTTGCTTTGAAGATTTGGAGACATTATCTGTACGGGGTGACTTGTGAGATATTTACTGATCACAAGAGCCTTAAGTACATTTTCTAGCAGCGAGATTTGAATTTGAGGCAGAGAAGATGGTTGGAATTATTGAAGGATTATGATTGCGAGATTCTTTACCATCCGGGTAAAGCTAATGTTGTAGCAGATGCCTTGAGTAGGAAGTCCTCAGGTAGTCTTGCTCACATCGGTGTTGAGAGAAGACCATTGATCCAGGAGTTGCATTTGTTGGTGGATCAAGGTCTGATGATGAAGATTAGTAGATCAGGTGGACTGTTAGCTCAGTTTAAAGTATGATCTGTACTAAGGGATAGGATTAAAGCAGCTCAAAGCTGAGATCCTATTCTAGAAGAGCTTGCAGAGAATATCAGAGCAGGGAAGTTCACTGATTTCACACTCGATGATGACGGTGTGTTGTGGATCAGTGGTAGATTGTGTGTTCCTGATGTGGATGATTTGAGAGAGGAGATTTTAGAGGAAGCACATTCTATAGCTTACAGCGTTCATCCAGGTGTTACTAAGATGTACCACAGTATCAGAGATCTATACTGGTGGGATGGAATGAAGAAGGATGTTACTGATTATGTTGCTAAGTGCTTGACATGTCAGCAAGTGAAAGCCGAACATCAGAAGCCTTCTGGGAAGCTTCAGCCTCTTCCTATTCCCGAGTGGAAGTGGGAAAGGATAGCTATGGATTTTGTGGTCGGTTTACCTCATTCGAAGGATGGATATGACTCCATCTGGGTGATCATAGACAGGTTGACGAAGTCTACACATTTCTTGCCGGTGAAAGCCACATATTTAGTTGCTAGATTGGCGAAGTTGTATGTGAAGCATATTGTGTGCCTTCATGGAGTACCTATGTCCATTGTATCAGATAGAGGTTCAGTGTTTACTTCTCGTTTTTAGTAGAAGTTGCAGGAAGCGATGGGCACTAGGTTGGATTTCAGTACTACTTTTCATCCTCAGATAGATGGTCAGTCTGAGAGGACGATCCAGACACTGGAAGATATGTTGAGGATGTGTGTCTTGGATTTGGGAGGTAGCTGGGATGATCATTTGCCACTTATTGAGTTTGCATATAATAACAGCTACCATAGCAGTATTGGCATGGCACCATATGAGGCGTTATATGGAAGGAAGTGTAGATCCCCTTTGAGTTGGGATGAGATTGGTGAGAGAGCTTTGACTAGACCTGAGATGGTTCAGGATGCTACAGAGAAAGTCGCCGTGATTAAACGAAGATTAGAGACCGCAGTTAGCAGGCAGAAGAGTTATATGGATCCTAGGCGTAGAGATGTGGAGTTTCAGGTTGGAGATTTTGTTTTTCTGAAGGTATCTCCGATGAAGGGTGTGATGAGATTTAGTAGGAAAGGGTAAGTTAGCACCGAGATACATTGGACCGTTTGAGATTCTGGAGAGAGTTGGCACTATTACATATCAGTTGGATTTGCCTCTGAGTATGTCACAAGTGCATCCAATATTTCATATCTCGATGTTGAGGAAGTATATCTCAGACCCTTCACACGTGTTGCAACCTGACAGTGTAGAAGTGAGTGAAGATTTGACGTTTGTGGAAGAACCTGTGGCGATCGTAGATTATCAAGTTCGACAGTTGCGATCGAAGCAGATTCCGATGGTCAAGGTTCTGTGGCGTAGCGACAAAGTCGAAGAGCATACGTGGGAGACTAAAGCTGAGATGTGAGCTTCTTACCCGTATCTCTTTCCTTCTTGATCTTGTTTTCTGGAATTCGGGGACGAATTCTTGTAAGGGGGGAAGACTGTAATATCCCGTGTTTTTAAAATATTTTTTTACACTGTACCGGGATATGCAGTGTTAATAATTTCTGTATATTATATGATATTTTTACGAGTTAATATGTATTTAAAACCTATTTTTATTACTGTGTATTATTTTCAGTGTTTTACGTAAAATTTTCCCGGCACTTGCATTTTCGAGGAAATTTTCACGTAAACAATGTATTATTAATTGTTTTAAATGTATTTTCGGACTTCCATGAACTCATGCGTATTTTTAAATTATTAAATAAAGCCTGTGTGTGTATATTTATTTAATTAGGGTTTAATATTACCCTAATATTATATTAATTATTTATTAGTTTTATTGTTATTTAATTATTTTTATTTAGTATAAATTATTAAAATATTAAATTTTTATGTGTGTGGTGTATATTTGATGTGTGTAATTTAATATTATTTTAATATATAGTGTAAAGTATATATATATACATATATACATTAAGAATTGTCAAAATTACAAAAGTTTGGAAAATTACAAAACTGCCCCCGTGAGCTTCTTCTTCCTCCCGACCGCTCCCTTCACTGTCCGGTCGCTGCTACTTGCCATTTCTTCACCGTGGGTGTGCCGTCCGGTGTGCCACCACCTTCCCCAGCCTTCCTCGCCGCCTGTGGTAGCCATTTCCGGTGCCTAGAAGCCATTTTTGGCCGGAGAAGCCGAAAGTCGATCCATCATCGATCACGCCGATTTCAGCCAGCGTTTTCGACATCGCCGGTCTCTTTCTTCTCCTTGAGCTCTAGTGAGTGTGATTCTAGCTTTGGTTTGAGCTAAAATGGTTTAGATTTGCTTAGGTTTCGATTTTTCAATTTCGACCTATTAGGGTTTTTGATTTTTTTGTGCTTCGAATTGGATGATTCATGAAAACTCCCTTCACAAATGTTGTTCCTAGTAGCTCAATCTACATGTATGAATTTTTTATAGAATTTTTGGAGATTTTTTGGATTTTTGGGTATTTTGTGTTTGTGGACCCCGATCGGTGGACTGTAGTTTGGAGTCCGACCGTGGGATTTTGGTTGTGCCTTGTGTAGTTTTTTGAAGTGTATTTCTTTACAGGGTCGGCTCTACTCTTTTGAGTAGAGAGATGTCCATTTTACAGGGGAGGTTCTACTGAATTTTTGATAGAATTCTCGTAAAACGTGATATCCAGTCGAACCCTAAATTCTGTTTCCGTATTTTAATACTCTAGATCAAATTCTAGGATTTCTATTAGGTTTATTCTAATGTCTGTCGTTATTTGTTTGTTTAGTTGTGCCGAGACCGAGGGCTAGTGGACCAGGCCCGTCGGACCTGTCTCGTGAAGCGCATTAGGTGAGTTACTATACTATATATATATGCTTAGGATGCATGATTTAGAAATGCATGTTTTATGTTGATTAAATATGCATAAATAATTTGATTATTTCTTAAGTTTACATTAAGTATATTTTTGGTTTATTTTTGGTATATATTAAATTATATGCATGTTTTGTAAATAAAATATATTTAAAATGTTTTTAAATATATTTCGAGCTTAAGTTATAATTTGACTGGATTTATTTGACGTATATATACTCGAAATATACTTGGTTTACTTTTGGTATATTTCTGGTATATATATGGATTATAATGTTATTCCATTTGCATTCATGCATCATTTACTTTTGTGAATGAATGATTTATATTATTAATGATGAAGGATATCGATAGAACGTGCTACCTAGTGGGCAGCACTAGGACCGAGTACGTACCGGTATACCTATAGCTTTAGGCTATATTACTAACTATTTGTGAATATTGATTTGAATGTGATTATTGGATGTGTGAGATGTGGTTTGGGTGTGATTGCTGGAGCTCGGTTGACCAAGTGTCTGGGGGCCAATCACACTGGCAGTCAGACTGCTGGAGCTCGGTTGACTTAGTGTCGCGGGGGCCAGTGTACTGTCCAAATGGATTAAGTGGATATATTTGGAATAAGCGAGCCTGTATGGCTAGAGTGTTTTTTAACACTATTTTTGAGGTTGCGATATTCTAGGGTTCTATATGATCCTTCATAAACTGGGATTTTTCAATAAAATATATAAAAATGATTTTTCTGCATCTGTATGAATTTGCCTGTATATATACATATTAGATATGTATTATTGACTGTATGCATTGTCATTTAGAGTGTATGTATATATATTATAGTAATTCACTCAGTGAGGTCTGACTCCCCTCCGTTGACTATTTTTCAAGAGAGTCAACATCTTCAGACCTCAGTAGCAGGTCGATACGCCGGATTTCTTCCGCCCCGGCTTCTTTGTGTAAATTATTTACTTGAGTCTTATTTATTTTATCTAGACACTGCAGTAGTTGTGAATTAAAGTATTGGATTTCATGTATTTTATTTTAAAGAGATGTATTATATTGAAACTGGATTTGTATTAAAGACTATATATATGTGATGAGATGAGATTTGAATTAAATCCAGTTGATGGAAATGTTATTATTATATTTATGATTTTTATTTCCGCTGCATATTATATGGTTATTGTTATTATTGCATGAGTTATTTTATTTTTAGGCTTGCTACGGGTTCCGGATTCGAAAGAATTCCCGTTCCCTAGCACCGGTCATGGCCCCTGTTTTGGGTCGTGACAGTTGTTATTTTATATATATATATGTTTTAGGGTGCATGTTTTAGAAATGTATGTTTTCATTGTATAAAATATGCATATATAGTTTAATAATTACTTAAGTTTATTTCGGTATATTTCCAAATTATATGCATGTTTTATTATGAATTTATACTTAAATTGTTTTAAGTATATTTATAGCTTGTTTCCAGTTTATTTTGTAACTATATTGGATTTATTTGACGTATATATACTCGAAATATACCTGGTTTACTTTTGGTATATTTTTAATAAATATATGGTTTATGTTGCTATTTTATTCAATTACATGCATCATTTATTTATGAATGTATGTTTTTTATTATAAATGAAGGTTATCAATAGAACGTGCTACCTAGTGGGCAGCACTAGGACTGAGTACGTACCATTACGCTAATAGCATTTAGGCTATATTACTAACCTATTTGTGAATATTGATCAGATTGATTTGATGTGTGACATGATTTGAGAGTGTGATTGTTGGAGCTCGGTTGACCAAGTGTCTCGGGGCCAATCACATTGACAGCCAGACTGCTGGAGCTCGGTTGACTTAGTGTCTCGGGGCCAGTCTACTATCCAAATGGAACAAGTGAATATATTTGGAATAAGTGAGCCTATATGGCTAGAGTGTTGTCTAACACTGTTTGAGGCTGCGGTTTTCTAGGGCTCTATTTGATCCTTCATAAATAGTGATTTTCAGTAAATATATATATATAATGATTTTGTTGCATCTGTGTGTATTTGCTTGTATATATATTTATTATATATACTATTGACTGTGTGCATTGTCATTTAGTTATACATGTATATATATTATAACAATTCACTTAGTGAGGTCTGACTCCCCTCCATTAACTATTTTTCAAGAGAGTCATCGTCTTCAGACCTCAGTAGCAGACCCATAAGCTAGATTTCTTCTGCCCCGAATTCACTATGTAAACTGCTTACTTGAGTTTTATTTTATAATCTAGACACTACAGTAGTTATAAACAGTTGTGGGGTTTATGTATTATATTTCTGTGAGTTATGTATATTAAAGGCCTGAACTGGAATTTGTATTAAAGGATTATTTATATATGAGATGACGATGTTCATTTAATTTTATTGGTGGATTATTGTTTTATTTCTTTTTATGATTTTATTTCCACTGCAAAATATTTTATTTATGTCATTATGATTATTGCATGTTATATTTTATTTTAAGGCTTGCTATGGGTTCCAGATTCAAAAGAATTCCCATTCCCTAGCGTCGGTCATGGCCCCTGTTTTGGGTCATGAAAAAGTTGGTATCAGAATAGAGTTCTGTGTCAAGGCCTTAGTTGTGTGAGTTGTGGCCCTAGTTTTCAAAGTTGTGTTTTCTTTTAGAAACTAGTGCATTGAATTAGGTTCGAGTATGTCTTACTAAGTATTCCTTGCTTTAGTTTTCTGCGTTATTTCTCTGTGGTGTGTTTTTTTTTGAATCATTCTGTTTGTCTTTTCAAAATAAGGAGGCAAGCGCATGTCGCTCCATCGGTCGTTGAGGCCGAGGATGATGAGTCCTTTCAGGATGAGGTTTTACCTCTTGAGCCACCAGTTAGACGCAGAGGTCGTGGCAGAGGTAGACCTCGAGGAGCGGCAGGTTGCTATAGGCAGAGAGAGATACAGGATGAGGAGCCTATAGAGCCTGAGTATAAGGATATTCCTGTACCTCCAGTTGTTCAGCCTGTTCAACCTGCCTATCAGCAGGGTATGTCTGACCCTGAGGCAGCTTTGTTCTATACCAGTCTTGATAAGTATTCCTTGCTTTAGTTTTCTGTGTTATTCCTCCATGGTGTGTTTTGTCTGAATCGTTCTGTTTGTCTTTTCAGAATGAGGAGGCAAGCACGTGTCGCTCCACCAGTCGTTAAGGCCGAGGATGATGAGTCCTTTCAGGATGAGGTTTTATCTCCTGAGCCGCCAGTTAGACGCAGAGGTCATGGCAGAGGTGGACCTCGGGGAGCGGCAAGTCTCTATAGGCAGAGAGAGATACAGGATGAGGAGCCTGTAGAGCCTGAGTATGAGGATATTCCTGTACCTCCAGTTGTTAAGCCTGTTAAGCCTACCTATCAGCAGGGTATGTCTGACCCTGAGGCAGCTTTGTTCTATGCCAGAGTTGGTAGGATCACTTTCGGTGGGACTTCCGATCCATTGGATTTTCTACATGCAATTGAGGCTAGGACTCGGACTGCTCACTCTGAGTACCAACGGATTATGATTGTCGAGCTGTCTGTTGAGGGACCAGCCTTGGACTGGTTTATTCAGATGATCCAGCCATATATGATGATGATGACCTGGGCTCAGTTCAGAGAGCGGTTTATGAGGAGATTCTGTCTATAGCCACTTCGCATGAGTTATCGTCTCATATTGACTAGTATATCTCACGGTGATCGAATGGTTGAGGAGTATACCTGAGAGTTCCTCTGCCTTGGTAGATATGCAGAGGATCTGATGCGAGACCAATATTTTGTAGTGACTACCTACATCACTGGTTTGGGGTTCTCCATTTGCTGGTATGCCTATAGCGGGCCTTACTCTAGAGTCGGTTATTGAGTTAGCCAAGGAGATTGAGCTAAGGCTAGTCAGGCAGGGAGCAATGCATGATTATTACCAGCTAGGTGTTTAGTTGAGTGGATTTCAGACTACTCCGTATTTGAGTTTTCATGTTGGTTCGAGTAGTCATCAGAGAGGTTTAACTCAGTAGAGTCAGAGACAACAACATCGAGTACATTGGAGTAGTAGACATGGTCGTGGAGGTCATCATAGACCATTCAGACTTGGGTCAGGCGCTTCGAGTAGAAGTAGTGGACACAGTTCTGGGTCAGCTGCCAGTGTTTGCTAGACCTGTGGCAAAGTCCATCAGGGACCGTGTTATTTGACACTACTGACATGTTTTAGATACGGGCAGACAGGACATTATGCCAGATCATGTCCTTATTCTGGATATCAGCAACCACAGATTCCATGATTTCCACAGCAGTCGATTGCCAGTGCTGCACCCATTCCATTTCAGTTGCCTCCAGCCCAGCATCAAAGCTCCACTCAGCTTGTTCCCCAGCAAGGTCATCGTAGAGGTGCTAGAGGAGGTGCTAGAGGTGTTGGCCACACTTCTACCAGCCACCAGGACAGGCCAGAGTCTTCCATCTCACTCAGCAGGATGCTCAAGCATCTAATGCAGTTGTGGCAGGTATTTTTTTTGTTTGTTACTTGGATGCATGGGTTCTGTTTGATCCGGGTGCCACGCATTCGTTCGTTTCTCCTATTTTTGCTTATAAGTCTTATTAGCAAGCTTCGAGGATGGCTTTTCCTTTGTCTGTCACCACTCCTCTAAGTGATTCTTTGGACATCGATATTGTTCTTTTTGGTTGTCCAGTTCTCGTGGGAGATAAAGAATCATCTGCTGACTTGATTCTGTTGGATGTGATGGAATTTAATGTTATTTTGGGTATGGATTGGTTATCTCAACACTATGCCATGGTGGATTGTCAGAGTAAAGAGGTGATTTTAAAAATTCCTGATCAAGAAGAATTTAAGTTTGTGGGTGATAGGAGTTCAACACCTCAGAATCTCATTTCTGATATTACAGCTAGGAAGTTGTTAAGGAAAGGTTATCAGGGATATTTGGCATTAGTCAGGGATACTTCAGTAGAGAAGTTGTCACTCATAGATGTTCCTGTTGCCTATGAGTTTCTTGATGTTTTTCCTAAGGAGTTTCTAGGTTTACCACCTCACAGAGAGATTGAGTTTTATATAGATGTGGTTCCAGGTACTACTCCTATATCTATGCCACCCTATAGAATGGCTCTTGTAGAATTGAAGGAGCAATTGCAAGAGTTGTTGGATAAAGGTTTCATCAGACCTAGTGTTTCTCCTTGGGGTGCACCAGTCCTGTTTGTGAAGAAGAAGGATGGTACCCTGAGACTGTGCATTGACTATAGAGAGCTGAACAAGGTGACAGTGAAGAACAAGTATCCTCTTCTGAGGATAGATGACTTGTTTGATTAGCTACAGGGTGCACAGTTCTTTTCTAAAATTGATCTGAGGTCAGGTTATCATCAGCTGCGGATTAGTGAAGCCGATGTTCCTAAAATGGCATTCCGCACTTGATATGGCCATTATGAGTTTCTGGTGATGTCTTTTGGTTTGACTAATTGTCACGACCCAAAACAGGGACCATGACCGGCGCTAGGGAACGGGAATTCTTTCGAATCCGGAACCCGTAGCAAGCCTAAAAAAAATAAAATAAAATAAAATAAAACATGCAATAATAATAACAATATATAATGCAGCGGAAATAAAAATCATAAATATAATAATAGCATATGCACTAACTGGATTTAAATCAAATCCTCATCATTTCATATATATAAATCTTAATACAAATCCAGTTCAAATATAATACAATATCTCTTTAAATATTTAATGACTACTATAGTGTCTAGATAAAATAAACCCAAGACTCAAATAAGCAGTTTACACAAAGAAGCCGGGGTGGAAGAAATCCGACGTACAGGCCTGCTACTGAGGTATGAAGATGATGACTCTGCTGAAAAATAGTCAACGGAGGGGAGTTAGACCTCATTGAGTGAATTACTATAATATATATACATGCATACTAAATGACAATGCATACAATCAATAGTATATATCTAATATGTATATATATAGGCGAATTCACACAGATGCAATAAAATCATTTTATATATATTTCATTGAAAATCATCGTTTATGAAGGATCAAATAGAACCCTATAATATCGTAACCTCGGAAACAGTGTTAGACAACACTCTAGCCATACATGCTCACTTATTCCAATATAATCACTTGATCCATTTGGACAGTAGATTGGCCCCGAGACACTAAGTCAACCGAGCTCCAACAGTCTGACTGTCAGTGTGATTGGCCCTGAGACACTTGGTCAACCGAGCTCCAGCAATCACACTCCCAAATCATATCTCACACATCAAATAATCATATCCAATCAATATCCTCGAACAAGTTAGTAATATACCCTAAATGCTATAGGCGCACCGGTACGTACTCGGTCCTAGTGCTCCCCATTAGGTAGCACGTTCTATTGATATCCTTTATTAATAAATATAAAACATTCATTCACAAATAAATGATGCATGAATTTAAATAAAATTACAATATAAATCATATATATACTGGAAATATACCAAAAGTAAACCAGGTATATTTCGAGTATATATACGTTAAATAAATCCAATCAAATTACAAATTAAGCTAGAAATATATTTAAAAACATTTTAAATACAATCTATTAATAAAACATGCATATAATTTAATATAAACCAAAAATAAACTAAAAATATACTTAAATACAAATCACATTATTTATGCATATTTAATCAAAATAAAACATATTTTTCTAAAATCATGCATCCTAAACACACATATATAAAATAGTAACTCACACTTAGTGCGCTCCACGAGATGGGTCCGATGGGCCTAGTCCACTAGGCCTCGGTCTCGGCGCAACTAAATAAATAAAAATAATAGAAATTAGAATAAACCTAATAGAAAATCCTAGAAACTCGATCTAGAATATTAGACACAGAATTAGAATTAGGGTTCAATCGGACATCATGTTTTACGAGAATTCTATCAAAAATTCGACAGAACCTCCCTTGTAAAATGGACATCTCTCTACTCAAAGAGTAGAGCCGACCCTGCAAAGAAATGCACTTCGAAAAATAGACACAACAACTCATCCACAACCCCTCGGTCGAACTCCAAACTACAGTCTACCGACCGGGGTCCACAATCACAGAACAATTATAGAAATACCAAAAATACCCTTATAACATAGAAATACATTTTATACGTAGAAATTACATAATTAACCTTTAAACACAGTAAAAACCGATAAAAACTCATTTTATTAGAAAAATCGTATATTATATATATTCTTGAAAATAATTCATGAAAAATAGTTTTAATTAGTTAAAAATACTAAATAATTTGTAGAAATCATTTTTGTATCTTAAATAACTATTAAAACCACTTAAATTACATTTTTAATCAATTTAGGATAAAATTACCAAAATACCCCTATATATAAATATACTATAATTACTTCAAAAATTCACCAAAAATAGTATAATTATCCAAAATTAATTTTCTCAACATATTTATCAATAATATCAATAATTAAACTCAATTTACCAATTAATTTTAATTAAAAATATAATTAACCCTATTTTCCAAAAATTACATAAACTCAAATAATTCAAAATAAATACTTAGAAATTCATAAAAATTCCAAATAAATTCCTATAATTCATTTCAACACCTATATTTATCATAAAACACAATTTCATAATTTAATTTATTAATTTTCGAAAATTAGAAAATAATATTAAAATATTCAAAAATACCCAAAAATCAAAATAATCTCCAAAAATTCTACAAAAATTCATACATGTAGATTAAGCTAAGGGGAACAACATTTGTTAAGGGACTTTTCATGAATCAACCATTTGAAGCTGAAAAAAATTCAAAATCCCTAAGATGGCCGAGTTGAATAATTGAGAAAAACCCTACCAAATCGAGTTTTAAGCTTAAAAAAAGCTTGGAATTGTCTTCTATGGAGGCTAGGGAGTCCAACGACACCGGAATCACTAGATTTGGTGGTCGGGAAGTTGGTGAACGGTGAGGAGGGAAGTTTCAGCTAAAAATGGTGGAATTGGAGCTAGCCGACGCCGGGGAAGGAAGCTAAGGGCGGCGGAGCAGCTGGCTGGGGAGGGCGAAGCTGCTTGTGGCACACCAACGGTAGGTGGTCGGAAGTTACAGCGGGAGGGGGAGAAGGGACGGGCTCGGGAAGAAGAAGGGAGAAGAAGAAAAGAAAAGAAAAAGAAAAAGAAAGAAAAAGAAAAAATAATTTTAATAAAATATTTGGGAAAAATCACACACCACACATTATTATAATAATTTAAAATTTAATAATAAATAAAATAATTAAATAATAATAAAATTAATAAACAAATAGTAAAATATTAGGGTAATAAATTAAACCCTAATTAAATAGATATATACACACATAGGCTTTATTTAGTAATTTAAAAATACATATGTGTTCATGAAAGTCCGTAAATCTATTTAAAATAATTAATAATAAAATATTTGCGTGAAAATTTCCCCGAAAATGTAAGTCCCGGGAAAATTTTACGTAAAGCACTTAAAATAATAATAAATAATTAAAAATCAATTTTAATTAATCAACAACTTATAAAATATCAATATCATATTTAAAAATTATTAACACTGCATATCCCGATGCAGTATTAAAATATTTAAAAACACGGGATATTACACTAATGCACCAGCAGCTTTTATGTCACGACCCAAAACAGGGGCCATGACCGGCGCTAGGGAACGAGAATTCTTTCGAATCTAGAACCCGTAGCAAGCCTAAAATAAAATAAAACATGCAATAGTAATAATAATAACACAATTAAATAAAATATTATGCAGCGGAATAAAATCATAAATGTCAAAATAATAATTCCGTCAAACGAAATTAAATCGAATTCTCATCTCATATATAAATAAATCCTTTAATATAAGTTTCAGTTCAAATTCTTATAATACATAACTCACACAAATATAATACATAAAACCTACAATTTATTTACAACTACTGCAGTGTCTAGATTATAAAAATAAAACTCAAGTGAGCAGTTTACATAAAGAAGTCGGGGCAGAAGAAATCCGGCGTACAGGCCTGCTACTGAGGTCTGAAGACGATGACTCTCTTGAAAAATAGTCAACGGAGGGGAGTTAGACCTCACTGAGTGAATTACTATAATATATATACATGCATACTAAATGACAATGCATACAGTCAACAATATATATATAATATGTATGTATACAAGCAATTACACACATATGCAATAAAATCATTTTATATATTTATTGAAAATCACTATTTATGAAGGATCAAATAGAACCCTAGAAAATCGCAACCTCAAAATAGTGTTAGACAACACTCTAGCCATACAGGCTCACTTATTCCAAATATATGCACTTGTTCCATTTGGACAGTAGACTGGCCCCGAGACACTAAGTCAACTGAGCTCCAGCAGTCTGACTGTCAGTGTGATTGGTCCCGAGACACTTGGTCAACCGAGCTCCAGCAATCACACTCCCAAATCATATCACACATCAAATAATCATATCCAATCAATGTCCACAAATGGTTAGTAATATAGCCTAAATGCTATAAGCGTACCGATACGTACTTGGTCCTAGTGCCGCCCACTAGGTAGCACGTTCTATTGATATCCTTCATTAAAATAGAAAGCATACATTCATAAAAAATAAATGATGCATGTAATTGAAATGAATAGCAACATAAACCATATATATACTAGAAATATACCAATAGTAAACCAGGTATATTTCGAGTATATATATGTTAAATAAATCCAATATAATTACAAAATAAACTAAGAATATACCAAGGATATACATAAAAACATTTTAAGAATAATTTATTAATGAAACATGTATATAATTTGAAAATATACCAAAATATACTGAATATAAACTAAAAATAAACTTAAATACTAATTGAATTATTTATGCATAATTAATCAAAATAAAACATAAATTTCTAAATCATGCACCCTAAGCATATATATATATATAATAGTAACTCACACTTAGTGCGCTCCTCGAGATGGGTCCGACAGGCCTGGTCCACTAGGCCTCGGTCTCGGTGCAACTAAACAAACAAAAATAATAGACATCAGAATAAACCTAACAGAAAATCCTAAAAACTCGATCTAGAATATTAGACACATAATCAGAATTAGGGTTTGACCGGACATTAAGTTTTACGAGAATTCTATCGAAAATCCGGTAGAACCTCCCCTGTAAAATGGACATCTCTCTACTCAAAGAGTAGAGCCGGCCCTATAAAGAAATACACTTCGAAAAATAGACACAAAACACAACCAAAATCCCTCGATCGGACTCCAAACTACAAATCATCGACCGAGGTCCACAATTCACAAAACAATATAGAAATACCAAAAATACCCTTATATCATAGAAATACATTTTATAAGTAGAAATTACATAATTAACCCTAAAACACATTAAAAACCAATAAAAACTCATTTATTTAGAAAAATCATATATTATATATATAATTAAAAATAATTTATGAAAAATAGTTTTAATTAGTCAAAAATACTAAATAATTTGTAGAAATCATTTTTATACCTTAAATAACTATTAAAACCAATTTAATTACATTTTTAGTCAATTTAGGGTAAAATTACCAAAATACCCCTATATATATAAATATACTAAAATTACTCCAAAACATCACCAAAAATAATATAATTGCACAAAATTAATGTTCTCAGCATATTTATCAATAATATCAATAAATAAACTTAATTAAATAATTAATTTCAATTAAAAACACAATTAACCCTATTTTTCCAAAATTACATAAACTAATTAAATTCAAAATAAATACATAGAAATTCATAAAAATTCCAAATAAATTTCTATAATTCATTTCAACACCTATATTTATCATAAAACACAATTTCAATATTTAATTAATTAATTTTAGAAAATTAGAAAATAATAATAAAATATTCAAAAATACTCAAAAATCAAAATAATTTCCAAAAATTCTACAAAAATTCACACATGTAGATTAAGCTAAGGGGAACAACATTTGTGAAGGAATTTTTCATGAGTCAGTCAATTAGAAGTTCAAAAAAAATCAAGAACTCTAAAATGGTCGAATTGCAAAAATCAAAACCTAACCACAACACACCATTTTAAGTGAAACAAAGCTTGGAATCACACTCACCGGAGCTCAAGGAGAAGAAAGAGACTGGCGGTGTTAAAAATGGTAGCCAAAATCGACTTGATCGACGTAGCTCCAAATTTTGGCTTCTCGGGTTGTTGCAAGCGTTCACCGGCACCGGAGAGGGTGGAAGGAGGGGCTGACCAACTGGAGGAAGGCGGTAGACGTCCGACAAGCACTCTGAATGGCGGTGAACGGAGTCGCACAATGAGGAAGGAGAAGAAGGGTGTCGGGGAAGAGGAAGGAGAAGGGAAGGGCATAAATGGTAATTTTGCAATAAATTTTGATTTTTCAACTATATATATGCATATATGTATATTTATATATATCACACTATATATTATAATAATATAAATTCCCACATATATAATTTAATACATTAAATAATTTATACACTAAAAAAAATAATTAAATAAAATTAAACTAATAATAAATAATAATAATAAAAAAATTAGGGTAATTAATTAAACCCTAGTTAAATAAATAAATACATATATATACATTATTTAGTACTTTAAAAGTACATATGAGTTCATGCAAATATGGAAATCTATTTAAAATAATTAATAATAAATAATTTACGTGTCAATTTCCCTGAAAATGCATGTCCCGGGAAAATTTTATGTAAAGTGCTTAAAATAACATAAAATAAATAAAAATAAATTTTAATTAAATAACAACTCATGAAAATATCATAAATATATACAAAAATTATTAACACCGCATATCCCGATGCAGTATTAAAATATTTAAAAACACTGGATATTACAGTCTTCCCCCCTTACAAGAATTCGTCCCCGAATTCCAGAAAGAAAATGATCACAAGATCAAGAAGGGAAGAGATATGGGTAAGAAGTTCGCATCTCAACTTCAGTCTCCCACGTATGCTCCTCAACTCTATTACTACACCACAGAACTTTAACCATCGAAATCTGCTTCGACCGCAACTATCGAACTTGATAGTCAACAATCGCCACAGGTTCTTCCATAAATGTCAGATCTTCACTCACTTCTACACTGTCGGGCTGTAACACGTGTGAAGGGTCTGAGACATACTTCCTCAACATCGAGATATGAAATACTGGATGCACCTGTGACATACTCAGAGGCAAAGCCAACCGATATGCAACAGTGCCAACTCTCTTCAGAATCTCAAACGGTCCGATATATCTTGGTGCCAACTTACCCTTCCTGCCAAATCTCATAACACCCTTCATCAGAGATACCTTTAGAAAAAAAAATCTCCAACCTGAAATTCCACATCTCTGCGCCTAGGATCCACATAGCTCTTCTGTCTGCTAATTGCGGTCTCTAATCTTCGCTTAATCACGGCGACTTTCTCTGCAGCATCTTGAACCATCTCAGGTCCAGTCAAAGCTCTCTCACCAATCTCATCCCAACTCAAAGGGGATCTACACTTCCTTCCATACAACGCCTCATATGGTGCCATACCAATACTGCTATGGTAGCTGTTATTATATGCAAACTCTATGAGTGGCAAATGATCATCCCAGCTACCTCCCAAATCCAGGACACACATCCTCAACATATCTTCCAATGTCTAGATCATCCTCTCAGACTGACCATCTGTCTGAGGATGAAAAGTAGTACTAAAATCCAACCTAGTGCCCATCGCTTCCTGTAACTTCTGCCAAAAATGAGAGGTAAAAACTGAACCTCTATCTGACACAATGGACATAAGTACTCCATGAAGGCATACGATATGCTTCAAATACAGTTTCGCCAATCTAGCTATAGAATATGTGGCTTTCACAGGTAGGAAATGTGTAGACTTCATCAACCTGTCTACAACCACCCAGATGGAATCGTATCCATCCTTAGAATGAGGTAAACCGACCACAAAATCCATAGCTATCCTTTCCCACTTCTACTCGGGAATAGGAAGAGGCTGAAGCTTCCCAGAAGGCTTCTGATGTTCAGCTTTCACTTGCTAACACGTCAGGCACTTAGCAACATAATCAGCAACATCCTTATTCAATCCATCCCACCAGTATAAGTCTCTAATACTGTGGTACATCTTAGTGACACCTAGATGTACGCTATAGGCTGTAGAATGTGCTTCCTCTAGAATCTCTTCTCTCAAATCATCCACATCAGGAACATACAATCTACCACTGATCCACAACACACCATCATCATCGAGTGTGAAATCAATGAACTTCCCTACTCGAACATTCTCTGCAAGCTCTTCTAGAATAGGATCTCGGCTCTGAGCTACTTTAATCCTATCCCTTAGTACAGATTGCACCTTAAATTGAGCTAGTAGTCCACCTGACCTACTAATCTTCATCATCAGACCTTGATCCATCGACAGATGCAACTCTTGGATCAATGGTCTCCTCTCAACACTAATGTGAGCAAGACTGCCTGAGGACTTTCTACTTAAGGCATCTGCTACTACATTAGCCTTGCCCGGATGATATAAAATCTCACAATCATAAACCTTTAATAATTCTAACCATCTCCTCTACCTCAGATTCAGATCTTGCTGCTGGAAAATGTACTTAAGGCTCTTGTGATCAGTAAATATCTCACAAGTCACCCCGTACAGATAATGTCTCCAAATCTTCAGAGCAAAGATCACTATAGCCATTTCAAGGTCATGTGTAGGATAGTTCTACTCATGCTTCTTCAACGCCTTGAAGCATAGGCTATCACCCTTCCATTCTACATCAACACACAACCAAGGCCAACTCTAGAGGCATCACAATAAACTGTGAACTTGTCCACACCATTAGGCAAAGCTAACATTGGTGCTGTGGTCAATTTCTCCTTTAATAACTGGAAGCTGTTCTCATAAGCTTTTGACCACTCGAATCTAACATTCTTTTAAGTCAAGCGAGTTATAGGGGTTGCAATTCTAGAAAAATCTTACATAAACCGCCTATAATACCCGGCTAAACCCAGAAAACTCCAAATCTCAATAATAAAAGTCGGTCTAGGCCACTCAGACACTGCTTCAACCTTCTGTGGATCAACTTGGATACCTTCTTTAGACACCATGTGTCCAAGAAAAGAAACACTCTCCAACCAGAAATCACACTTCGAGAATTTAGTATAAAGCTGATGATCTCTTAGTGTCTGTAGTACAATCCTTAAGTGATATACATGCTCCTCCATACTCCTTGAATATACCAATATATCATCAATGAAGACTACCACAAACTGATCCACATATGGTTTGAATACCCTATTCATCAGGTCCATAAAAGCTGCTGGTGCATTAGTCAAACCAAAAGACATTACCAGAAACTCATAATGGCCATATCTAGTGCAGAATGCCGTTTTAGGAACATCGGCTTCACTAATTCGCAGCTGATGATAACCTGACCTCAAATCAATCTTGGAAAAGAACTGTGCACCTTGTAGCTGATCAAACAAGTCATCTATCCTCGGAAGAGGATACTTGTTCTTCACTGTCACCTTATTCAGCTCTCTGTAGTCAATGCAAAGTCTTAGGGTACCATCCTTCTTCTTCACAAATAGGACTGGTGCACCCTAAGGAGAAACACTGGGTCTGATAAAACCCTTATTCAACAACTCTTGCAATTGCTCCTTCAACTCTTTCAACTCTACAGGAGCCATTCTGTAGGGTAGCATAGATATAGGAGTAGTACCTAGAACCACATCTATACAGAACTCAATCTCTCTATGAGGTGGTAAACCTGGAAACTCCTCAGGAAAAACATCAGGAAACTCACAGGCAACAGGAACTTCTGTGAGTGACAACTTCTCCACTGAAGTATCCCCGACCAATGCCAAATATCCTTGACATCCTTTCCTCAACAACTTCCTAGCCGTAATAGCAGAAATAAGATTTCGAGGTGCTAAACTCCTATCACCCATAAAATTAAAATCTTCTTCATCAGGAATTCTGAACGTCACCTCTTTATTCCTACAATCCACTACGGTATAGTGCTGAGACAACCAATCCATTCCCATAATAACATCAAACTCCATCACATCCAACATAATCAAATCATCGGGTAATTCTCTATCTCCCATGAGAATTGGAAAACCAGAAAGAACAATATCGACGTCCAAGGAATCGCTCAGAGGAGTGGCAACAGATAAAGGAAAACCCATCCTTGAAGCATGCCAACAAGACTTGAAAGCAAAAATAGGAGAAATAAATGAATGCATGGCACTCGGATCAAACAAAACCCATGCATCTAGGTAACAGACAGAAACAATATCTACCACGACTGCATTGGATGCCTGAGCATCCTGTTGAGTGAGATGGAAGACTCTGGCCTATCCTCGACCTCCCTGCTGACTGGTAGAAGCCTGGCCAACACCTCTAGCACCTCCTCTAATACCTCTACCACAACTCTACTGTGGAACAAGCTGAGTGGAACTCTGATGCTGCGCTGGAGGTAACTAAAATGGCACGGGTGCAGCACTAGCAATCGACTGCTGAGGAAATTATGGAATCTGCGACTGCTGATACCCTGAGTAAGGACACGATCTGGCAAAATGTCCTATCTGCCCGCATTTGAAACATGTCAGTGGTGTTAGGTAACACGGTCCCTGATAGACTCTACCGTAGGTCTGGCAAACACTGGCAGCTGATCTAGAACTGTGACCACTACTGCTGCTCGAAGCACCTAACCCAAATTTGAATGATCTACGCTGACCTCCATGGCCATGTCTACTACTCTGATGCACTCGCTGCTGCTGCCTCTGACTCTACTGAGTTGGACCTCTCTACTGACTACTCGACCCAACATAAAAACTTGAATATGGAGTAGCCTGCAATCCACTCGACTGAACTCCCAGCTAGTAATAATCAGGCATCGCTCCCTGCCTAACTAGCCTCAGCTCAATCTCCTTGACCATCTCTATTATAGACTCCAGAGTAAGGCCTGCTGTAGGCATACCAGCAAATGTTGAACCCAGTTCGGTAATATAGGTAGTGACTGCGAAGTACTGGTCTCGCATCAGATCCTCTGCATATCTACCCAGCCGAAGAAACTCTCGGGTGTACTCCTCTACAAATCGATCACGGTGAGAAATGCTGGTCAATCAGAGACGATAGCTCATACGGAGAGGCTCTAGACAGAATCTCCTCATAAACCACTCTCGAAATTGAGCCCAGGTCATAGTCATCATATAGGGCTGAATCATCTGGATAAACCAGTCCAAAGCTGGTCCCTCAACAGACAACTCAACGATCATAATCTGCTGGTACTCGGTATGAGCAGTCCGAGTCCTAGTCTTAATCGCATGCAGAAAGTCTAACGGATTATAAGTCCCATCAAACGCAATCCTGCCCACTCTGACATAGAACAAAGCTGCCTCAAGGTCAGACATACCCTACTGATAGGCAAGCTAAACAGGCAAAACAACTGGAGGTACAATAACATCCTCAAACTCAGGCTCTACAGGCTCCTCGTCCTATATCTATCTCTGCCTATGGTGACTTGCCGCTCCTCGAGGTCTACCTCTACCACGACTTCTATGTCTAACTGGCTGCTCAGGAGGTAAAACCTCATCCTGAAAAGACTCATCATCCTCGGCCTCAACGACCGGTGGAATGACACGTGCTCACCTCCTCATTCTGAAAAGACAACAGAATGATTCAGACAAAATAGACAATGGAAGAATAACGCAAAAAACTAAAGAAAGGAATACTTATCAAGACGTACTCGAACCTAATTCACTGCAGTAGTTATCAAAAGAAAACACAACTTGAAAACTAGGGGCACGACTCACACAATTAAGCCCTGACACAGAACTTCGTTCTGATACAAACTTTGTCATGACCCAAAATAGGGGCGTTGACCGACGCTAGGGAACGGGAATTCTTTCAAATCCGAAACCCGTAGCAAGCCTAAAATAAAATAAAACATGCAATAGTAATAATAATAACACAATTAAATAAAATATTATGCAGCGGAATAAAATCATAAATGTCAAAATAATAATTCCGTCAAACGAAATTAAATTGAATTCTCATCTCATATATAAATAAATCCTTTAATACAAGTTTCAGTTCAAATTTTTAGAATACATAACTCACACAAATTGTAATATCCCGTGTTTTTAAATATTTTTACACTGTACCGGGATATGCAGTGTTAATAATTTCTGTATATTATATGATATTTTTACGAGTTAATATGTATTTAAAACCTATTTTAATTACTGTGTATTATTTTCAGTGTTTTACGTAAAATTTTCCCGGGACTTGCATTTTCGGGGAAATTTTCACGTAAACAATGTATTATTAATTATTTTAAATATATTTTCGGACTTGCATGAACTCATACGTATTTTTAAATTATTAAATAAAGCCTATGTGTGTGTATATTTATTTAATTAGGGTTTAATATTACCCTAATATTATATTAATTATTTATTAGTTTTATTGTTATTTAATTATTTTTATTTAGTATAAATTATTAAAATATTAAATTTTATGTGTGTGGTGTATATTTGATGTGTGTAATTTAATATTATTTTATTATATAGTGTAAAGTATATATATATACATATATACATTAAAATTTGTCAAAATTACAAAAGTTTGGAAAATTACCATTTTGCCCCCGAGTCTTCTTCTTCCTCCTGATCGATTCCCTTCGCCGTTCCGATCGTTGCTGTGCCGTTTCTTCACCGTGGGTGTGCCGTCTGGTGTGCCACCGCCTTCCCCAACCTTTTCCGTCGCCTGTGGTAGCCGTTTCCGGCGCCTGGAAGTCGATTTTGGCCGGAGAAGCTGAAAATCGATCCATCATCGTTCACGTCGATTTCGACCACCGTTTTCGACACCGCTGGTCTCTTTCTTCTCCTTGAGCTCCGATGAGTGTGATTCTAGCTTTGGTTTGAGCTAAAATGGTTTAGATTTGCTTAGGTTTCGATTTTTCCATTTCGGTCACATTAGGGTTTTTGATTTTTTTGAGCTTCGAATTGGACGATTCATGAAAACTCCCTTCAAAAATGTTGTTACTAGTAGCTCAATCTACATTTATAAATTTTTGTAGAATTTTTGGAGATTTTTTTGGATTTTTGGGTATTTTTGAATATTTTAATATTATTTTCTAATTTTCGGAAATTAATTATTTAAATTATGAAATTGGAGTTTATGGTTAAATTAGGTGTTGAAATGAATTATAGGAATTTATTTGGAATTTTTATGAATTTCTAAGTATTTATTTTGAATTATTGAAGTTTATGTAAATTTGAAAAATTAGGTTAAATGTGTTTTTAATTGAATTTAATTGGTTAATTGGGTTTAATTATTGATATTATTGATAAATATGTTGAGAAAATTAATTTTGGATAATTGTATAATTTTTGGTGAATTTTTGAAGTAATTTAAGTATATTAATATATATAGGGGTATTTTGGTAATTTTACCCTAAATTGTCTAAAAATGTAATTTAATTGGTTTTAATAGTTATTTAAGGTATAAAAATTATTTCTACAAATTATTTAGTATTTTTAACTAATTAAAACTATTTTTCGTGAATTATTTTCAATTATATATATAATATACGGTTTTACTAATAAAATGAGTTTTTATCGGTTTTTACAGTGTTTTAAGGTTAATTATGTAATTTCTACGTATAAAATGTAGTTCTGTGATTTAAGGATATTTTGGTATACCTGGATTATGTTCTGTGTTTGTGGACCCCGATCGGTGGACTGTAGTTTGGAGTCCGACCGTGGGATTTTGGTTGTGCCTATTTCTTTGCAGGGTCGGCTCTACTCTTTTGAGTAGAGAGATGTCCGTTTTACAGGGGAGGTTCTGTCGGATTTTTGGTAGAATTCTCGTAAAACGTGATGTCCAGTCGAACCCTAATTTTTTATTCTGTGTTTAATACTCTAGATCGAATTCTAGGATTTTTGTTAGGGTTTATTCTGATGTCTATTATTTATTGTTTGTTTAGTTGCGCCGAGACCGAGGCCTAGTGGACCAGGCCCGTTGGACCTGTCTCGTGGAGCGCATTAGGTGAGTTACTATACTATATATATATATGCTTAGGATGCATGATTTAGAAATGCATGTTTTATGTTGATTAAATATGCATAAGTAATTTGATTATTTCTTAAGTTTATATTAAGCATATTTTTGGTATATATTAAATTATATGCACGTTTTGTAAATAAAATATATTTAAAATGTTTTTAAATATATTTCTAGCTTAATTTATAATTTGATTGGATTTATGTGACGTATATATACTCGAAATATACCTGGTTTACTTTTGGTATATTTCCGGTATATATATGGTTTATGTTGTTATTTTATTGAACTTCATGCATCATTTATTTTTGTGGATGAATGATTTATATTATTAATGAAGGATATCGATAGAACGTGCTACCTAGTGGGCAGCACTAGGACCGAGTACGTACCGGTACGCCTATAGTATTTAGGCTATAATACTAACTTATTGTGGATATTGATTTAATGTGATTATTGATATGTGTGAGATATGGTTTGGAGGTGTGATTGCTGGAGCTCGGTTGACCAAGTGTCTCGGGGCCAATCACACTGGCAGTCAGACTGCTGGAGCTCGGTTGACTTAGTGTCTCGGGGCCAGTCTATTGTCCAAATGGATTAAGTGGATATATTTGGAATAAGTGAGCCTGTATGGCTAGAGTGTTGTCTAACACTATTTTTCGAGGTTGCGATATTCTAGGGTTCTATGTGATCCTTCATAAACTGGGATTTTTCAATAAAATATATAAAAATGATTTTTCTGCATCTGTGTGAAATTGTCTGTTGTAATATCCCGTGTTTTTAAAATATTTTTACACTGTACCGGGATATGCAGTGTTAATAATTTCTGTACATTATATGATATTTTTACGAGTTAATATGTATTTAAAACCTATTTTAATTACCGTGTATTATTTTCAGTGTTTTACGTAAAATTTTCCCGGGACTTGCATTTTCGGGGAATTTTTCACGTAAACAATGTATTATTAATTATTTTAAATGTATTTACGGACTTGCATGAACTCATACATATTTTTAAATTATTAAATAAAGCCTGTGTGTGTATATTTATTTAATTAGGGTTTATTATTACCCTAATATTTTATTAAGTATTTATTTGTTTTATTGTTATTTAATTAATTTTATTTAGTATAAATTATTAAAATATTAAAATTTATGTGTGTGGTGTATATTTGATGTGTGTAATTTAATATTATTTTAATATATAGTATAAAGTATATATATATACATATATACATCAAAATTACAAAAGAATTGGAAAATTACACATTTGCCCCCGACTATCCCTTTCTTCCCCGATTGATTCCCTTCTCCGTTCCCGGTCGCTGCCGTGCCGTTTCTTCACCGTGGGTGTGCCGTCCGGTGTGCCACCATCTTCCCCGACCAATTTCGCCGCCTGAGGAGGCCGTTTCCGGCGTCTGGAGGTCGATTTTGGCCGGAGAAGCCAAAAATCGATCCACCGTCGATCACGCCGATTCCGGCCACCATTTTCGACACCGGCAGTCTCTTTCTTCTCCTTGATCTCCGATGAGTGTGATTCTAGCTTTGGTTGAGCTAAAATGGTCTAGAATTGCTTAGGTTTCGATTTTGTCAATTTCGGCCTATTAGGGTTTTTGATTTTTTTGAGCTTCGAATTGATTGATTCATGAAAACTTCCTTCACAAATGTTGTTCCTAGTAGCTCAATCTACATGTATGAATTTTTGTAGAATTTTTGGAGATTTTTTGGATTTTTGGGTATTTTTTAATATTTTAATATTATTTTCTAATTTTCGGAAATAAATTATTTAAATTATGAAATTTGAGTTTATGGTTAAATTAGGTGTTGAAATGAATTATAGGAATTTATTTGGAATTTTTATGAATTTCTAAGTATTTATTTTGAATTATTGAAGTTTATGTGATTTTGAGAAATTAGGGTTAAATGTGTTTTTATTTGAATTTAATTGGTTAATTGAGTTTAATTATTGATATTATTGATAAATATGTTGAGAAAATGAATTTTGGATAATTGTATAATTTTTGGTGAATTTTTGAAGTAATTTAAGTATATTTATATATATAGGGGTATTTTGGTAATTTTACCCTAAATTGTCTAAAAATGTAATTTAATTGGTTTTATTAGTTATTTAAGGTATAAAAATGATTTCTACAAAATATTTGGTATTTTTAACTAATTAAAACTATTTTTCGTGAATTATTTTCAATTATATATATAATATACGGTTTTTCTAATAAAATGAGTTTTAATCAGTTTTTACAGTGTTTTAAGGTTAATTATGTAATTTCTACCTATTAGATGTATTACTATGTTGTGAGGATATTTTTGGTATATCTGGAATATGTTCTGTGTTTGTGGATCCCGGTCGGTGGACTGTAGTTTGGAGTCCGACCGTGGGATTTTGATTGTGTTGAGCCTATTTTTCGAAGTGTATTTCCTTGCAGGGTCGGCTCTACTCTTTTGAGTAGAGAGATGTCCGTTTTACAGGGGAGGTTCTGTCGGATTTTCGGTAGAATTCTCGTAAAACGTGATGTCCAGTCGAACCCTAATTTCTGATTCTGTGTTTAATACTCTAGATCGAATTCTAGGATTTCTGTTAGGGTTTATTCTGATGTCTATTATTTATTGTTTGTTTAGTTACGCCGAAACCGAGGCCTAGTGGACCAAGCCCGTCGGACCTGTCTCGTGGAGCGCATTAGGTGAGTTACTATACTATATATATATGCTTAGGATGCATGATTTAGAAATGCATGTTTTATGTTGATTAAATATGCATAAGTAATTTGATTATTTCTTAAGTTTATATTAAGTATATTTTTGGTATATATTAAATTATATGCATGTTTTGTAAATAAAATATATTTAAAATGTTTTTAAATATATTTCTAGCTTAATTTATAATTTGATTGGATTTATGTGACGTATATATACTCGAAATATACCTGGTTTACTTTTGGTATATTTCCGGTATATATATGGTTTATATTGTTATTTCATTTAAATTCATGCATCATTTGTTGTGAATTAATGTTTTACATTATTAATGATGAAGGATATCAATAGAACGTGCTACCTAGTGGGCAGCACTAGGACCGAGTACGTACCGGTACGCCTATAGCTTTAGGCTATATTACTAACTTATTTATGGATATTGATTTGATTATGATTATTGATATGTGAGATATGGTTTGGAGGTGTGATTGCTGGAGCTCGGTTGACCAAGTGTCTCGGGGCCAATCACACTGGCAGTCAGATTGCTGGAGCTCGGTTGACTTAGTGTCTCGGGGCCAGTCTACTATCCATATGGATTAAGTGGATATATTTGGAATAAGTGAGCCTGTATGGCCAGAGTGTTGTTTAACACTATTCTCTGAGGTTGCGATATTCTAGGGTTCTATGTGATCCTTCATAAAAGATGATTTTTAATGAAAATATATATAAAATGATTTTATTGCATCTTTGTGCAATTGCCTGTATATATACATATTATATATACTATTGACTGTATGCATTATCACTTAGTGTGTATGTATATATATTATAGTAATTCACTCAGTGAGGTTTGACTCCCCTCCGTTGACTATTTTTTAGGAGAGTCAACTTCCTCAGACCTCAGTAGCAGGTCGATACGCCGGATTTCTTCCGCCTCAGCTTCTTTATGTAAATTGTCTACTTGAGTCTTATTTATTTTATCTAGACACTGCAGTAGTTGTGAATTAAAGTATTGGATTTCATGTATTTTATTTTAAAGAGATGTATTATATTGAAACTGGATTTGTATTAAAGGGATTTTATATATGTGATGGGATTTTGATTAAATCCAGTGATGAAAATGATATTATGATTTTTTTATTTTCGCTGCATTTATTATATGATTATTGTTATTGCATGATTTATTTTATTTTTAGGCTTGCTACGGGTTCCGGATTCGAAAGAATTCTCGTTCCCTAGCGCCGGTCATGGCCCCTGTTTTGGGTCGTGACATCTGTATATATATTAGATACATATATACTGTTGACTGTATGCATTATCACTTACTGTGTATGTATATATATTATAGTGATTCACTCAGTGAAGTTGACTCCCCTCCATTGACTATTTTTCAGGAGAGTCAACTTCTTCAGACCTCAGTAGCAGGTCGATACGCCGGATTTCTTCCGCCCCGACTTCTTTATTTAAATTATCTACTTGAGTCTTATTTTATAATCTAGATACTGTAGTAGTTGTGAATTAAAGTATTAGATTTCATGTACTTTAAAGAGATGTATTATATTGAAACTGGATTCGTATTAAAGAGATTATATATCTATGAGATGAGATTTGATTTAAATCTAGTTGATGTGAATAATATTGTGATATTTATGATTTTTATTTCCGCAGTATATTATATGGTTGTTGTTATTATTGCATGATTTATTTTATTTTTAGGCTTGCTACGGGTTCCGGATTCGAAAGAATTCCCGTTCCCTAGCGCCGGTCATGGCCCCTGTTTTGGGTCATGACAAAGTTGGTATCAAAGCGGAGTTCTGTGTCAAGGCTTAGATATGTGAGTTGTGGCCCTAGTTTTAAAGTTGTGTTTTCTGTTGGACTACTGTAGTGTATTAGGTTCGAGTACGTCTTGATAAGTATTCCTTGCTGTAGTTTTCAGCGTTATTCCTCCGTTGTCTGTTTTGTTTGAATTTTTTCGTTTGTCTTTTCAGAATGAGGAGGCGAGTGCGTGTCGCTCCACCGGTCGTTGAGGCCGAGGATGATGAGTCTTTTCAGGATGAGGTTTTACCTCTTGAGCAGCCAGTTAGACGCAGAGGTCGTGGCAGAGGTAGACCTCGAGGAGCGGCAGGTCGTCGTAGGCAGAGAGAGTTACAGGACGAGGAGCATGTAGAGCCTGAGTTTGATGTGCCTGTTCCTCCAGTTGTTCAGCCTGTTCAGCCTGCCTATCAGCAAGGTATGTCTGACCCTGAGGCAGCTTTGTTCTATGCCCGAGTGGGCAGGATTGCTTTTGATGGTACTTCTGATCCTTTAGATTTTCTGCATACAATTGAGACTAGGACTCGGACTGCTCATACCGAGTACCAGCGGATCATGATCGTCGAGTTGTCTGTCGAGGGACCAGCCCTAGATTGGTTCATTCAGATGATCCAACCTTATATGATGACGATGACGTGGGCTCAGTTTCGAGAGTGATTTATGAGGAGATTCTGTCCAGAGCCTCTTCGTTTGAGCTATCGTCTCCGGTTGACTAGTATTTCTCGTGGAGATGAATCTGTAGAGGAGTATACCCAAGAGTTTCTTCGATTGGGTAGATATGCTGAGGATCTGATGCGAGATCAGTATTTTGCAGTCACTACATATGTTACTGGTTTGGGTTTAGCTTTTGCTGGTATGCCTACAGCAGGTCTTACTCTAGAGTCTGTGATTGAGTTGGCTAAGGAGATTGAGCTGAGATTAGTTAGGCAGGGAGCGATGCCTGATTACTACCAGCTGGGAGTTCAGTCGAGTGGATTGCAGGCTACTCCGTATTCGAGTTTTCATGTTGGATCGAGTAGTCAGCAGCGAGGCTCGACTCAGCAGAGTCAGAGACAGCAGCAGTGAGTGCATCGGAGCAGTAGACATGGCCGTGGAGGTCAGCGTACATCGTTCAGATTTGGGCCAGGTGCTTCGAGCAGCAGCAGTGGTCATAGTTCTGGATCAGCGGCCAGTGTTTGCCAGACTTGCGGTAGAGTCCATCAGGGACCGTGTTATCTGACACCACTGACATGCTTCAGATGCAGGCAGACAGGACATTTTGCCAGATTGTGTCCTTATTCCGGGTATCAGCAGCAGCAGATTTCGCGATTCCCACAGCAGTCGATTGCTAGTGCAGCACCCGTGCCATTTCAGTTACCACCAGCCCAGCATCAGAGTTCCACTCAGTTCGTTCCACAGCAGAGTCGTGGTATAGGTACTAGAGGAGGTGCCAGAGGTGTTGGCCAAGCTTCTACCAGTCAGCAGGGAGGTCGAGGTCAGGCCAGAGTTTTTCATCTGACTCAGCAGGATGCTCAGGCATCTAATGCAATTATGGCAGGTACTGTTTCTGTTTGTTACCTGGATGCATGGGTTTTATTTGATCCGGGTGCGATGCATTCGTTTGTTTCTCTTATTTTTGCTTCTAAATCTTGTTGGCAAGCTTCGAGGATGGCTTTTCCTTTATCTGTTGCCACTCCTCTAAGTGATTCTTTGGACGCCGATATTGTTCTTTCTTGTTGTCCAGTTCTCGTGGGAGATAGAGAATTACCCATTGATTTGATTTTGTTGGATGTGATGGAGTTCAATGTTATTTTGGGAATGGATTGGTTATCTCAGCACTTTGCCGTGGTAGATTGCAGGAATAAGGAGGTGACTTTCAGAATTCTTGGTGAAGAAGATTTTAAGTTTGTTGGTGATAGGAGTTCAGCACCTCAGAATCTTATTTCTACTATTACGGCTAGGAAGTTGTTGAGGAAAGGTTGTCAGGGATTTTTGGCATTGGTTAGGGATACGTTAGTGGAGAAGTTGTCACTCATAGATGTTCCTATTGCTTGTGAGTTTCCTAATGTTTTTCCCAAGGAGTTGCCAAGTTTAGCACCTCATAGAGAGATTGAATTCTATATAGATGTGGTTCCAGGTACTACTCCTATATCTATGCCACCCTATCATATGGCTCCTACAGAGTTGAGAGAGTTGAAGGACCAGTTGCAAGAGTTATTGGATAAGGGTTTTATTAGACCTAGTGTTTCTCCTTGGGGTGCACCAGTTTTGTTTGTGAAGAAGAAGGATGGTACCCTGAGACTGTGCATTGACTACAAAGAGTTGAATAAGGTGACAGTGAAGAACAAGTATCCTCTCCTGAGGATAGATGATTTGTTTGATCAGCTACAGGGTGCACAGTTCTTTTCTAAGGTTGACTTGAGGTCGGGTTATCATCAGTTGTGGATTAGTGAATCCGATATTCCTAAGACAGCATTCCGCACTCGATATGGCCATTATGAGTTTCTGGTGATGTCTTTTGGTTTGACTAATGCACCAGTAGCTTTTATGGACCTGATGAACAGGGTATTCAGATCGTATGTGGATCAGTTTGTGGTAGTCTTCATTGATGATATACTGGTTTATTCGAGGAGTATGGAAGAGCACCTATATCATTTGAGGATTGTACTACAGACATTGAGAGATCATCAACTTTATGCTAAATTCTCGAAGTGTGATTTCTGGATGGAGAGTGTTTCTTTTCTTAGACACGTAGTGTCTAAAGAAGGTATTCAGGTTGATCCACAGAAGATTGAGGTAGTATCTGAGTGGCCTAGACCTACTTCTGTTACAGAGATTCGAAGTTTTCTGGGTTTAGCCGGGTATTATAGGCGGTTTGTGCAGGATTTTTCCAGGATAGCAGCCCCTATGACTCGCTTCACTCAGAAGAATGTTAGATTCGAGTGGTCAGAAGCTTGTGAGAATAGTTTTCAGTTATTGAAGGAGAAGTTGACCACACCAGTATTAGCTTTGCCTAATAGTGTGGATAAGTTCACAGTTTACTGTGATGCCTCTAGAATTGGTCTTGGTTGTGTATTGATGCAGAATGGAAGGGTGATAGCCTATGCTTCGAGGCAGTTGAAGAAGCATGAGCAGAACTATCCCACACATGATCTTGAGATGGCTGCAGTGATCTTTGCTTTGAAGATTTGGAGACATTATTTGTACGGGGTGACTTGTGAGATATTTACTGATCACAAGAGCCTTAAGTACATTTTCCAGCAGCAAGATCTGAATCTGAGGCAGAGGAGATGGTTGGAATTAATGAAGGATTATGATTGCGAGATTCTTTACCATCCGGGTAAAGCTAATGTTGTAGCAAATGCCTTGAGTAGGAAGTCCTCAGGTAGTCTTGCTCACATCGGTGTTGAGAGGAGACCATTGATCCAGGAATTGCATCTGATGGTGGATCAAGGTCTGATGATGAAGATTAGTAGATCAGGTGGACTGCTAGCTCAGTTTAAAGTACGATCTGTACTGAGGGATAGGATTAAAGCAGCTCAGAGCCAAGATCCTATTCTGGAAGAGCTTGCAGAGAATGTCAGAGCAGGGAAGTTCACTGATTTCACACTCGATGATGATGGTGTGTTGTGGATCAGTGGTAGGTTGTGTGTTCCTGATGTGGATGATTTGAGAGAGGAGATTTTAGAGGAAGCACATTCTACAGCCTACAGCGTTCATCCAGGTGTCACTAAGATGTACCACAGTATCAGAGATCTATACTGGTGGGATGGATTGAAGAAGGATGTCGCTGATTATGTTGCTAAGTGCTTGATGTGTCAGCAAGTGAAAGTCGAACATCAGAAGCCTTCTGGGAAGCTTCAGCCTCTTCCTATTCCTAAGTGGAAGTGGGAAAGGATAGCTATGGATTTTGTGGTCGGTTTACCTCGTTCGAAGGATGGATACGACTCCATCTGGGTGATCGTAGACAGGTTGACGAAGTCTGCATATTTCTTGCCTATGAAAGCCACATATTCAGTTGCTAGATTGGCGAAGTTGTATGTGAAGCATATTGTGTGCCTTCATGGAGTACCTGTGTCCATTGTATCAGATAGAGGTTCGGTGTTTACTTCTCATTTTTGGCAGAAGTTGTAGGAAGCGATGGGCACTAGGTTGGATTTCAGTACTGCTTTTCATCCTCAGACAGATGGCCAGTCTGAGAGGATGATCCAAACACTGGAAGATATGTTGAGGATGTGTGTCCTGGATTTGGGAGGTAGCTGGGATGATCATTTGCCGCTTATTGAGTTTGCATATAATAACAGCTACCATAGCAGTATTGGTATGGCACCGTATGAGGCGTTATATGGAAGGAAGTGTAGATCCCCTCTGAGTTGGGTTGAGTTTGGTGAGAGAGCTTTGACTGGACCAGAGATGGTTCAGGATGCTGCAGAGAAAGTCGTCGTGATTAAGCGCAGATTAGAGACCGCAGTTAGCAGACAGAAGAGTTATGCGGATCCTAGGCGTAGAGATGTGGAGTTTCAGGTTGGAGATTTTGTGTTTTTGAAAGTATCTCCGATGAAGGGTGCGATGAGATTTGGCAGGAAGGGTAAGTTAGCACCGAGATATATTGGACCGTTTGAGATTCTGGAGAGAGTTGGCACTGTTGCATATCGATTGGATTTGCCTCCGAGTATGTCATAGGTGCATCCAGTATTTTATATCTCGATGTTGAGGAAGTATATCTCAGACCCTTCTCACGTGTTGCAACCTGACAGTGTAGAAGTGAGTGAAGATTTGACGTTTGTGGAAGAACCTGTGGTGATCGTTGATTATCAAGTTCGACAGTTGCGATAGAAGCAGATTCCGATGGTCAAGGTTCTGTGGCGCAGCGACAGAGTTGAAGAGCATACATGGGAGACTGAAGCTGAGATGCGAGCTTCTTACCCGTATCTCTTTCCTTCTTAATCTTGTTTTCTAGAATTCGGGGACGAATTCTTGTAAGGGGGGGAGACTGTAATATCCCATGTTTTTAAAATATTTTTACACTGTACCGGGATATGCAGTGTTAATAATTTCTGTATATTATATGATATTTTTACGAGTTAATATGTATTTAAAACCTATTTTAATTACTGTGTATTATTTTCAGTGTTTTACGTAAAATTTTCCCGGGACTTGCATTTTCGGGGAAATTTTCACGTAAACAATGTATTATTAATTATTTTAAATATATTTTCGGACTTACATGAACTCATACGTATTTTTAAATTATTAAATAAAGCCTATGTGTGTGTATATTTATTTAATTAGGGTTTAATATTACCCTAATATTATATTAATTATTTATTAGTTTTATTGTTATTTAATTATTTTTATTTAGTATAAATTATTAAAATATTAAATTTTATGTGTGTGGTGTATATTTGATGTGTGTAATTTAATATTATTTTATTATATAGTGTAAAGTATATATATATACATATATACATTAAAATTTGTCAAAATTACAAAAGTTTGGAAAATTACCATTTTGCCCCCGAGTCTTCTTCTTCCTCCTGACCGATTCCCTTCGTCGTTCCGGTCGCTGCCGTGCCGTTTCTTCACCGTGGGTGTGCCGTCCGGTGTGCCACCGCCTTCCCCAACCTTTTCCGTCGCCTGTGGTAGCCGTTTCCGGCGCCAGGAAGTCGATTTTGGTCAGAGAAGCCAAAAATCGATCCATCGTCGTTCACGTCGATTCCGGCCATCGTTTTCGACACCGCCGGTCTCTTTCTTCTCCTTGAGCTCCGGTGAGTGTGATTCTAGCTTTGGTTTGAGCTAAAATGGTTTAGATTTGCTTAGGTTTCAATTTTTCCATTTCGGTCACATTAGGGTTTTTGATTTTTTTGAGCTTCGAATTGGATGATTCATGAAAACTCCCTTCAAAAATGTTGTTACTAGTAGCTCAATCTACATTTATAAATTTTTGTAGAATTTTTGGAGATTTTTTGGATTTTTGGGTATTTTTGAATATTTTAATATTATTTTCTAATTTTCGGAAATTAATTATTTAAATTATGAAATTGGAGTTTATGGTTAAATTAGGTGTTGAAATGAATTATAGGAATTTATTTGGAATTTTTATGAATTTCTAAGTATTTATTTTGAATTATTGAAGTTTATGTAAATTTGAAAAATTAGGTTAAATGTGTTTTTAATTGAATTTAATTGGTTAATTGGGTTTAATTATTGATATTATTGATAAATATGTTGAGAAAATTAATTTTGGATAATTGTATAATTTTTGGTGAATTTTTGAAGTAATTTAAGTATATTAATATATATAGGGGTATTTTGGTAATTTTACCCTAAATTGTCTAAAAATGTAATTTAATTGGTTTTAATAGTTATTTAAGGTATAAAAATGATTTCTACAAATTATTTAGTATTTTTAACTAATTAAAACTATTTTTCGTGAATTATTTTCAATTATATATATAATATACGGTTTTACTAATAAAATGAGTTTTTATCGGTTTTTACAGTGTTTTAAGGTTAATTATGTAATTTCTATGTATAAAATGTAGTTCTGTGATTTAAGGATATTTAGGTATACCTGGAATATGTTCTGTGTTTGTGGACCCCGGTCGGTGGACTGTAGTTTAGAGTCCGACCGTGGGATTTTGGTTGTGCCTTGTGTAGTTTTCGAAGTGTATTTCTTTGCAGGGTCGGCTCTACTCTTTTGAGTAGAGAGATGTCCGTTTTACAGGGGAGGTTCTGTCGGATTTTCGGTAGAATTCTCGTAAAACGTGATGTCCAGTCGAACCCTAATTTCTGATTCTGTGTTTAATACTCTAGATCGAATTCTAGGATTTCTGTTAGGGTTTATTCTGATGTCTATTATTTATTGTTTGTTTAGTTACGCCGAAACCGAGGCCTAGTGGACCAAGCCCGTCGGACCTGTCTCGTGGAGCGCATTAGGTGAGTTACTATACTATATATATATGCTTAGGATGCATGATTTAGAAATGCATGTTTTATGTTGATTAAATATGCATAAGTAATTTGATTATTTCTTAAGTTTATATTAAGTATATTTTTGGTATATATTAAATTATATGCATGTTTTGTAAATAAAATATATTTAAAATGTTTTTAAATATATTTCTAGCTTAATTTATAATTTGATTGGATTTATGTGACGTATATATACTCGAAATATACCTGGTTTACTTTTGGTATATTTCCGGTATATATATGGTTTATGTTGTTATTTTATTGAACTTCATGCATCATTTATTTTTGTGGATGAATGATTTATATTATTAATGAAGGATATCGATAGAACGTGCTACCTAGTGGGCAGCACTAGGACCGAGTACGTACCGGTATGCCTATAGTATTTAGGCTATAATACTAACTTATTGTGGATATTGATTTAATGTGATTATTGATATGTGTGAGATATGGTTTGGAGGTGTGATTGCTGGAGCTCGGTTGACCAAGTGTCTCGGGGCCAATCACACTAGCAGTCAGACTGCTGGAGCTCGGTTGACTTAGTGTCTCGGGGACAGTCTACTGTCCAAATGGATTAAGTGGATATATTTGGAATAAGTGAGCCTGTATGGCTAGAGTGATGTCTAACACTATTTTCCGAGGTTGTGATATTCTAGGGTTCTATGTGATCCTTCATAAACTGGGATTTTTCAATAAAATATATAAAATTGATTTTTCTGCATCTGTGTGAAATTGTCTGTATATATATTAGATACATATATACTGTTGACTGTATGCATTATCACTTAGTTTGTATGTATATATATTATAGTGATTCACTCAGTGAGGTCTGACTCCCCTCCGTTGACTATTTTTTAGGAGAGTCAACCTCTTCAGACCTCAGTAGCAGGTCGATACGCCGGATTTCTTCCGCCCCGGCTTCTTTATGTAAATTATCTACTTGAGTCTTATTTTATAATCTAGATACTGCAGTAGTTATGAATTAAAGTATTGGATTTCATGTACTTTATTTTAAAGAGATGTATTATATTGAAACTGGATTCGTATTAAAGAGATTATATATCTATGAGATGAGATTTGATTTAAATCCAGTTGATGTGAATAATATTGTGATATTTATGATTTTTATTTCCGCTGCATATTATATGGTTATTGTTATTATTTCGTGATTTATTTTATTTTTAGGCTTGCTACGGGTTCCGGATTCGAAAGAATTCCCGTTCCCTAGCGCCGGTCATGGCCCCTATTTTGGGTCATGACACAAATATAGTACATAAAACCCATAATTTATTTACAACTATTGCAGTGTCTAGATTATAAAAATAAAACTCAAGGGAGCAGTTTACATAAAGAAGCCGGGGCAGAAAAAATCCGATGTACAAACCTGCTACTAAGGTCTGAAGACGATGACTCTCCTGAAAAATAGTCAATAGAGGGGAGTCAGACCTCACTGAGTGAATTACTATAATATATATACATGCATACTAAATGACAATGCATACAGTCAACAATATATATATAATATGTATGTATACAAGCAATTACACATAGATGCAATAAAATCATTTTATATATTTATTGAAAATCACTGTTTATGAAGGATCAAATAGAACCCTAGAAAATCGCAACCTCAAAACAGTGCTAGACAACACTCTAGCCATACATGCTCACTTATTCCAAATATATTCACTTGTTCCATTTGGATAGTAGATTGGCCCCAAGACACTAAGTCAACCGAGCTCCAACAGTCTGACTGTCAGTGTGATTGGTCCCGAGACACTCAGTCAACCGAGCTCCAACAATCACACTCCCAAATCATATCACACATCAAATAATCATATCCAATCAATGTCCACAAATGGTTAGTAATATAGCCTAAATGCTATAAGCGTACCGGTACGTACTCGGTCCTAGTGCCGCCCACTAGGTAGCACGTTCTATTGATATCCTTCATTAAAATATAAAGCATACATTCATAAAAAATAAATGATGCATGTAATTGAAATGAACAGTAACATAAACCATATATATACTAGAAATATACCAATAGTAAACCAGGTATATTTCGAGTATATATACGTTAAATAAATCCAATATAATTACAAAATAAACTAAGAATATACCAAGGATATACATAAAAACATTTTAAGAATAATTTATTAATGAAACATGTATATAATTTGAAAATATACCAAAATATACCGAATATAAACTAAAAATAAACTTAAATACTAATTGAATTATTTATGCATAATTAATCAAAATAAAACATACATTTCTAAATCATGCACCCTAAGCATATATATATATAAAATAGTAACTCACACTTAGTGCGCTCCTCGAGATGGGTCCGACAGGCCTGGTCCACTAGGCCTCGGTCTCGGCGCAACTAAACAAACAAAAATAATAGACATCAGAATAAACCTAACAGAAAATCCTAAAAACTCGATCTAGAATATTAGACACAGAATCAGAATTAAGGTTTGACCGGACATCATGTTTTACGAGAATTCTATCGAAATTCTGCAGAACCTCCCCTGTAAAATGGACATCTCTCTATTCAAAGAGTAGAGCCGGCCTGCAAAGAAACACACTTCGAAAAATAGACATAAAACACAACCAAAATCCCTCGGTCAGACTCCAAACTACAAATCACCGATCGAGGTCCACAATTCACAAAATAATATAAAAATACCAAAAATACCCTTATATCATCAAAATACATTTTATAAGTAGAAATTACATAATTAACCCTAAAACACATTAAAAACCAATAAAAACTCATTTATTTAGAAAAATCATATATTATATATATAATTGAAAATAATTTACGAAAAATAGTTTTAATTTGTCAAAAATACTAAATAATTTGTAGAAATCATTTTTATACCTTAAATAACTATTAAAACCAATTTAATTACATTTTTAGTCAATTTAGGGTAAAATTACCAAAATACCCCTATATATATAAATATACTAAAATTACTCCAAAAATTCACCAAAAATAATATAATTGCACAAAATTAATTTTATAAACATATTTATCAATAATATTAATAAATAAACTCAATTAAATAATTAATTTCAATTAAAAACACAATTAACCCTATTTTTCCAAAATTATATAAACTAATTAAATTCAAAATAAATACATAGAAATTCATAAAAATTCCAAATAAATTTCTATAATTCATTTCAACACCTATATTTATCATAAAACACAATTTCAATATTTAATTAATTAATTTTTGAAAATTAGAAAATAATAATAAAATATTAAAAAATACTCAAAAATCAAAATAATTTCCAAAAATTCTACAAAAATTCAAACATGTATATTAAGCTAAGGAGAACGATATTTGTAAAGGAATTTTTAATGAATCAATCAATTCAAAGTTCAAAAAAATTAAGAACCCTAAAATGGCCGAATTGCAAAAATCAAAACCTAAGCAAATCTAGACCATTTTAAGTGAAACAAAGCTTGGAATCACACTCACCGGAGCTCAAGGAGAAGAAAGAGATTGGCAGTGTCAAAAATGGTGGTCGAAATCGGCTTGATCGACGTAGCTCCAAATTTTGGCTTCTCGGGTTATTGCAGCGTTCATCGGCACCGGAGAGGGTGAAATGAGGGGCTGACCAACTGGAGGAAGGCGGTAGACGTTCGACAAGCACTCTGAATGGTGGTGAACAGAGTCGCACAGTGAGGAAGGAGGAGAAGGGCGCCGGGGAAGAGGAAGGAGAAGGGAGGGGCCGAGAGATGGTAATTTTGCAATAAATTTTGATTTTTCAACTATATATATGTATATATGTATATTTATATATATCACACTATATATTATAATAATATAAATTCCCACATATATAATTTAATACATTAAATAATTTATACACTAAAAAATTAATTAAATAAAATTAAACTAATAATAAATAATAATAAAAAAATTAGGGTAATTAATTAAACCCTAGTTAAATAAATAAATACACATATATACATTATTTAGTACTTTAAAGTACATATGAGTTCATGCAAATATGGAAATCTATTTAAAATAATTAATAATAAATAATTTACGTGTCAATTTCCTCGAAAACCCCGGAAATGCAAGTCCCGGGAAAATTTTACGTAAAGTGCTTAAAATAACATAAAATAAATAAAAATAAATTTTAATTAAATAACAACTCATGAAAATATCATAAATATATACAAAAATTATTAACATTGCATATCCCAATGCAGTATTAAAATATTTAAAAACACGGGATATTACATTTTACGGACCTGATGAATAGGCTATTCAGACCGTATGTGGATCAGTTTGTGGTAGTCTTCATCGATGATATACTGGTATATTCAAGGAGCATGGAAGAGCATGTATATCACTTGAGGACTATACTACAAACACTGAGAGAACATCAGCTTTATGCTAAATTCTCAAAGTGTGATTTCTGAATGGAGAGTGTTTCTTTTCTTGGACACGTGGTGTTTAAAGACGGTATCTAGGTTGATCCACAGAAGATTAAGGCAGTGTTTGAGTGGCCTAGACTGACTTCTATTACTGAGATTCAGAGTTTTCTGGGTTTAGCCCGATACTATAGGCGGGTTGTGTAGGATTTTTCTAAAATTGCAGCCCCTATGACTCGTTTGACTCAAAAGAATGTAAGATTTGAGTGGTCAGAAGCTTATGAGAATAGTTTTCAATTGTTGAAGGAGAAATTGACCACAACTCTAGTGTTATCTTTGCCTAATAGTGTGGACAAGTTCATAATTTATTGTGATGCCTCTAGAGTTGGCCTTGGTTGTGTGTTGATGTAGAATGGTAGGGTGATAGCCTATGCTTTGAGGCAGTTGAAGAAGCATGAGTATAACTATCCTACACATGACCTTGAGATGGCTGCAGTGATCTTTACTCTCAAGATCTGAAGACACTATTTATACGGGGTGACTTATGAGATTTTTACTGATCACAAGAGCCTTAAGTTCATTTTCCAGCAAAGAGATCTGAATCTGAGGCAGACGAGATGGTTAGAATTATTGAAAGATTATGACTGTGAGATATTATATCATCCAGGAAAGGCTAATGTAGTGGCAGATGCCTTGAGTAGGAAGTCCTCAGGCAGTCTTGCTCACATCAGTGTTAAGAGAAGACCGTTAATCCAGGAGTTACATCTGTTGGTGGATCAAGGTCTGATGATGAAGCTTAGTAGGTTAGGTGGACTGCTAGCTTAGTTTAAGGGGCGATATGTACTAAGAGATAGGATTAAGGCAGCTCATAGTTGAGATCCTATTCCAGAAGAGCTTATAGAGAATGTTCGAGCAGGGAAGTTCACTGATTTCACACTCGATGATGATGGTGTGTTTTGGATCAGTGGTAGATTATGTGTTCCTGACGTGGATGATTTAAGAGAAGAGATCCTAGAGGAAGCACATTCTATAGCCTATAGCGTACATCCGGGTGTCACTAAGATGTACCACAATATCAGAGATTTGTACTGGTGGGACAGATTGAAGAAGGATGTCGCTGATTATGTTGCTATGTGCTTAACGTGTCAGTAAGTGAAAGCTGAACATCAGAAGCCTTCTGGGAAGCTTCAGCCTCTTCCTATTCCTAAGTGGAAGTGGGAAAGGATAACTACGGATTTTGTGGTTGGTTTACCTCGTTCTAAGGATGGATACGATTCCATCTAGGTGATTGTAAATAGGTTAACGAAGTCTGCACATTTCTTACCTGTGAAAGCCACCTATTCTATAGCTAGATTGGTGAAGCTGTATGTGAAGCATATTGTGTGCCTTCATGGATTACCTGTGTCCATTGTGTCAGATAGAGATTCAGTGTTTACCTCTCATTTTTGGCAAAAGTTGTAGGAAGCGATGGGCACTAGGTTAGACTTTAGTACTTTTCATCCGCAGACAGATGGTCAGTCTGAGAGGACGATCCAAACACTGGAAGATATGTTGAGGATATGTGTTTTTGATTTGGGAGGTAGCTGGGATGATCATTTGCCACTCGTAGAGTTTGCTTATAAGAACAACTACCACAATAATATTGGTATGACACCATATGAGGCATTGTATGGAAGGAAATGTAGATCCCTTTTAAGTTGGGATGAGATTGGGGAGAGAGCTTTGACTGGACCTAAGATGGTTCAAGATGCTATAAAGAAAGTTATCAACCACAGATTAGAGACCGTAGTTAGCAGGCAGAAGAGCTATGTAGATCCTAGGCGCAGAGATGTAGAGTTTCAAGTTGGAGACTTTGTTTTTCTGAAGGTGTCTCCGATGAATGGTGTTATGAGATTTGACAAGAAGGGTAAGTTGGCACCGAGATATATCAGACCCTTTAAAATTCTGGAGAGAGTTGGCACTGTTGCATATCTGTTGGCTTTGCCCCCAAGTATATCTCAAGTGCATCCGATTTTTCATATCTCGATGCTGAGGAAATACGTATCGAACCCTTCACACGTGTTGCAGCCCAACAGCATAGAAGTGAATGAAGATCTAACATTTGTGGAAGAACCTATGGCGATCGTTGATTACCAAGTTTGACAGTTGTGGTCAAAACAGGTTCTGATGGTCAAGGTTCTGTGGCGTAGCAATAGAGTTCAGGAGCATACGTAGGAGACTGAAGCTGAGATGCGAGCTTCTTACTCATATCTCTTCCGTTCTTGACTTGTATTTTTCTTTTTCTGGAATTCGGGGAAAAATTCTTATAAGGGGGGAAGATTGTAATATCCCGAATTTTTTAAAATAATTTTAAACTATATCGGGATATACAATGTTAATAAATTTTTATTATATATTTGATTATTTAGTTACTTTGTTAATAATTAATGGTATTTTAAGTTTATTTAAAGTTTTCTATGTAAAAATTTTCTGAAAACTTATTATTTTAAGAAGTAATATTTAAATAATATTATATTGTCAGTGGTGTCAAATAACACGGTCCCTAATGGACTCTGCTATAGGTCTGGCAAACACTGGCAGCTGACCTAGAACTGCATCCATTGCTGCTACTCGAAGCGCCTGACCCAAGTCTGAACGGTCTACGATGACCTCCATGGCCATGTCTACTACTCCGATGTACTCATTGTTGTTGTCTCTAACTCTGCTGAGTCGGACCTCTCTGTTGACTACTCAAACCAATATGAAAAATCAAATACAGAGTAGTCTGAAATCCACTCGATTGAACAGTAACATTAATCAATATAATATTATTTAAATATTACTTTTTAAAATAATAAGTTTTCAGAAAATTTTTACGTAGAAAACTTTAAATAAACTTAAAATAACATTAATTATTAACAAAGTAACTAAATAATCAAATATATAATAAAAATTTATTAACATTGTATATCTCGATGCTGTTTAAAATTATTTAAAAAATTTGGGATATTACACAGGTCTACTATTGAGGTCTGAAGATAAAGACTCTCTTGAAAAATATCAACAGAGGGGAGTCAGACTTTATTGAGTGAATTATTATAATATATATACATGCCTAACTAAATGTCAAATGCAGTCACTCAAAATATATATAATAAATATATATACAGAAAAACACACACAGATGCAAGGAAAATTATTTTTATAATGAAAACCATCAGTTTATGAAGGATTAAATAGAACCCTATATTTTTGCAACCTCAAATATCAATAGAACTCACTTTAGCCATACAGGCCCACTTAGTTCCAAATAATTCACTTAGTCCAACTAGACAATAGATTGGCCTTGAGACACTTGGTTAACTGAGCTCCAGCAGTCACACTCTCAATCACATCAATCTCAATCATATCAATCATGTCATATTTCCTTAAATAAGTTAGTAATTAACCCTACGATCTATCGCACCGGTACTGTCACGACCCAAAACAGGGGGCCATGATCGGCGCTAGGGAATGAGAATTCTTTCAAATCCGAAACCTATAGCAAGCCATAAAATAAAATAAAATAAAAGCATGCAAGATATATTAAAATAAAATAAAATAAAATAAAATAAAAGCATGCAAGATATATTAAAATAAATAAACATTATGCAGCGGAAATTAAATCTCAATAGTAACATAATAATCCATAAACTCATTTGATAGCATAAAATCCATCTCATATATATAAAATCTTTCAATACAAATACATACAACTCACTAAAATAACTACTGCAGTGTCTAAAATACAAAATAAAACTTAGATAAGCAGTTTACACAATAAGGCTGGGGCGAAAAAAATTCGGTATAAAGGTCTGCTACTGAGGTCTGAGGACAAAGACTCTCTTAAAAAATAAATCAACGGAGGGGAGTCAGACCTCACTGAGTGAATTGTTATAATATATATACATGCATAACTAAATGACAAATGCAAACACTCAAGAGTATATATAATAAATATATATACATGCAAATACACACAAATGCATTAAAAATCATTTTATATATATATCACTGAAAAATATCCATTTATAAAGGATCAAATAGAACCCTAAATGATTGCAACCTCAAATAGTGTTAGACAACACTCTAGCCATATAGGCTCACTTATTCCAAATAAATTCACTTATTCCATTTGGACAGTAGACTGGCCCTGAGACACTTGGTCTATCACGACCCAAAACAGGGGCCATAACCAGCGCTAGGGAACGGGAATTCTTTCGAATCCGGAACCCGTAGCAAGCCTAAAAAAAATAAAATAAAATAAAACATGCAATAATAATAATAACAATATTATATGCAGCGGAAATAAAAATCATAAATATAATAATAACATTTTCATCACTGGATTTAAATCAAATCTCATCTCATATACATAAATCTTTCAGTACAAATCCAGTTTCAATATAATACATCTCTTTAAATAAAATACATGAAATCCCACACTTATATTTCACAACTACTGCAGTGTCTAGATTATAAAAATAAGACTCAAGTAAATAATTTACACAAAGAAGCCGGGGCGGAAGAAATCTGACGTATCGACCTGCTACTGAGGTCTGAAGATGTTGACTCTCCTGAAAAATAGTCAACGGAGGGGAGTCAGACCTCACTGGGTGAATTACTATAATATATATACATACACACTAAATGACAATGCATACAATCAACAATATATATATATCTAATATATATACAGGCAAATACACACAGATGCAATAAAATCATTTTATATATATTTTATTGAAAATCATCTTTTATGAAGGATCAAATAGAACCCTATGATATCGAAAACCTCAGACAGTGTTAGACAACACTCTAGCCATACAGGCTCACTTAATCCAAATATATCCACTTAATCCATTTAGACAGTAGACTGGCCCCGAGATACTAAGTCAACCGAGCTCCAGCAGTCTGACTACCAGTGTGATTGGCCCCGAGACACTTGATCAACCGAGCTCTAGCAATCACACCTCCAAACCATATCTCACACATATCAATAATCACATCAACTCAATATCCACAAATAAGTTAGTATTATAGCCTAAATACTATAGGCGTACCGGTACGTACTCGGTCCTAGTGCTGCCCACTAGGTAGCACGTTCTATCGATATCCTTCATTAATAAATATAAAACATTCATTCACAAAAATAAATGATGCATGAAGTTCAATAAAATATCAACATAAACCATATATATACTAGAAATATACCAAAAGTAAACCAGGTATATTTCGAGTATATATACGTCGAATAATTCCAATACAATTACAAAATAAACTAAAATATACCAAAATATACATAAAAGCATTTTTTAAGAATAATTTAGTTATACAACATGCATATAGTTGAAAATATACCAAAATATACCGAAAATAAACCTAAGTAATCCTTAAATCATTTATGCATATTTTATTAAAATAAAGCATACTTTTCTAAAACATGCATCCTAAAGCATATATATATAGTATAGTAACTCACCTAGTGCGCTCCACGAGACGGGTCCGACGGGCTTGGTCCATTGTAATATCCCGTGTTTTTAAATATTTTTACACTATACCGGGATATGCAGTGTTAATAAATTTTGAATATATATGCGATATTTTTACTAGTTAATATGTATTTAAAACCTATTTTTAATTATTGTGTATTATTTTCAGTGTTTTACGTAAAATTTTCCTGGGACTTGTATTTTCAGGGAAATTTTCACGTAAATAATTTATTATTAATTATTTTAAATATATTTTCGGACTTGCATGAACTCATACATATTTTTAAAATATTAAACACCGTATATACATATAAATATTTATTTAATTAGGGTTTAATATTACCCTAATATTTTATTAATTATTTATTAGTTTTATTGTTATTTAATTATTTTTATTTAGTATAAATTCTTAAAATATTAAATTTTATGTGTGTGGTGTATATTTAATGTGTGTAATTTAATATTATTTTAATATATAGTATAAAGTATATATATATACATATAACACATCAAAAATCAAAAAATTGGAAAATTACCATTTTGCCCCCGTGAGCTTCTTCTTCCCCGATCACTTTCCCTTCGCCGTTTCGATTGCTGCCATGTCGTTCCCTTGCCGTGAGAGTGCCGTCCGGTGTGCCACCACCTTCCCCAACCTTTTCCGCTGCCTGTGGTAGCCGTTTCCGGCGCCTGGAAGTCAATTCTGGCCGGAGAAGCTGAAACTTTGGCCACCGTCGATCACATCGATTTCGGCCACCATTTTCAACACCGCCAGTCTCTTTCTTCTCCTTGAGCTCCGGTGAGTGTGATTCTAGCTTTGGTTTGAGCTAAAATGGTCTAGAATTGCTTAGGTTTTGAATTTCCAATTTCGGCCTATTAGGGTTTTTGATTTTTTTGAGCTTTGAATTGAATGATTCATGAAAACTCCCTTGACAAATGTTGTTCCTAGTAGCTCAATCTACATGTATGAATTTTTTTGGAATTTTTGGAGATTTTTTGGATTTTTGGGTATTTTTGAATATTTTAATATTATTTTCTAATTTTCGGAAATTAATTATTTAAATTATGAAATTGGGTTTTATGGTTAGATTAGGTGTTGAAATGAATTATAGGAATTTATTTGGAATTTTTATGAATTTCTAAGTATTTATTTTGAATTATTGAAATTTATGTAATTTTGGGAAATTAGGGTTAATTATGTTTTTAATTGAAATTAATTGGTTAATTGAGTTTAATTATTGATATTATTGATAAATATGTTGAGAAAATTAATTTTGGATAATTTTATAATTTTTGGTGAATTTTTGAAGTAATTTAAGTATATTTATATATATAGGGGTATTTTGGTAATTTTACCCTAAATTGGTTAAAAATGTAATTTAATCGGTTCTAATAGTTATTTAAGGTATAAAAATTATTTCTAGAAATTAATTAGTATTTTTAACTAATTAAAACTATTTTTCGTGAATTATTTTCAATTATATATATAATATGCGGTTTTACTAATAAAATGAGTTTTTATCGGTTTTTACAGTGTTTTAAGGTTAATTATGTAATTTCTACTTATAAAATGTATTTTTAGGTTTTAAGGATATTTTTGGTATATCTGGAATTATTCTGTGATTGTGGACCCCAGTCGGTGGACTGTAGTTTGGAGTCCAACCGTGGGATTTTGATTGTGCCTTGTGTAGTTTTTCGAAGTGTACTTTCTTTGCAGGGTCGGCTCTACTCTTTTGAGTAGAGAGATGTCCGTTTTACAAGGGAGGTTCTGCCAAATTTTTGGTAGAATTCTCGTAATACGTGATATCCAGTCGAACCCTAATTTCTGATTCTGTGTTTAATACTCTAGATCGAATTCTAGGATTTTTGTTAGGGTTTATTCTGATGTCTATTATTTATTGCTTGTTTAGTTGCGCCGAGACCGAGGGCTAGTGGACCAGGCCCGTCGGACCTGTCTCGTGGAGCGCATTAGGTGAGTTACTATACTATATATATATGCTTAGGATGCATGATTTAGAAATGCATGTTTTATTTTGATTAAATATGCATAAATAATTTGATTATTTCTTAAGTTTATATTAGGTATATTTTTGTTTTATTTTTGGTATATATTAAATTATATGCCTGTTTTGTAAATAAAATATACTTAAAATGTTTTTAAATATATTCCCAACTTAATTTATAATTCGATTGAATTCATTTGACGTATATATACTCGAAATATACCTGGTTTACTTTTTGTATATTTCCGGTATATATATGGTTTATATTGCTATTTCATTTAAATTAATGCATCATTTATTGTGAATGAATGATTTATATTATTAATGATGAAGGATATCGATAGAACGTGCTACCTAGTGGGCAGCACTAGGACCGAGTACGTACCAGTATGCCTATAGCTTTAGGCTATATTACTAACTATTTATGGATATTGATTTGATATGATTATTGATATATGTGAGATATGGTTTGGAGGTGTGATTGCTGGAGCTCGATTGACCAAGTGTCTTGGGGCCAATCACATTGGCAGTCAGACTGCTGGAGCTCGATTGACTTAGTGTCTCGGGGCCAGTCTACTGTCTAAATGGATTAAGTGGATATATTTGGATTAAGTGAGCCTGTATGGCTTGAGTGTTGTTTAACACTATTTTCTGAGGTTGTGTTATTCTAGGGTTCTATGTGATCCTTCATAAAAGATGATTTTTAATGAAAATATATAAAATGATTTTATTGCATCTGTGTGCAATTGCCTGTATATATACATATTATATATATACTGTTGACTGTATGCATTATCACTTAGTGTGTATGTATATATATTATAGTAATTCACTCAGTGAGGTCTGACTCCCCTCCGTTGACTATTTTTCAGGAGAGTCAACTTCTTCAGACCTCAGTAGCAGGTCGATACGCCGGATTTCTTCCGCCCCAGCTTCTTTATGTAAATTATTTACTTGAGTCTTATTTATTTTATCTAGACACTACAGTAGTTGTGAATTAAAGTATCGGATTTCATGTATTTTATTTAAAGAGATGTATTATGTTGAAACTGGATTTGTATTAAAGACTATATATATGTGATGAGATGAGATTTGAATTAAATCCAGTGATGAAAATGTTATTATGATATTTAAGATTTTTATTTCCGCTGCATATATATATTACTGTTATTGTTACTATTGCATGTTTTATTTTATCTTTAGGCTTGCTACGGGTTCCGGATTCGAAAGAATTCCCATTCCCTAGCGCCGGTCATGGCCCCTGTTTTGGGTCGTGACATCCACTAGCCCTCGGTCTCGGCGCAACTAAGCAAGCAATAACTAATCAACATCAGAATAAACCTAATAGAAATCCTAGAATTTGATCTAGAGTATAAAACACAGAATCGATATCAGGGTTCGATTGGATATCACGTTTTACGAGAATTCTAACGAAAATCCGACAGAACCTCCCCTGTAAAATGGACATGTCTCTACTTAAAAGAGTAGAGCCGACCCTGCAAAGAAATACACTTCAAAAAATAAGCTCAACACTCAACCACAACCCCTCGGTCGGACTCCAGACTACATTCCACCGATCGGGGTCCACAAACACAAAATAATTCTGATAATACCAAAAATACCCTTAAAACCTAAAAATACATTTTATAGGTAGAAATTACATAATTAACCTTTAAACACTATAAAATCCGATAAAAACTCATTTTATTTGAAAAATCGTATATTATATATGTAATTGAAAATAATTCACGAAAAAATAGTTTTAATTAGTTAAAAATACTAAATAATTTGTAGAAATCATTTTTGTACCTTAAATAACTATTAAAACCAATTAAATTACATTTTTAACCAATTTTGTGTAAAATTACCAAAATACCCTTATATATATAAATATACTATAATTACTTCAAAAATTCACCAAAAATTATACAATTATCCAAAATTAATTTTATCAACATATTTATCAATAATACTAATAATTAAACTCATTTAACCAATTAATTTCAATTAAAAACACAATTAACCCTAATTTCCCAAAATTACATAAACTTAAATAATTCAAAATAAATACTTAGGAATTCATAAAAATTCCAAAGAAATTCCTATAATTCATTTCAACACCTAATTTAACCATAAAACACAATTTCATAATTTAAATAATTAATTTCCAAAAATTAGAAAATAATATTAAAATATTCAAAAATACCCAAAAATCCAAACAATCTCCAAAAATTCCATAAAAATTCATACATGTATATTGAGCTACTAGGAACAACATTTGTGAAGGTAGTTTCCATGAATCAATCAATTCGAAGCTCAAAAAAATCAAAAACCCTAATGTGACCAAAATTGAAAATTCGAAACCTAAGCAATTCTAGACCATTTAAGCTCAAACCAAAGCTAGAATCACACTCACTAGAGCTCAAGGAGAAGAAAGAGATTGGCGGTGTCAAAAATGGTGGCCGGAAGAGGAAGAAACGGCGAGGAGAAGATTTCGGCCAAAAATGGCAGAAACCGAGCAAGCCACTGCCGGAGAAGACGGCTGGGACGACGAGGCAGCGGAGGAGAATGGCAGCACGCAGGGGAAGGCACTTTAACGGTTGGTGATCGGGGTAGCAATGGGGGAGAGGGAAATGGAGGAGAATCGGGCGCACGGGGAAGAAGGAAGAAGAAGAAGAAGAAGAAAAAGAAAAAAAAAGAAAGAAAAGAAAAAGAAAGAAAAAGAAAGAAAAATAAAAAAAGAAAAATAAATAATAAAAAAATAATTTTAATAATTTAATAATAAATAAAAAAATATAAATAACAATAAATAAATAAACAAATAATAAAATATTAGGGTAATATTAATTAAACCCTAATTAAATAAATATATACACATAGGCTTTATTTAGTAATTTAAAAATACGCATGAGTTCATGCAAGTCTGAAAATGTATTTAAAATAATTAATAATAAATTATTTATGTGAAAATTTCCCCGAAAATGCAAGTCCCGGGAAAATTTTACGTAAAGCACTGTAAATAATGCACAATAATAAAAATAGGTTTTAAATACATATCAACTCGTGAAAATATCGTAATATATATTAAAAAATTATTAACACTGTATATCTCGGTACAGTGTAAAAATATTTTAAAAACACGGGATATTACAGTCTTCCCCCCTTACAAGAATTCGTCCCCGAATTGCAAAAAAAAACAAGATCAAGAAAGAAAGAGATACGGGTAAGAAGCTCGCATCTCAGCTTCAGTCTCCCACGTATGCTCCTCGACTCTGTCGCTACACCACAGAACCTTGACCATTGGAATCTGCTTCGATCGCAACTGTCGAACTTGATAATCAACGATCGCCACAGGTTCTTCCACAAACATCAAATCTTCACTCACTTCTACACTGTCAGGTTGCAACACATGTGAAGGGTCTGAGATATACTTCCTCAGCATCGAGATATGAAATACTGGATGCACTTGTGACATACTCGGAGGCAAATCCAACCGATATGCAACAGTGCCAACTCTCTCCAGAATCTCAAACGGTCCAATATATCTCGGTGCTAACTTACCCTTCCTGCCAAATCTCATCACACCCTTCATCGGAGATACCTTCAGAAAAATGAAATCTCCAACCTGAAACTCCACATCTTTAAGCCTAGGATCCGCATAACTCTTCTGTCTGCTAACTGTGGTCTCTAATCTTCGCTTGATCATGGTGACTTTCTCTGTAACATCCTGAACCATCTCAAGTCCAGTCAAAGCTCTCTCACCAATCTCATCCCAACTCAACGGGGATCTACACTTCCTTCCATACAACGCCTCGTACGGTGCCATGCCAATACTGCTATGGTAGCTGTTATTATATGCAAACTCAACAAGTGGCAAATGATGATCCCAGCTACCTCCCAAATCCAGGACACACATCCTCAACATATCTTCCAGTGTCTGGATCGTCCTCTCAGACTGACCATCTGTCTGAGGATGAAAAGCAGTACTGAAATCCAACCTAGTGCCCATCGCTTCCTGCAACTTCTGCCAAAAACGAGAAGTAAACACCAAACCTCTATCTGACACAATGGACACAAGTACTCCATGAAGGCACACAATATGCTTCACATACAATTTCGCCAATCTAGCAACTGAATATGTGGATTTCACAGGCAAGAAATGTGCAGACTTCATCAACCTGTCTACAATCACCTAGATGGAATCGTATCCATCCTTCGAACGAGGTAAACCGACCACAAAATCCATAGCTATCCTTTCCCACTTCCACTCAGGAATAGGAAGAGGCTGAAGCTTCCCAGAAGGCTTCTGATGTTTGGCTTTCACTTGCTGACACGTCAAGCACTTCGCAATATAATCAGCGACATCCTTCTTCAATCCATCCCACCAGTATATATCTCTGATACTGTGGTACATCTTAGTAATGCCTGAATGAACGCTATAGGCTGTAGAATGTGCTTCCTCTAAAATCTCCTCTCTCAAATTATCCACGTCAGGAACACACAATCTACCACTGATCCACAACATACCATCATCATCGAGTGTGAAATCAGTGAACTTCCCTGCTCGAACATTCTCTGCAAGCTCTTCTAGAATAGGATCTCGGCTCTGAGTTGCTTTAATCTTATCCCTCAGTACAGATAGCACTTTAAACTGAGCTAGCAGTCCACCTGATCTACTGATCTACATCATCAGACCTTGATCCACCATCAGATACAACTCCTGGATCAATGGTCTCCTCTCAACATTGATGTGAGCAAGACTACCTGAGGACTTCCTACTCAAGGCATTTGCTACCACATTAGCTTTACCCGGATGATATAAGATCTCACAATCATAATCCTTCAACAATTCTAACCATCTTCTCTGCCTCAGATTCAGATCTCGCTGCTGGAAAATGTACTTAAGGCTCTTGTGATCAGTAAATATCTCACAAGTCACCCCATACAGATAATGTCTCCAAATCTTCAAAGCAAAGATCACTGCAGCCATCTCAAGGTCATGTGTAGGATAGTTCTTCTCATGCTTCTTTAACTGCCTCGAAGCATAGGCTATCACCCTTCCATTCTGCATCAACACACAACCAAGGCCAATTCTAGAGGCATCACAGTAAAATGTGAACTTATCCACACTATTAGGCAAAGCTAACACTGCCGCTGTGGTCAACTTCTCCTTCAATAACTAAAAACTATTCTCACAAGCTTCTGACCACTCGAATCTAACATTCTTCTGAGTCAAGCGAGTCATAGGGGCTGCTATCCTGGAAAAATCCTGCACAAACCGCCTATAATACCCGACTAAACCCAGAAAACTTCGAATCTCAGTGACAGAAGTAGGTCTAGGCCATTCAGATACTGCCTCAATCTTCTGTGGATCAACCTGAATACCTTCTTTAGACACCACATGTCCAAGAAAAGAAACACTCTCCATCTAGACATCACACTTCGAGAATTTAGCATAAAGTTGATGATCTCTCAGTGTTTGTAGTACAATCCTCAAGTGATATACATGCTCTTCCATACTCCTAGAATATACCAGTATATCATCAATGAAGACTACCACAAACTGATCCACATACGGTCTGAATACCCTATTCATTAGGTCCATAAAAGCTGTTGATGCATTAGTCAAACCAAAAGACATCACCAGAAACTCATAATGACCATATCGAGTGCGGAATGCTGTCTTAGGAATATCTACTTCACTAATCCACAGCTAATGATAACCTGACCTCAAGTCGACCTTAGAAAAGAACTGTGCACCCTGTAGCTAATCAAACAAATCATCTATCCTCGGGAGAGGATACTTGTTCTTCACTGTCACCTTATTCAGCTCTCTGTAGTCAATGCACAGTCTTAGGGTACCATCCTTCTTCTTCACAAATAGGACTGGTGCACCCCAAGGAGAAACACTAGGTCTGATGAAACCTTTATCCAACAACTCTTGCAACTACTCCTTCAACTCTTTCAACTCTGCAGGAGCCATACGATAGGGTGGCATAGATATAGGAGTAGTACCTGGAACCACATCTATACAGAACTCAATCTCTCTATGAGGTGGTAAACCTGGCAACTCCTTAGGAAAAACATTAGGAAACTCACAAGCAATAGGAACATCTGTGAGTGATAACTTCTCCATTGAAGTATCCTTGACCAATACCAAATATCCCTGACATCCTTTCCTCAATAACTTCTTAGCTGTAATAGCATAAATAAGATTCTGAGGTGCTGAACTCCTATCACCAACAAACTTAAATTCTACTTCAATAGGAATTTTGAAAGTCACCTCTTTATTCCTGCAATCTACCATGGCATAGTGCTGAGATAACCAATCCATTCCCAAAATAACATCAAACTCCATCACATCCAATAAAATCAAATCAGCGGGTAATTCTCTATCTCCCACGAGAACTGGACAACCAGAAAGAACAATATCGATGTCCAAAGAATCGCTCAGAGGAGTGGCAATAGACAAAGGAAAAGCCATCCTCGAAGCTTGCCAACAAGATTTAGAAGCAAAAACAGGAGAAACAAATGAATGCGTGGCACCCGGATCAAACAAAACCCAAGCATCCAGATAACAAACAGAAACAATACCTACCACGACTGCATTAGATGCCTGAGCATCCTGTTGAGTGAGATGAAAGACTCTAGCCTAACCTCGACCTCCCTGCTGACTGGTAGAAGCCTGGCCAACACCTCTGGCACCTCCTCTAGTACCTCTACCACGACTCTGCTGTGGAACAAACTGAGTGGAACTCTGATGCTGAGCTGGTGGTAACTAAAATGGAACTGGTGCGGCACTAGCAATCGACTGCTATGGGAATCGCGGAATCTGCGACTGCTGATATCCGGAGTAAGGACACGATCTGGAAAAATGTCCTATCTGCTTGCATCTGAAGCATGTCAGTGGTGTCAGATAACACGGTCCCTGATGGACTCTACCATAAGTCTGACAAACACTGGCAGCTGATCCAGAACTGCGACCACTATTGCTGCTCGAAGCACCTGACCCAAATCTGAATGGTCTACGCTGACCTTCACAACCATGTCTATTACTCTGATGCACTCGCTGCTGCTGTCTCTGACTCTGCTGAGTCGGACTTCGCTGCTGACTACTCGATCCAATATGAAAACTCGAATACGGAGTAGCCTGCAATCCACTCGACTAAACTCCTAGCTGGTAATAATTAGGCATCGCTCCCTACCTAACTAGTCTCAGCTCAATCTCCTTAGCTAACTCAATCACAGACTCGAGAGTAAGGCCTGCTGTAGGCATACCAGCAAAAGCAGAACCCAAACTAGTGACATACGTAGTGATCGCAAAATACTGATCTCGCATCAGATCCTCAGCATATCTACCCAGACGAAGAAACTCTTGGGTGTACTCCTCTACAGATTGATCACCGCGAGAAATACTGGTCAGACGGAGACGATAGCTCAAACGAAGAGGCTCTGGACAAAATCTCCTCATAAATCGCTCTCAGAATTGAGCCCACGTCATCGTCATCATGTAAGGCTGGATCATCTGAATGAACCAATCTAAGGCTGGTCCCTCAATAGACAACTCGACGATCATGATCCGCTGGTACTCGGTATGAGCAGTCCGAGTCCTAGTCTCAATCGCATGCAGAAAATCTAATGGATCGAAAGTACCATCAAAAGCAATCCTGCCAACTCGAGCATAGAACAAAGCTGCCTCAGGGTCAGACATACCCTGCTGATAGGCAGGCTGAATAGGCTGAACAACTAGAGGAACAGGAACATCAAATTTAGGTTCTACAGGCTCCTCGTCCTGTAACTCTCTCTGCCTATGGTGACCTGCCGCTCCTCGAGGTCTACCTCTGCCACGACCTCTACGTCTAACTGGCTGCTCAGGAGGTAAAACCTCATCCTGAAAAGACTCATCATCCTCAGCCTCAACGATCGATGGAGCGACACACGCTCACCTCCTCATACTGAAAAGATAAACGGAAAGATTCAGACAAAATAGACAACGGAGGAATAACGCAAAAAACTAAGCAAGGAATACTTATCAAGACATACTCGAACCTAATACACTACAGTAGTTACCAAAAGAAAACACAACTTTAAAAACTAGGGCCACAACTCACACAACTAAGCCCTGACACAGAACTCCGCTCTGATACCAACTTTGTCATGACCCAAAACAGGGGCCATGACCGGCGCTAGGGAATGGGAATTCTTTCGAATTCGGAACCCGTAGCAAGCCTAAAAAAAATAAAATAAAATAAAACATGCAATAATAACAATAACAATATTATATGCAGCGGAAATAAAAATCATAAATATAATAATAACATTTTCATCACTGGATTTAAATCAAATCTCATCTCATATATATAAATCTTTCAGTACAAATCCAGTTTCAATATAATACATCTCTTTAAATAAAATACATGAAATCCCACACTTATATTTCACAACTACTGCAGTGTCTAGATTATAAAAATAAGACTCAAGTAAATAATTTACACAAAGAAGCCGGGGCGGAAGAAATCCGGCGTATCGACCTGCTACTGAGGTCTGAAGATGTTGACTCTCCTGAAAAATAGTCAACGGAGGGGAGTCAGACCTCACTGGGTGAATTACTATAATATATATACATACACACTAAATGAAAATGCATACAATCAACAGTATATATATATCTAATATATATACAGGCAAATACACACAGATGCAATAAAATCATTTTATATATATTTTATTGAAAATCATCTTTTATGAAGGATCAAATAGAACCCTATGATATCGAAAACCTCAGACAGTGTTAGACAACACTCTAGCCATACAGGCTCACTTAATCCAAGTATATCCACTTAATCCATTTAGACAGTAGACTGGCCTCGAGACACTAAGTCAACTGAGCTCCAGCAGTCTGACTGCCAATGTGATTGGCCCCGAGACACTTGGTCAACCGAGCTCCAACAATCACACCTCCAAACCATATCTCACACATATCAATAATCACATCAACTCAATATCCACAAATAAGTTAGTATTATAGCCTAAATACTATAGGCGTACCGGTACGTACTCGATCCTAGTGCTGCCCACTAGGTAGCACGTTCTATCGATATCCTTCATTAATAAATATAAAACATTCATTCACAAAAATAAATGATGCATGAAGTTCAATAAAATATCAACATAAACCATATATATACTAGAAATATACCAAAAGTAAACCAGGTATATTTCGAGTATATATATGTCGAATAATTCCAATACAATTACAAAATAAACTAAAATATACCAAAATATACATAAAAGCATTTTTTAAGAATAATTTAGTTATACAACATGCATATAGTTGAAAATATACCAAAATATACCGAAAATAAACCTAAGTAATCCTTAAATCATTTATGCATATTTTATTAAAATAAAGCATACTTTTCTAAAACATGCATCCTAAAGCATATATATATAGTATAGTAACTCACCTAGTGCGCTCCACGAGACAGGTCCGATGTCACGACCCAAAACAGGGGCCATGACCGGCGCTAGGGAACGGGAATTCTTTCGAATCCGGAACCCGTAGCAAGCCTAAAAATAAAATAAATATGCAATAATAACCATAAAAATATAATATGCAGCGGAAAATAAAAATCATAATATCATAATATCATCCATATCAACTGGATTCAATTCAAAACTCATCACATCGCATATATAATCTCATAAATGTATAATCTTTATACAAATCCAGTTTTACTATAATACATCTCTTTAAAACAAATACTTTAATTCACAACTACTGAAAATCACAACTACTGAAAATCACAACTACTGCAGTGTCTAGATAAAATAAATAAGACTCAAGTATACAATTTACATAAAGAAGCCGGGGCGGAAGAAATCCGGCGTATCGACCTGCTACTGAGGTCTGAGGAAGTTGACTCTCCTGAAAAATAGTCAATGGAGGGGAGTCAGACCTCACTGAGTGAATTACTATAATATATATACATACACTCTAAGTGATAATGCATACAGTCAACAGTATATGAGTAATATGTATATATACAGGCAAGTTCATACAGATGCTGAAAAATCATTTTATATATTTTGTCTGAAAATCAACTTTCATGAAGGATCACATAGAACCCTAGAATATCGCAACCTCAGAATAATAGTGTTAAACAACACTCTAGCCATACAGGCTCACTGATTCCAAATATATCCACTTAATCCATATGGACAGTAGACTGGCCCCGAGACACTAAGTCAACCGAGCTCCAGCAGTCTGACTGCCAGTGTGATTGGCCCCGAGACACTTGGTCAACCGAGCTCCAGCAATCACACCCCAAACCATATCTCACACATATCGATAATCATATCAAATCAATATCCACAAATAGTCAGTAATAAAGCCTAAATACTATAGGCGTACCGGTACGTACTCGGTCCTAGTGCTGCCCACTAGGTAGCACGTTCTATTGATATCCTTCATTCTTAAATATAAAACATTCATTCACAAAAAAAAATGATGCATGGATATAAATGAAATAGCAATATAAACCATATATATACCAAAAATATACCAAACATAAACCAGGTATATTTTGAGTATATATATGTCAAATAAATCCAATCAAATCATGAATTAAACTAAAAATATATTTAAAAACATTTTAAATATATTTTATTAACAAAACATGTATATAATTTATTATATACCAAAAATATACCAAAAATATACTTGAATATAAATCACATTATTTATGCATATTCAGTCAAAATAAAACATGCATTTTTCTAAATCATGCATCCTAAGCATATATATATAATATAGTAACTCACCTAATGCGCTCCACGAGACAGGTCCGACGGGCCTGGTCCACTAACCCTCGGTCTCGGCGCAACTAAACAAGAAATAATTAATCGACATCAGAATAACCCTAACAGAAATCCTAGAATTCAATCTAGAGTATTAAAATACGGAAACAGAATTAGGGTTCGACTGGATATCACGTTTTACGAGAATTCTACCGGAAATCCGACAGAACCTCCCCTGTAAAACGGACATCTCTCTACTCAAAAGAGTAGAGCCGACCCTGCAAAGAAAATACACTTCAAAAATAAACACCACAATCAATCACAACCCCTCGGTCGGACTCCAGACTACAATCTGTCGACCGGGGTCCACAAACACAGAATATATATTCAAATATACCAAAAATATCCTTAAATCATAAAAATACATTTCATACGTAGAAATTACATAATAAATCTTGAAACACTGTAAAAACCGATTAAAACTCATTTTATTAGAAAAACCGTATATTATATATATAATTGAAAATAATTCCCGGAAAATAGTTTTAATTAGTTAAAAATACTAAATATTTTGTAGAAATCATTTTTATACCTTAAATAAATATTAAAACCAATTAAATTACATTTTTAGACAATTTAGGGTAAAATTACCAAAATACCCCTATATATATATATATATACCTAAATTACTTCAAAAATTCACCAAAAATCATACAATTATCCAAAATTAATTTTCTCAACATATTTATCAATAATATCAATAATTAAACTCAATTAACCAATTAAATTCAATTTAAAACACAATTAACTTAATTTTACAAAATCACATAAACTTCAATAATTAAAAATAAATACTTGGAAATTCATAAAAATTCCAAATAAATTTCTATAATTCATTTCAACACCTAATTCAACCATAAACTCCAATTTCATAATTTAAATAATTAATTTCCGAAAATTAGAAAATAATATTAAAATATTCAAAAATACCCAAAAATCCAAAAAACCTCCAAAAATTCTACAAAAATTCATACATGAAGATTAAGCTACCAGGAACAACATTTGTGAAGGAAGTTTCCATGAATCATCCAAATCGAAGCTCAAAAAAATCGAAAACCAAAAGAGGCCGAAATCTTCAAATCGAAACCTAAGCAATTCTAGACCATTTTAGCTCAAACCAAAGCTAGAATAACACTCACCGAAGCTCAAGGAGAAGATAGAGACCGGCGGTGTCGAAAACGGTGGCCGGAGGAGGGAGAAACGGCGGTGGGAAAAATGGTGGTCGGCGCCCGCAGGAGAGAAAGAAGAAGAAGAAGAAAAAGAAAAAAGAAAGAAAAAGGAAAGAGAAAGAAAAAGAAAAAGAAAGAAAAAGGAAAAGAAAAAAAATTTAAATATTAATAAATAATTAATAATAAAATAATAAATTTTAATAATTTAATAATAAATAAAATAATCAAATAATAATAAATAAATAATAAAATATTAGGGTAATAATAAACCCTAATTAAATAAATATACACACACAGGCTTTATTTAATAATTTAAAAATATGTATGAGTTCATGCAAACCCGTAAACACATTTAAAATAATTAATAATACATTGTTTACGTGGAAATTTCCCCGAAAATGCAAGTCCCGGGAAAATTTTACGTAAAACACTGTATATAAGACACAGTAATTAAAATAGGTTTAAAATACATATCAACTCATAAAAATATCGTATAATGCATGAAAATTATTGACACTGTATATCCCGGTACAGTGTAAAAAATATTAAAAAAAAACACGGGATATTACATCCGACGGGCCTGGTCCACTAGCCCTCGGTCTCGGCGTAACTAAACAAGCAATAAATAATCAACATCAGAATAAACCTAATAGAAATCCTAGAATTCGATCTAGAGTATAAAACATAGAATCGATATCAGGGTTCGACTGGATATCACGTTTTACGAGAATTCTATAAAAAATTCGACAGAACCTTCCCTGTAAAATGGACATCTCTCTACTCAAAAGAGTAGAACCGACCCTGCAAAGAAATACACTTCAAAAAATAAGCTCAACACTCAACCACAACCCCTCGATCAAACTCCAGACTACATTCCACCGACCGGGGTCCACAAACACAGAACAATTCTGATAATACCAAAAATACCCTTAAAACCTAAAAATACATTTTATAGGTAGAAATTACATAATTAACCTTTAAACACTATAAAATCCGATAAAAACTCATTTTATTTGAAAAACCGTATATTATATATATAATTGAAAATAATTCACGAAAAAATAGTTTTAATTAGTTAAAAATACTAAATAATTTGTAGAAATCATTTTTGTACCTTAAATAACTATTAAAACCAATTAAATTACATTTTTAACCAATTTTGTGTAAAATTACCAAAATACCCTTATATATATAAATATACTATAATTACTTCAAAAATTCACCAAAAATTATACAATTATCCAAAATTAATTTTCTCAACATATTTATCAATAATACTAATAATTAAACTCATTTAACCAATTAATTTCAATTAAAAACACAATTAACCCTAATTTCCCAAAATTACATAAACTTAAATAATTCAAAATAAATACTTAGGAATTTATAAAAATTCCAAATAAATTCCTATAATTCATTTCAACACCTAATTTAACCATAAAACACAATTTCATAATTTAAATAATTAATTTCCGAAAATTAGAAAATAATATTAAAATATTCAAAAATACCCAAAAATCCAAAAAATCTCCAAAAATTCCAAAAAAATTCATACATGTATATTGAGTTACTAGGAATAACATTTGTGAAGGGAGTTTCCATGAATCAATCAATTCGAAGCTAAAAAAATCAAAAACCCTAATGTAACCGAAATTGAAAATTCAAAACCTAAGCAATTCTAGACCATTTAAGCTCAAACCAAAGCTAGAATCACACTCACTGGAGCTCAAGGAGAAGAAAGAGACCGGTGGTGTCGAAAATGGTGGCCGGAAGAGGAAGAAACGGCGAGGAGAAGATTTCGGCCAAAAATGGCAGAAACCGAGCAAGCCACTGCCGGAGAAGACGGCTGGGACGGCGAGGCAGCGGAGGAGAACGGCGGCATGCAGGGGAAGGCACTCTGATGATCGGTGATCGGGGGTAGCAGCGGGGGAGAGGGAAATGGAGGAGAGTCGGGCGCACGAGGAAGAAGGAAGAAGAAGAAGAAAAAAAAGAAAAAAAAAAGACAGAAAAGAAAAAGAAAGAAAAAGAAAGAAAAAGAAAAAAAGAAAAAAAATAATAAAAAAAATAATTTTAATAATTTAATAATAAATAAAAAAATATAAATAAAAATAATTAAATAACAATAAATAAATAATAAAATATTAGGGTAATATTAATTAAACCCTAATTAAATAAATATATACACATAGGCTTTATTTAGTAATTTAAAAATACGCATGAGTTCATGCAAGTCCGAAAATATATTTAAAATAATTAATAATAAATTATTTACGTGAAAATTTCCCTGAAAATGCAAGTCCCGGGAAAATTTTACGTAAAGCACTGTAAATAATGCACAATAATAAAAATAGGTTTTAAATACATATCAACTTGTGAAAATATCGTAATATATATTCAAAAATTATTAACACTGTATATCCCGGTACAGTGTAAAAATATTTTAAAAACACGGGATATTACATGGTCAACCGAGTTCCAGCAATCACACTCTCAAATCACATCACACATCAATCAAATTAATCCAATCAATATTCACAAATAGGTTAGTAATTTAACCTACAATCTATCATCGTGCCGGTACGTACTCGGTTCTAGTGCTACCCACTAGGTAGCACATTCTATTAATATCCTTCATTTAAAATAAACCCATACATTCATAAAATAAATGATGCATGACATTAATTAAAATGATAATATAAACCATATATATACTACAAATATACCAAAAATAAACCAAGTATATTTCGAGTATATATATATGTCAAACAAATTCAGTTTAATTACAAAATAAACTAGAAATAAGCTATATATATACTTAAAACAATTTAAGTATAAATCATGGATAACACATGTATTTAATTCAAAATATACAAAAAATATACTAAAATATACCTAAAGAATACCTAAGCATTTATTAAATCATTTATGCATAATTCATAAAATTTAAACATACATTTCTAAAAACATGCATCCTAATACACATATATATAAAATAACAACTCACAGTTGTGCGCTCCACGAGACAGGTCCGACGGGCCTGGTCCACTAGGCCTTAGTCTCGGTGCAACTAAACAAATAAATGATAACACGAAATTAGAATAAATCTAATGAAATTCCTAGATACTCGATCTAAAATTCCAAACATAGACTAGGAATAGGGATTTGACCGGTTGTCACGTTTTACGAGAATTTTACTAAAAAATTGACAGAACCTCCCCTGTAAAATAGACATCTCTCTACTCAGAAAGTAGAGCCGGTCCTGCAAGAAAACACACTTTGAGTATATATAGTCACACAACCCCTCGATCGGACTCCTAAACTACGATTCTACCGACCGAGGTTCACAATTCACGAGATATACACAGAATATATAAAAATTCCAAAAATACTGAAAATACCCTTTATATACCAAAATATAGCAATTTAGGGATTTAAACACTAAAAATAATTATTTTACAGATTTTTACCTAAAAACCCTAATTTTAATAAAATATTATTAAAAATCAACAATTCTAAATAAATTCACAAATATTAACCGAAATTCATTTTATAAATCCAAATTACATAATTAGCCCAGAAACATGTTAAAAATCACTAAAAACTCATTTATTTACAAAAATAGTATATTATATATAATTTGAAAATAATTTTCAAAAAATAGTTTTAATTAGTTAAAAATACTAAATATTTTGTAAAAATCATTTTTATACCTCAAATAATTATTAAAACCAATTTAACTTAATATTCAACCAAATTATTATCAAATTACCAAAATACCCCTATTATATATAAATTAACATAATATATAATAATTATTCAAAAATTCACTAAAAATTATATAATTACTCAAAAATTATTTTCTTAATATATAATTCAATAAAATCAATAATTATACTCAATTAACCAATTAATTTAAAAAAAACTCATTTAACCTAATTTTCAAAAATTCACCTAAACTAAATAAAATCATAATAATTACACAAAAATTAAAAAAATTAAAAATTATTTTCTAAAAGTAATTTCAACCTCTATAAACACCATAAATCACAATTTCACAAATTATTTAATTAATTTACGAAAATTAGAAAATATTAATAAAATAATAAAAAATTCACAAAAATCAAAATAAATTCCAAAAATTCTAAAAAAATTAATGTAGATTGAGCTACTGGAAGAAACTTTTGTGAAGGAATTAAGCTTGAATCATCAAGATTGAAGTTCAAAAAAATCAAGAAGCAAAAGAGGCCAAAATTGAAACCAAGTTTAAATCCTTACCAATGTGAGTTTTCAAGCTATAAGGAGCTTAGAATCGGCTTCTATGGAGTTCTAGGAGCAAAACCACGTTGGAATCACAAAAAACGGTGGTCAAACGAAGGAGAATGGAGTTGGTGTTGATTCTCGGGTTTCCGACAAAGAAACAGCCAAACAATGCCGAAAATGGGTGGAAGAGGTGGCGGAGCAGCTAGGGAAAGCGGTGGCACGTTGACAAGCACACTAAACAGAGGGGGAACGATGGTTTGCGTAGTGGATGGAAGGGAGGGGCGTCTAGAGCTTGAGGTTAGGGATGATGGCAGAAAATGTAATTTTGGTTAGTTTATATATATATAAAATAAAAATTTAACACTTAATATTAAAATATACTAATATTATATTTAAAATAATCCCACAGCACATATTAATAAACATATACACATATACATATACATATATATCACCTACAATAATAAAAACTATAATATATACATAATTTAATCATTAAACCCTAAATAATGTTAAATATATATATATATATATATATATATATATATATATATATATATATATATATATATATATATATATATATATATATATATATATATATATATATATATATAATATGAAAAAAATATAATCATGCATGAAATCATGCAATTTGATAAAATGAACTAACATAAATAAATAAATAAATAATTATTATATAGGTATTATTTTCCCAAAAATATAAATCTCGGGAAAATTTTACGTAGAAAACTTAGAATAATTTAAAATTAATTTTAATTATTATCAAAATAATTAAATGGTCAAATATATATTAAAATTATTAATACCACATATCCCAATGCAATATAAAAATATATAAAATCTCGAGTTATTACAGGTACGTACTCGGTCATAGTGTTGCCCACTAGGAAGCACGTTCTATCAATATCCTTCATTTTAATATAAAACATACATTCAAGAAAATAAATGATGCATAATGATATTTAAAATAAACAAATATACCATATATATATACCAAAAATATATCTAAAATAAACTAAGTATATTTCAGGTATATATATGTATAATCAACTTCAATAAATCACAAAACATATTAAATTCAACCAATAATATATTTATAAACAAGCCATATTTAATTGAAAAAGGAAAAAATGCATTTCTTTCATAATATACCAAAATATACTAAAGGTATACCTAAAATATACTTAAACATTCAAATAGGCAGTTATATAAAAATTTATATTTAAAACATAGAAGACTAAATCATGCAATCTAAGCAATGCATATACATTATAATAACTCACAGTTGTGCGCTCCACGAGATGGGTCCGATGGGCTTGGTCCACAAGGCCTTGGTCTCAGCGCAACTAACAAATAAATAATAACATGAAGATCAGTATAATTCTAACTTAATTTCTAGAAATTCGATCTAGAATTCTAGACATAGACAAAGAATAGGAATTCAACTGAATGTCACGTTTTACGAGAATTGTACCAAAAATTTGATAGAACCTCCTCTGTAAAATGGACATCTCTCAACTTAAAAAGTAGAGTCTGTCCTGCAAGAAAAATACACTTCGAATACAAAATATTCTTACAACCCTCGATCAGGATCCCAAACTGTAAATTCCACCGATCGAGGTCCACAATTCACAATAAAATACACAAAATATATTAAAATTCCATAAATACCAAAAATTCCCTTTAAGTACCAAAATATAGCAATTTAAATATTTAAACATAAAAAAAATAATTATTTCATCGATATTTACTTAAAAACCCTAATATTAATATAATATCATTAAAAATTGATATTTCATGATAAATACAACAATATTAATGAAAATTCATTTTATAAATCCAAATTATTTAATTAGGCCAAAAACATACTAAAAATTACTAAAAACCCATTTATTTACAAAAATAGTATATTATATATAATTTGAAAATAATTTTTGAAAAATAGTTTTAATTAGTCAAAAATATTAAATAATTTGTAAAAAAATCATTTTTATACCTCAAATAATTATTAAAACCAATTAAAATTAATATTTAACTAAAATGACTACCAAATTACCAAAATACCCCTAGTATATAAAAATTCACATAATATACTATAAATACTCAAAAATTCAATAAAAAGTATATAATTACTCTATAATTATTTTCTCAACATATAATTCAATAGAATCAACAATTATACTCAATTAACCAATTAATTTTAATAAAACACATATATAACCTATATTTCCAAAATTGACATAAACTAAATAAAATTATAATAATTACACAAAAATTATAAATTAATTTCAACCACCAAAAACACTAAAAATCACAATTTCACAATTTATTTATGTAATAGCCTTGGTTTTCAAATTATTTTAATATAAAATGAGATTCGTAGTGTTAATAAATTTTGAAAGTTAACTTTAATTATTTTATTATTTTGTGGTTAATATTCATTATTTTATGTTTAATTATACTTTTCTATGTAAATATCTTATTTTGAAATTTATTATTTTGTACATTTAATTTGCATTATTAATAATTATTATTTTGAATAGTATTATTTTAATAATATTTAGTTGTGTGCATTATTACTTTAATATTATATTTTTAAATAAATTACATTAATTGTTTTATTAGTATTATTATTATATATTGATATTTTATGTATATATGTTAATGTATGTGTGTTTATATATATGTGTGTGTGTGTGTATATATATATATATATATATATATATATATATATATACACACACACACATACACATGCATGCATACAAAATAAACATACATGCATGCATTAAACACTAACACACTCACACATAACATATATATACATATATACATTTATAGAAGAAACGCAAAACACTATTTATGTCCCATTTTTTTCTTTTTACAGAAACTTCCTTCCTCTTCTTCTCTTCGTGAAACCTGATCTTCAACCCTCATTGCGCCTCCCCGACGTTTGGCCAACCATCCACCACTCTCTGTTGCCTTCCGCCGTCTTCCTCTTCCTTCCCTGGCGCTGGTAACGTCCATTGGAAAGAAGCCGAAACTCCATTAAATTCAGCCAATCTTCTTCTCGACCACCATTTCCTTCAATTTCAGTGTCTTTCTCTTCCTCTTGCTCCGATGAGTCCTAATCCAAGCTTAGTTTAAGCTTAAACCTCCATTTTCTTGAGTTATGTTTGATTTTCGTTTATGGTGCATTAGGGTTTCAAATTTTTTTAAGCTTGATCTTGATGAATCTTGTAATATTCCTTCACAAAAGTTGTTCCTGGAAGCTTAATCTACCTCCATGAATTTTTGTGTGATTTTTGGAATTTATTTTGATTTTTGTGAAATTTTGAATATTATTTTATTAATTTTTGTAAATTAATTATATAAATTATGAAATTGTGATTTTTGATGTTATTAGTGGTTATTATTAATTTTAGAGTTGATTTTATAATTTTTTGTAATTTTTATAATTATTTTTAGTTTATGTCGATTTTGAAAATATAGGTTAAATATATATTTTGTTAGAAGTAGTTGGTTAAATATATGTTTTTGTTGATATTATGGAGATATATGTTGAGAAAATAATTTTTGTGTATTTATATAATTTTTATTGAATTTTTTAGTATTATTAGTATTTTATGTGTATTTTTAAATATTAGGGTTAAGTTGGTAATTTGGTGGTAATTTTAGTTGAATATTATGTTTAATTGATTTTTATAATATTTAAGGTATAAAAATGTTTTTTAAAAATTATTTACTATTTTTAACTAAATAAAAATAATTTTTGAAAATTGTTTTCAAATAATATATTATCTATTATTTTGATAATAAAATGAGTTTTTATAACTTTTTGTTATATTATTGGGCTAATTAAGTTAATTGGATTTATAAAATGAATTTTTATTAATATTTGTGTAATTGTTGGAAAAATAGATTTTTAAGAATATTATAATATTATTTGGGATTTTAATTAATTATTTGGGAAAATAATTATTTTGGTGTTTAATGTTAAATATACTGTATTTTGATATTTTGAGGGTATTTATGGTAATTATTGATTTTTAATATATTTTATTGTATTATTTGAATTTTGGTGAATTGTGGACCTCGGTTGGGGAATTTGTGTAGTTCGGGATCCCAACTGAGGGTTGTGTGAATTTCTATACTCGAAGTGTATTTTCCTTGCAAGATCGGCTCTACTTTTTAGTAGAGAGATGTCCGTTTTACATAGGAGGTTCTACCAAAATTTTGGTAGAATTCTCGTAAAACGTGACATCGTGTCAAATCTCAATTCTGTGTCAGTCTATAATTTTGTAATCCTAGATCGAGTCTCTAGAAGTTTAAGTTAGAAATTTATTTTGATTTTTTGTGATTATTTTTATTGTTTAGTTGCGCCGAAACTGAGGCCTAGCGGATCGGGCCCATCGGACCAGTCTTGAGGAGCGCATACCTATGAGTTATTATACTATATATATATATGTATTGCATATAGGATGCATGACTTAGGATTTTTCATTTTTATTATATGTTTTTAAAAGTAAATTTAAATTATAATATGATTCTGTATATTTTCAGTTTATTTTTAGTATATCTTGGTATATTTAGGGTTTATTTTTGGTATATGCATGCTAGATAATTAGGTTTATTTTTAGTATATTTTTGGATATATGTCAAACCTAAATGCATGTTTTAGTACATATACATGTTTTAAATGAATATTTATTCATAATTGTTTTATTAAATGATTTGTGTACTTAGGGTATATTTTTAGTATACTTTAGGTATATTTTTAGTATATTTTAGATATATTTCCAAATAAATGCATATTATATTATCAATTCATTCTTAATTGTTTTTAAGTATATCATTAGTTTATCTTTGGTATATTTCATATTTGATTTGACTTTATTTAACATATATATACTCGAAATATACTTAGTTTATTTTAGGTATATTTCTAGTATATATACGGTTTATTTTATCATTATGATTATTATTCTACATTATTTGTTTGTCTATATGAATATTTTATTTTAAATGAAGGATATCGATAGAACATGCTACCTAGTGGGCAGCACTAGGACCGTGTACGTACCGGTGCGATAGATTTAGGTTTGAGTGAGGATTACTTGTGGTGAATTATGATTTGATTAAGATTGATGATATGATTGATTTATGATTTGAGATGTGATATGATTGATAGTGTGATTACTGGAGCTCGGTTGACCAAGTGTCTCGGGGCCAATCACACTGACAGTCAGACTGCGGGAGCTCGGTTGACTTAGTGTCTCAGGGCCAGTCTACCGTCCAAATTGGAATAAGTGATCTATTTGGATCTAAGTGAGCCTGCATGGTTAGAGTGATGATATGGTTGATTGAGGTTGCGATTAATAGGGTTCTATTCGATCCTTCATTAATTAAAATAAATGTTTTCTACATTTAGTATATTTATAAAAGCAGAGTTTGGAATTTGTGTGAAATGCGTGAATATACATACATACATACATATACATTTATATATATGAATGCATGATTGGATATGGTTTAGATTGCATGTATATTTTGACCTCTGATTTGTATTCTAGAAACTGCAATAGTAGTGTTATTGTATCATAAGAGTATTATTTTATTTGATACTTTATACTCTGATAATTGTATTTAAACACTGTATGAATATATATTTATTTATGAAAGGATTTGGAGTATCTATTTTATATATCGATTTGAAAATTTTTAATTCAATCATACTTTTTATTAATTTATAGCATGATTTTATTTCTAAGGCTTGCTGCGGGTTTTGGATTCAAATGAATTTCTGTTCCCTAGCATCGATCATGACTCCTAGTTTTACGTCGTGACAATTTAATTAATTTACAAAAATTAGAAAATAATAATAAAAGAATAAAAAATTCACAAAAATCAAAATAAATTCCAAAAATTACATAAAAATTCCAGAGTGTAGATTAAGCTAAGGGAAACATAATTTGTGAAGGAACTAAGCTTGAATCTCAAAGAATGAAATTCAAAAAAATCAAGAATAAAAAATGTTCGAAATTGAAAACTAGCTTAAAACCTTACCAAATCGAGTTTTTGTGCAAAAAGGAACCTTGGAATCTTTCTTTAGGGAGTCTAAGGAGTCCAACGGCATTGGAATCACCAAGTTTGGTGGCTGGAAAGATGCTGAACGGAGGTGGAATGTGTTTAGGCCAAAAATGGCTTCCTTGACCTATTGTTGGCGTCGGAGAAGACAACAAAGGCGGTGGAGCTGCTGGCTGGAGGGGCAGAGCTCCAGGAGGCACATCGACGACCTGAGATCGACAGAACAGACGGTGATGGTGGCGATGGGTTCAGTTTCAGGGGAGAAAGGAAGAAGATGATGGTTTTGTTTTGTTTTTTGTATATATATATATATATATATATATATTATAACTTTATATTATATTAATATTACTTATAATATATTCACATTAAACACACACTACACATTTTACTCACACACACACACACTGTCACGACCCAAAACAGGGGCCATGACCGGCGCTAGGGAACGGGAATTCTTTCGAATCCGGAACCCGTAGCAAGCCTAAAAATAAAATAAAAATGCAATAATAACCATAAAAATATAATATGCAGCGGAAAATAAAATCATAAATATTACAATATCATCCATATCAACTGGATTTAATTCAAAACTCTTCACATCACATATATAATCTCATAAATGTATAATCTTTATACAAATCCAGTTTTACTATAATACATCTCTTTAAAACAAATACTTTATTTCACATCTACTGCAGTGTCTAAATAAAATAAATAAGACTCAAGTATATAATTTACATAAAGAAGCCGGGGGCGGAAGAAATCCGGCGTATCGACCTGCTACTGAGGTCTGAGGAAGTTGACTCTCCTGAAAAATAGTCAACGGAGGGGAGTCAGACCTCACTGAGTGAATTACTATAGTATATATACATACACTCTAAGTGATAATGCATACAGTCAACAGTATATGAGTAATATGTATATATACAGGCAAGTTCATACAGATGCAGAAAAATCATTTTATATATTTTGTCTGAAAATCAACTTTTATGAAGGATCACATAGAACCCTAGAATATCGCAACCTCAGAAAATAGTGTTAAACAACACTCTAGCCATACAGGCTCATTGATTCCAAATATATCCACTTAATCCATATGGACAGTAGACTGGCCCCGAGACACTAAGTCAACCGAGCTCCAGCAGTCTGACTGCCAGTGTGATTGGCCCCGAGACACTTGGTCAACCGAGCTCCAGCAATCACACCCAAACCACATCTCACATATCAATAATCATAATCAAATCAATACCCACAAATAGTCAGTAATAAAGCCTAAATACTATAGGCGTACCGGTACGTACTCGGTCCTAGTGCTGCCCACTAGGTAGCACGTTCTATTGATATCCTTCAGTAATAAATAATAAAACATTCATTCACAAATACATGATGCATGAATTTAAATAAATCAACAATATAAACCATATATATACCGAAAATATACCAAACATAAACCAGGTATATTTTGAGTATATATACGTCAAATAAATTCAATCAAATCATGAATTAAACTAAAAATATATTTAAAAACATTTTAAATATATTTTATTAATAAAACATGTATATAATTTATTATATACCAAAAATATACTTGAATATAAATCATGTTATTTATGCATATTTAGTCAAAATAAAACATGCATTTTCTAAATCATGCATCCTAAGCATATATATATAATATAGTAACTCACCTAATGCGCTCCACGAGACAGGTCCGACGGGCCTGGTCCACTAACCCTCGGTCTCGGCGCAACTAAACAAGAAATAATTAATCGACATCATAATAACCCTAACAGAAATCCTAGAATTCAATCTAGAGTATTAAAATACAGAATCGAAAATTAGGGTTCGACTGGATATCACGTTTTACGAGAATTCTACCGGAAATCCGACAGAACCTCCCCCTGTAAAACGGACATCTCTCTACTCAAAAGAGTAGAGCCGACCCTGCAAAGAAAATACACTTCAAAAATAAACACTACAATCCATCACAACCCCTCGGTCGGACTCCAGACTACAATCTGTCGACCGGGGTCCACAAACACAGAAAAATATATTCAAATATACCAAAAATATCCTTAAATCATAAAAATACATTTCATACGTAGAAATTACATAATAAATCTTGAAACACTATAAAAATCGATTAAAACTCATTTTATTAGAAAAACCGTATATTATATATACAATTAACCTAATTTTCCAAAATCACCTAAACTTCAATAATTAAAAATAAATACTAGAAATTCATAAAAATTCCAAATAAATTCCTATAATTCATTTCAACACCTAATTCAACCATAACTACTCCAATTTCATAATTTAAATAATTAATTTCCGAAAATTAGAAAATAATATTAAAATATTCAAAAATACCCAAAAATCCAAACAACCTCCAAAAATTCTGTAAAAATTCATACATGTAGATTAAACTACCAGAAACAACATTTGTGAAGGAAGTTTCCATGAATCATCCAAATTGAAGCTCAAAAAAATCGAAAACCAAAAGTGGCCGAAATATTCAAATCGAAACCTAAGCAATTCTAGACCATTTTAGCTCAAACCCAAACCTAGAATAACACTCACCAGAGCTCAAGGAGAAGATAGAGGACCCGGCGGTGTCGAAAACGGTGGCCGGAGGAGGGAGAAACGGCGGTGAGAAGAATGGTGGTGGCGTCGGGCACCCACTGGGAGAAGAAGAAGAAGAAGAAGAAAAAGAAAAAGAAAGAAAAGGAAAGAGAAAGAAAAAGAAAAAGAAAGAAAAAGGAAAGAAAGAAAAAAAAAAGAAAGAAAGAAAAAATAAATAAATAAAATAAAATAATTAAAATAATTAAATATTAATAAATAAATAATAATAAAATAATAAATTTTAATAATTTAATAATAAATAAAATAATCAAATAATAATAAATAAATAATAAAATATTAGGGTAATAATAAACCCTAATTAAATAAATATACACACACAAGCTTTATTTAATAATTTAAAAATATGTATGAGTTCATGCAAACCCGTAAATACATTTAAAATAATTAATAATACATTGTTTACGTGAAAATTTCCCCGAAAATGAAAGTCCCCCCCGGGAAAATTTTACGTAAAATACTGAAAATAATAGACAGTAATTAAAATAGGTTTAAAATACATATCAACTCATAAAAACATCGTATAATGCATAAAAATTATTGACACTGTATATCCCGGTACAGTGTAAAAACATTTTTAAAAACACGGGATATTACAGTCTTCCCCCCTTACAAGAATTCGTCCCCGAATTCTAAAAACAAGATTACAGAATCAGGAAGGAAAGAGATACGGGTAAGAAGCTCGCATCTCAGCTTCAATCTCCCACGTATGCTCCTCAACTCTGTCGCTACGCCACAAAACCTTGACCATCGGAATCTGCTTCGATCGCAACTGTCGAAACTTGAAAATCTACGATCGCCACAGGTTCTTCTACAAACGTCAAATCTTCAATTCACTTCCACACTGTCAGGTTGCAACACGTGTGAAGGATCTGAGATATACTTCCTCAACATCGAGATATGAAATACTGGATGCACCTATGACATACTCGGAGGCAAATCCAACCGATATGCAACAGTGCCAACTCTCTCCAGAATCTCAAACGGTCCAATATATCTCGGTGCTAACTTACCCTTCCTACCAAATCTCATCACACCCTTCATCGGAGATACTTTCAGAAAAACGAAATCTCCAACCTGAAACTCCACATCTCTGCGCCTAGGATCCGCATAACTCTTCTGTCTGCTAACTGCAGTCTCTAACCTGCGCTTGATCACGGCGACTTTCTCTGCAGCATCCTGAACCATCTCTGGTCCAGTCAAAACTCTCTCACCAATCTCATCCCAACTCAAAGGGGATCTACACTTCCTTCCATACAACGCCTCGTATGGTGCCATGCCAATACTGCTATGGTAGCTATTATTATATGCAAACTCAACAAGCGACAAATGATCATCCCAGCTACCTCTCAAATCCAAGACACACATCCTCAACATATCTTCCCAGTGTCCGGATCGTCCTCTCAGACTGACCATCTGTCTTGAGGATGAAAAGCAGTACTGAAATCCAACCTAGTGCCCATCGCTTCCTGCAACTTCTGCCAAAAACGAGAAGTAAACAACCGAACCTCTGTCTGACACAATGGACACAAGGTACTCCATGAAGGCATACAATATGCTTCACGTACAACTTCGCCAATCTAGCAACTGAATATGTGGCTTTCACAGGCAAGAAATGTGCTAGACTTCGTCAATCTGTCTACAATCACCCAGATGGAATCGTATCCATCCTTCGAACGAGGTAAACCGACCACAAAATCCATAGCTATCCTTTCCCACTTCCACTCGGGAATAGGAAGAGGCTGAAGCTTCCCAGAAGGCTTCTGATGTTCGGCTTTCACTTGCTGACACGTCAAGCACTTAGCAACATATCAGCAACATCCTTCTTCAATCCATCCCACCAGTATAAATCTCTGATACTGTGGTACATCTTAGTAACACCAGGATGAACGCTGTAAGCTGTAGAATGTGCTTCCTCTAAAATCTCTTCTCTCATATCATCCACATCAGGAACACACAATCTACCACTGATCCACAACACACCATCGTCATCGAGTGTGAAATCAGTGAACTTCCCTGCTCTGACATTCTCTGCAAGCTCTTCCAGAATAGGATCTCGGCTCTGAGCTGCTTTAATCCTATCCCTTAGTACAAATCGTACTTTTAAACTGAGCTAACAGTCCACCTGATCTACTGATCTTTATCATCAGACCTTGATCCACCATCAGATGCAATTCCTGGATCAATGGTCTTCCTCTCAACACCGATGTGAGCAAGACTACCTGAGGACTTCCTACTCAAGGCATCTGCTACCACATTAGCTTTACCCGGATGGTAAAGAATCTCGCAATCATAATCCTTCAACAGTTCCAACCATCTTCTCTGCCTCAGATTCAAATCTCGCTGCTGGAAAATGTACTTAAGGCTCTTGTGATCAGTAAATATCTCACAAGTCACCCCGTACAGATAATGTCTCCAAATCTTCAAAGCAAAGATCACTGCAGCCATCTCTAGATCATGTGTAGGATAGTTCTGCTCATGCTTCTTCAACTGCCTCGAAGCATAGGCTATCACCCTTCCATTATGCATCAACACACAACCAAGACCAATTCTAGAGGCATCACAGTAAATCTGTGAACTTATCCACACTATTAGGCAAAGTTAATACTGGCGCTGTGGTCAACTTCTCCTTCAACAACTGAAAACTATTCTCACAAGCTTCTGACCACTCGAATCTAACATTCTTCTGAGTCAAGCGAGTCATAGGGGCTGCTATCCTGGAAAAATCCTGCACAAAAACCGCCTATAATACCCGGCTAAACCCAGAAAACACTCCGAATCTCAGTAACTGAAGTAGGTCTAGGCCACTCAGATACTGCCTCAACCTTCTGTGGATCAACCTGAATACCTTCTTTAGACACTATGTGTCCAAGAAAAGAAACACTCTCCTCCAGCAAAATCACACTTCGAGAATTTAGCATAAAGTTGATGATCTCTCAGTGTCTGTAGTACAATCCTCAAATGATATACGTGCTCTTCCATACTCCCTCGAATATACCAGTATATCATCAATGAAGACTACCACAAACTGATCCACATACGGTCGGAATACTCTGTTCATCAGGTCCATAAAAGCTGCTGGTGCATTAGTCAAACCAAAAGACATCACCAGAAACTCATAATGACCATATCGAGTGCGGAATGCTGTCTTAGGAATATCAGCTTCTCTAATCCGCAACTGATGATAACCCGACCTCACGTCAACCTTAGAAAAGAATTGTGCACCCTGGAGCTGATCAAATAAATCATCTATCCTCGGGAGAGGATACTTATTCTTCACTGTCACCTTATTCAACTCTCTGTAGTCAATGCACAGTCTCAGGGTACCATCCTTCTTCTTCACAAACAAGACTGGTGCACCCCAAGGGGAAAACACTAGGTCTGATAAAACCTTTCTCCAACAACTCTTGCAACTGCTCCTTCAACTCTCTCAACTCTGCAGGAGCCATACGATAGGGTGGCATAGATATAGGAGTAATACCTGGAACCACATCTATACAGAACTCAATCTCTCTATGAGGTGGTAAACCTGGAAACTCCTCGGGAAAAACATCAGGAAACTCACAAGCAACAGGAACATCTGTGAGTGACAACTTCTCCACTGACGTATCCCTAACCAATGCCAAAAACCCCTGACAACCTTTCCTCAACAACTCCTAGCTGAAATAACAGAAATAAGATTCTGAGGTGCTGAACTCCTGTCACCAACAAACTTAAAATCTTCTTCACCAGGAATTCTAAAAGTCACCTCCTTATTCCTGCAATCAACCACGGCAAAGTGCTGAGACAACCAATCCATTCCCAGAATAACATCAAACTCCATCACATCCAACAAAATCAAATCAGCGGGTAATTCTCTATCTCCCACGAGAACTGGACAACCAGAAAGAACAATATCGGTGTCCAAAGAATCACTCAGAGGAGTGGCAACAGACAAAGGAAAAGCCATCCTCGAAGCTTGCCAACAAGATTTAGAAGCAAAAATAGGAGAAACAAAGGAATGCGTGGCACCCGGATCAAACAAAACCAAAGCATCCAGGTAACAAACAGAAAGAATACCTGCCACGACTGCATTAGATGCCTGAGCATCCTGCTGAGTCAGATGAAAAACTCTGGCCTGACCTCGACCTCCCTGCTGACTGGTAGAAGCCTGGGCCAACACCTCGGGTACCTCCTCTCGTACCTCTACCACGACTCTGCTGTGGAACAAACTGAGTAGAACTCTGATGCTGAGCTGGTGGTAACTGAAATGGCACGGGTGCTGCACTAGCAATCGACTGCTGTAGGAATCACGGAATCTGCTGCTGCTAGATATCCAGGGTAAGGACACGATCTGGCAAAATGTCCTGTCTGCCCGCATCTAAAGCATGTCAGTGGTGTCAGATACACGGTCCCCTGATGGACTCTACCACAAGTCTGACAAACACTGGCCGCTGATCCAGAACTACGACCACTGCTGCTGCTCTCGAAGCACCTGACCCCAAATCTGAACGACCTACGCTGACCTCCACGACCATGTCTACTACTCCGATTGCACTCGCTGCTGCTGTCTCTGACTCTGCTGAGTCGAACCTCGCTGCTGACTACTCGAACCAACATGAAAACTCGAATATGGAGTAGCCTGCAATCCACTCGACTGAACTCCCAATTGGTAGTAATCAGGCATCGCTCCCTGCCTAACTAATCTCAGCTCGATCTCCTTAGCTAGCTCAATCACAGACTCCAGAGTAAGACCTGCTGTAGGCATACCAGCAAAAGCTGAACCCAAACCAGTAACATACGTAGTAACAGCGAAATACTGATCTCGCATCAGATCCTCAGCATATCTACCCAGACGAAGAAACTCTCGGGTATACTCCTCTACAGATCGATCTCCACGAGAAATACTGGTCAAACGAAGACGATAGCTCAAACGAAGAGGCTCTGGACAAAATCTCCTCATAAATCGCTCTCGAAACTGAGCCCATGGCATCGTCATCATATAGGGCTGGATCATCTGAATGAACCAATCCAAGGCTGGTCCCTCGACAGACAACTCAACGATCATGATCCTCTGGTACTCGGTATGAGCAGTCCGAGTCCTAGTCTCAATCGCATGCAGAAAATCTAAAGGATCAGAAGTCCCATCAAAAGCAATCTTGCCAACTCTGGCATAGAACAAAGCTGCCTCAGGGTCAGACATACCCTGCTGCTAGGCAGGCTGAACAGGCTGAACAACTGGAGGAACAGGAACATCAAACTCAGGCTCAACAGGCTCCTCGTCCTGTAACTCTCTCTGCCTACGGCGACTTGCCACTCCTCGAGGTCTACCCCTGCCATGACCTCTACGTCTAACTGGCTGCTCAGGAGGTAAAACCTCGTCCTGAAAAGACTCATCATCCTCGGCCTCAACGACCGGTGGAGCGACACGCGCTCGCCTCCTCATTCTGAAAAGACAAACGGAAAGATTCAGACAAAACAGACAATGGAGGAATAACGCTGAAAACTACAGCAAGGAATACTCATCAAGACATACTCGAACCTAATACACTGCAGTAGTCCAACAGAAAACACAACTTAAAAACTAGGGCCACAACTCACATAACTAAGCCCTGACACAGAACTCCACTCTGATACGAACTTCGCTCTGATACCAACTTTGTCACGACCTAAAACAGGGGCCATGACCGGCGCTAGGGAATGGGAATTCTTTCGAATCCGGAACCCGTAGCAAGCCTAAAAATAAAATAAAAATGCAATAATAACCATAAAAATATAATATGCAGCGAAAAATAAAATCATAAATATTACAATATCATCCATATCAACTGGATTTAATTCAAAACTCTTCACATCACATATATAATCTCATAAATGTATAATCTTTATACAAATCCAGTTTTACTATAATACATCTCTTTAAAACAAATACTTTATTTCACATCTACTGCAGTGTCTAAATAAAATAAATAAGACTCAAGTATATAATTTACATAAAGAAGCCGGGGCGGAAGAAATCCGGCGTATCGACCTGCTACTGAGGTCTGAGGAAGTTGACTCTCCTGAAAAATAGTCAACGGAGGGGAGTCAGACCTCACTGAGTGAATTACTATAGTATATATACATACACTCTAAGTGATAATGCATACAGTCAACAGTATATGAGTAATATGTATATATACAGGCAAGTTCATACAGATGCAGAAAAATCATTTTATATATTTTGTCTGAAAATCAACTTTTATGAAGGATCACATAGAACCCTAGAATATCGCAACCTCAGAAAATAGTGTTAAACAACACTCTAGCCATACAGGCTCACTGATTCCAAATATATCCACTTAATCCATATGGACAGTAGACTGGCCCCGAGACACTAAGTCAACCGAGCTCCAGCAGTCTGACTGCCAGTGTGATTGGCCCCGAGACACTTGGTCAACCGAGCTCCAGCAATCACACCCAAACCACATCTCACATATCAATAATCATAATCAAATCAATACCCACAAATAGTCAGTAATAAAGCCTAAATACTATAGGCGTACCGGTACGTACTCGGTCCTAGTGTTGCCCACTAGGTAGCACGTTCTATTGATATCCTTCAGTAATAAATAATAAAACATTCATTCACAAATACATGATGCATGAATTTAAATAAATCAACAATATAAACCATATATATACCGAAAATATACCAAACATAAACCAAGTATATTTTGAGTATATATACGTCAAATAAATTCAATCAAATCATGAATTAAACTAAAAATATATTTAAAAACATTTTAAATATATTTTATTAATAAAACATGTATATAATTTATTATATACCAAAAATATACCAAAAATATACCTGAATATAAATCATGTTATTTATGCATATTTAGTCAAAATAAAACATGCATTTTCTAAATCATGCATCCTAAGCATATATATATAATATAGTAACTCACCTAATGCGCTCCACGAGACAGGTCCGACGGGCCTGGTCCACTAACCCTCGGTCTCGGCGCAACTAAACAAGAAATAATTAATCGACATCAGAATAACCCTAACAGAAATCCTAGAATTCAATCTAGAGTATTAAAATACAGAATCGAAAATTAGGGTTCGACTGGATATCACGTTTTACGAGAATTCTACCGAAAATCTGGCAGAACCTCCCCTGTAAAACGGACATCTCTCTACTCAAAAGAGTAGAGCCGACCCTGCAAAGAAAATACACTTCAAAAATAAACACCACAATCCATCACAACCCCTCGGTCGGACTCCAGACTACAATCTGTCGACCGGGGTCCACAAACACAGAAAATATATTCAAATATACCAAAAATATCCTTAAATCATAAAAATACATTTCATACGTAGAAATTACATAATAAATCTTGAAACACTATAAAAATCGATTAAAACTCATTTTATTAGAAAAACCGTATATTATATATATAATTGAAAATAATTCACGAAAAATAGTTTTAATTAGTTAAAAATACTAAATATTTTGTAGAAATCATTTTTATACCTTAAATAAATATTAAAACCAATTAAATTACATTTTTAGACAATTAGGGTAAAATTACCAAAATACCCCTATATATATATATATACCTAAATTACTTCAAAAATTCACCAAAAATCATACAATTATCCAAAATTAATTTTCTCAACATATTTATCAATAATATCAATAATTAAACTCAATTAACCAATTAAATTCAATTTAAAACACAATTAACCTAATTTTCCAAAATCACCTAAACTTCAATAATTAAAAATAAATACTTAGAAATTCATAAAAATTCCAAATAAATTCCTATAATTCATTTCAACACCTAATTCAACCATAAACTCCAATTTCATAATTTAAATAATTAATTTCCGAAAATTAGAAAATAATATTAAAATATTCAAAAATACCCAAAAATCCAAACAACCTCCAAAAATTCTGTAAAAATTCATACATGTAGATTAAACTACCAGAAACAACATTTGTGAAGGAAGTTTCCATGAATCATCCAAATTGAAGCTCAAAAAAATCGAAAACCAAAAGTGGCCGAAATATTCAAATCAAAACCTAAGCAATTCTAGACCATTTTAGCTCAAACCAAACCTAGAATAACACTCACCAGAGCTCAAGGAGAAGATAGAGACCGGCGGTGTCGAAAACGGTGGCCGGAGGAGGGAGAAACGGCGGTGAGAAGAATGGTGGTGGCGTCGGGCACCCACGGGAGAAGAAGAAGAAGAAGAAGAAAAAGAAAAAGAAAGAAAAGGAAAGAGAAAGAAAAAGAAAAAGAAAGAAAAAGGAAAGAAAGAAAAAAAAAAGAAAGAAAAAAAAATAAATAAATAAAATAAAATAATTAAAAATAATTAAATATTAATAAATAAATAATAATAAAATAATAAATTTTAATAATTTAATAATAAATAAAATAATCAAATAATAATAAATAAATAATAAAATATTAGGGTAATAATAAACCCTAATTAAATAAATATACACACACAAGCTTTATTTAATAATTTAAAAATATGTATAAGTTCATGCAAACCCGTAAATACATTTAAAATAATTAATAATACATTGTTTACGTGAAAATTTCCCCGAAAATGAAAGTCCCCGGGAAAATTTTACGTAAAATACTGAAAATAATAGACAGTAATTAAAATAGGTTTAAAATACATATCAACTCATAAAAACATCGTATAATGCATAAAAATTATTGACACTGTATATCCCGGTACAGTGTAAAAACATTTTTAAAAACACGGGATATTACAGTCTTCCCCCCCTTACAAGAATTCGTCCCCGAATTCTAAAAACAAGATTACAGAATCAGGAAGGAAAGAGATACGGGTAAGAAGCTCGCATCTCAGCTTCAATCTCCCACGTATGCTCCTCAACTCTGTCGCTATGCCACAAAACCTTGACCATCGGAATCTGCTTCGATCGCAACTGTCGAACTTGAAAATCTACGATCGCCACAGGTTCTTCTACAAACGTCAAATCTTCATTCACTTCCACACTGTCAGGTTGCAACACGTGTGAAGGATCTGAGATATACTTCCTCAACATCGAGATATGAAATACTGGATGCACCTGTGACATACTCGGAGGCAAATCCAACCGATATGCAACAGTGCCAACTCTCTCCAGAATCTCAAACGGTCCAATATATCTCGGTGCTAACTTACCCTTCCTGCCAAATCTCATCACACCCTTCATCGGAGATACTTTCAGAAAAACGAAATCTCCAACCTGAAACTCCACATCTCTGCGCCTAGGATCCGCATAACTCTTCTGTCTGCTAACTGCGGTCTCTAACCTGCGCTTGATCACGGCGACTTTCTCTGCAGCATCCTGAACCATCTCTGGTCCAGTCAAAACTCTCTCACCAATCTCATCCCAACTCAAAGGGGATCTACACTTCCTTCCATACAACGCCTCGTATGGTGCCATGCCAATACTGCTATGGTAGCTATTATTATATGCAAACTCAACAAGCGACAAATGATCATCCCAGCTACCTCTCAAATCCAAGACACACATCCTCAACATATCTTCCAGTGTCCGGATCGTCCTCTCAGACTGACCATCTGTCTGAGGATGAAAAGCAGTACTGAAATCCAACCTAGTGCCCATCGCTTCCTGCAACTTCTGCCAAAAACGAGAAGTAAACACCGAACCTCTGTCTGACACAATGGACACAGGTACTCCATGAAGGCATACAATATGCTTCACGTACAACTTCGCCAATCTAGCAACTGAATATGTGGCTTTCACAGGCAAGAAATGTGCAGACGTCGTCAATCTGTCTACAATCACCCAGATGGAATCGTATCCATCCTTCGAACGAGGTAAACCGACCACAAAATCCATAGCTATCCTTTCCCACTTCCACTCGGGAATAGGAAGAGGCTGAAGCTTCCCAGAAGGCTTCTGATGTTCGGCTTTCACTTGCTGACACGTCAAGCACTTAGCAACATAATCAGCAACATCCTTCTTCAATCCATCCCACCAGTATAAATCTCTGATACTGTGGTACATCTTAGTAACACCAGGATGAACGCTGTAAGCTGTAGAATGTGCTTCCTCTAAAATCTCTTCTCTCATATCATCCACATCAGGAACACACAATCTACCACTGATCCACAACACACCATCGTCATCGAGTGTGAAATCAGTGAACTTCCCTGCTCTGACATTCTCTGCAAGCTCTTCCAGAATAGGATCTCGGCTCTGAGCTGCTTTAATCCTATCCCTTAGTACAAATCGTACTTTAAACTGAGCTAACAGTCCACCTGATCTACTGATCTTTATCATCAGACCTTGATCCACCATCAGATGCAATTCCTGGATCAATGGTCTCCTCTCAACACCGATGTGAGCAAGACTACCTGAGGACTTCCTACTCAAGGCATCTGCTACCACATTAGCTTTACCCGGATGGTAAAGAATCTCGCAATCATAATCCTTCAACAGTTCCAACCATCTTCTCTGCCTCAGATTCAAATCTCGCTGCTGGAAAATGTACTTAAGGCTCTTGTGATCAGTAAATATCTCACAAGTCACCCCGTACAGATAATGTCTCCAAATCTTCAAAGCAAAGATCACTGCAGCCATCTCTAGATCATGTGTAGGATAGTTCTGCTCATGCTTCTTCAACTGCCTCGAAGCATAGGCTATCACCCTTCCATTATGCATCAACACACAACCAAGACCAATTCTAGAGGCATCACAGTAAACTGTGAACTTATCCACACTATTAGGCAAAGTTAATACTGGCGCTGTGGTCAACTTCTCCTTCAACAACTGAAAACTATTCTCACAAGCTTCTGACCACTCGAATCTAACATTCTTCTGAGTCAAGCGAGTCATAGGGGGCTGCTATCCTGGAAAAATCCTGCACAAACCGCCTATAATACCCGGCTAAACCCAGAAAACTCCGAATCTCAGTAACTGAAGTAGGTCTAGGCCACTCAGATACTGCCTCAACCTTCTGTGGATCAACCTGAATACCTTCTTTAGACACTATGTGTCCAAGAAAAGAAACACTCTCCATCCAGAAATCACACTTCGAGAATTTAGCATAAAGTTGATGATCTCTCAGTGTCTGTAGTACAATCCTCAAATGATATACGTGCTCTTCCATACTCCTCGAATATACCAGTATATCATCAATGAAGACTACCACAAACTGATCCACATACGGTCGGAATACTCTGTTCATCAGGTCCATAAAAGCTGCTGGTGCATTAGTCAAACCAAAAGACATCACCAGAAACTCATAATGACCATATCGAGTGCGGAATGCTGTCTTAGGAATATCAGCTTCTCTAATCCGCAACTGATGATAACCCGACCTCACGTCAACCTTAGAAAAGAATTGTGCACCCTGGAGCTGATCAAATAAATCATCTATCCTCGGGAGAGGATACTTATTCTTCACTGTCACCTTATTCAACTCTCTGTAGTCAATGCACAGTCTCAGGGTACCATCCTTCTTCTTCACAAACAAGACTGGTGCACCCCAAGGGGAAACACTAGGTCTGATAAAACCTTTCTCCAACAACTCTTGCAACTGCTCCTTCAACTCTCTCAACTCTGCAGGAGCCATACGATAGGGTGGCATAGATATAGGAGTAATACCTGGAACCACATCTATACAGAACTCAATCTCTCTATGAGGTGGTAAACCTGGAAACTCCTCGGGAAAAACATCAGGAAACTCACAAGCAACAGGAACATCTGTGAGTGACAACTTCTCCACTGACGTATCCCTAACCAATGCCAAAAACCCCTGACAACCTTTCCTCAACAACTTCCTAGCTGAAATAACAGAAATAAGATTCTGAGGTGCTGAACTCCTGTCACCAACAAACTTAAAATCTTCTTCACCAGGAATTCTAAAAGTCACCTCCTTATTCCTGCAATCAACCACGGCAAAGTGCTGAGACAACCAATCCATTCCCAGAATAACATCAAACTCCATCACATCCAACAAAATCAAATCAGCGGGTAATTCTCTATCTCCCACGAGAACTGGACAACCAGAAAGAACAATATCGGTGTCCAAAGAATCACTCAGAGGAGTGGCAACAGACAAAGGAAAAGCCATCCTCGAAGCTTGCCAACAAGATTTAGAAGCAAAAATAGGAGAAACAAAGGAATGCGTGGCACCCCGGATCAAACAAAACCAAAGCATCCAGGTAACAAACAGAAAGAATACCTGCCACGACTGCATTAGATGCCTGAGCATCCTGCTGAGTCAGATGAAAAACTCTGGCCTGACCTCGACCTCCCTGCTGACTGGTAGAAGCCTGGCCAACACCTCGGGTACCTCCTCTCGTACCTCTACCACGACTCTGCTGTGGAACAAACTGAGTAGAACTCTGATGCTGAGCTGGTGGTAACTGAAATGGCACGGGTGCTGCAACTAGCAATCGACTGCTGTAGGAATCACGGAATCTGCTGCTGCTGATATCCAGGGTAAGGACACGATCTGGCAAAATGTCCTGTCTGCCCGCATCTAAAGCATGTCAGTGGTGTCAGATAACACGGTCCCTGATGGACTCTACCACAAGTCTGACAAACACTGGCCGCTGATCCAGAACTACGACCACTGCTGCTGCTCGACAGCACCTGACCCAAATCTGAACGACCTACGCTGACCTCCACGACCATGTCTACTACTCCGATGCACTCGCTGCTGCTGTCTCTGACTCTGCTGAGTCGAACCTCGCTGCTGACTACTCGAACCAACATGAAAACTCGAATATGGAGTAGCCTGCAATCCACTCGACTGAACTCCCAACTGGTAGTAATCAGGCATCGCTCCCTGCCTAACTAATCTCAGCTCGATCTCCTTAGCTAGCTCAATCACAGACTCCAGAGTAAGACCTGCTGTAGGCATACCAGCAAAAGCTGAACCCAAACCAGTAACATACGTAGTAACAGCGAAATACTGATCTCGCATCAGATCCTCAGCATATCTACCCAGACGAAGAAACTCTCGGGTATACTCCTCTACAGATCGATCTCCACGAGAAATACTGGTCAAACGAAGACGATAGCTCAAACGAAGAGGCTCTGGACAAAATCTCCTCATAAATCGCTCTCGAAACTGAGCCCATGGCATCGTCATCATATAGGGCTGGATCATCTGAATGAACCAATCCAAGGCTGGTCCCTCGACAGACAACTCAACGATCATGATCCTCTGGTACTCGGTATGAGCAGTCCGAGTCCTAGTCTCAATCGCATGCAGAAAATCTAAAGGATCAGAAGTCCCATCAAAAGCAATCTTGCCAACTCTGGCATAGAACAAAGCTGCCTCAGGGTCAGACATACCCTGCTGCTAGGCAGGCTGAACAGGCTGAACAACTGGAGGAACAGGAACATCAAACTCAGGCTCAACAGGCTCCTCGTCCTGTAACTCTCTCTGCCTACGGCGACTTGCCACTCCTCGAGGTCTACCCCTGCCATGACCTCTACGTCTAACTGGCTGCTCAGGAGGTAAAACCTCGTCCTGAAAAGACTCATCATCCTCGGCCTCAACGACCGGTGGAGCGACACGCGCTCGCCTCCTCATTCTGAAAAGACAAACGGAAAGATTCAGACAAAACAGACAATGGAGGAATAACGCTGAAAACTACAGCAAGGAATACTCATCAAGACATACTCGAACCTAATACACTGCAGTAGTCCAACAGAAAACACAACTTAAAAACTAGGGCCACAACTCACATAACTAAGCCCTGACACAGAACTCCACTCTGATACGAACTTCGCTCTGATACCAACTTTGTCACGACCCAAAACAGGGGCCATGACCGGCGCTAGGGAACGGGAATTCTTTCGAATCCGGAACCCGTAGCAAGCCTAAAAATAAAATAAAAATGCAATAATAACCATAAAAATATAATATGCAGCGAAAAATAAAATCATAAATATTACAATATCATCCATATCAACTGGATTTAATTCAAAACTCTTCACATCACATATATAATCTCATAAATGTATAATCTTTATACAAATCCAGTTTTACTATAATACATCTCTTTAAAACAAATACTTTATTTCACATCTACTGCAGTGTCTAAATAAAATAAATAAGACTCAAGTATATAATTTACATAAAGAAGCCGGGGCGGAAGAAATCCGGCGTATCGACCTGCTACTGAGGTCTGAGGAAGTTGACTCTCCTGAAAAATAGTCAACGGAGGGGAGTCAGACCTCACTGAGTGAATTACTATAGTATATATACATACACTCTAAGTGATAATGCATACAGTCAACAGTATATGAGTAATATGTATATATACAGGCAAGTTCATACAGATGCAGAAAAATCATTTTATATATTTTGTCTGAAAATCAACTTTTATGAAGGATCACATAGAACCCTAGAATATCGCAACCTCAGAAAATAGTGTTAAACAACACTCTAGCCATACAGGCTCACTGATTCCAAATATATCCACTTAATCCATATGGACAGTAGACTGGCCCCGAGACACTAAGTCAACCGAGCTCCAGCAGTCTGACTGCCAGTGTGATTGGCCCCGAGACACCAATCACACCCAAACCACATCTCACATATCAATAATCATAATCAAATCAATACCCACAAATAGTCAGTAATAAAGCCTAAATACTATAGGCGTACCGGTACGTACTCGGTCCTAGTGTTGCCCACTAGGTAGCACGTTCTATTGATATCCTTCAGTAATAAATAATAAAACATTCATTCACAAATACATGATGCATGAATTTAAATAAATCAACAATATAAACCATATATATACCGAAAATATACCAAACATAAACCAGGTATATTTTGAGTATATATACGTCAAATAAATTCAATCAAATCATGAATTAAACTAAAAATATATTTAAAAACATTTTAAATATATTTTATTAATAAAACATGTATATAATTTATTATATACCAAAAATATACCAAAAATATACCTGAATATAAATCATGTTATTTATGCATATTTAGTCAAAATAAAACATGCATTTTCTAAATCATGCATCCTAAGCATATATATATAATATAGTAACTCACCTAATGCGCTCCACGAGACAGGTCCGACGGGCCTGGTCCACTAACCCTCGGTCTCGGCGCAACTAAACAAGAAATAATTAATCGAGATCAGAATAACCCTAACAGAAATCCTAGAATTCAATCTAGAGTATTAAAATACAGAATCGAAAATTAGGGTTCGACTGGATATCACGTTTTACGAGAATTCTACCGGAAATCTGGCAGAACCTCCCCTGTAAAACGGACATCTCTCTACTCAAAAGAGTAGAGCCGACCCTGCAAAGAAAATACACTTCAAAAATAAACACCACAATCCATCACAACCCCTCGGTCGGACTCCAGACTACAATCTGTCGACCGGGGTCCACAAACACAGAAAATATATTCAAATATACCAAAAATATCCTTAAATCATAAAAATACATTTCATACGTAGAAATTACATAATAAATCTTGAAACACTATAAAAATCGATTAAAACTCATTTTATTAGAAAAACCGTATATTATATATATAATTGAAAATAATTCACGAAAAATAGTTTTAATTAGTTAAAAATACTAAATATTTTGTAGAAATCATTTTTATACCTTAAATAAATATTAAAACCAATTAAATTACATTTTTAGACAATTTAGGGTAAAATTACCAAAATACCCCTATATATATATATATATACCTAAATTACTTCAAAAATTCACCAAAAATCATACAATTATCCAAAATTAATTTTCTCAACATATTTATCAATAATATCAATAATTAAACTCAATTAACCAATTAAATTCAATTTAAAACACAATTAACCTAATTTTCCAAAATCACCTAAACTTCAATAATTAAAAATAAATACTTAGAAATTCATAAAAATTCCAAATAAATTCCTATAATTCATTTCAACACCTAATTCAACCATAAACTCCAATTTCATAATTTAAATAATTAATTTCCGAAAATTATAAAATAATATTAAAATATTCAAAAATACCCAAAAATCCAAACAACCTCCAAAAATTCTGTAAAAATTCATACATGTAGATTAAACTACCAGGAACAACATTTGTGAAGGAAGTTTCCATGAATCATCCAAATTGAAGCTCAAAAAAATCGAAAACCAAAAGTGGCCGAAATATTCAAATCGAAACCTAAGCAATTCTAGACCATTTTAGCTCAAACCAAAGCTAGAATAACACTCACCGGAGCTCAAGGAGAAGATAGAGACCGGCGGTGTCGAAAACGGTGGCCGGAGGAGGGAGAAACGGCGGTGAGAAGAATGGTGGTGGCGTCGGGCACCCACGGGAGAAGAAGAAGAAGAAGAAGAAAAAGAAAAAGAAAGAAAAGGAAAGAGAAAGAAAAAGAAAAAGAAAGAAAAAGGAAAGAAAGAAAAAAAAAAGAAAGAAAAAAAAATAAATAAATAAAATAAAATAATTAAAATAATTAAATATTAATAAATAAATAATAATAAAATAATAAATTTTAATAATTTAATAATAAATAAAATAATCAAATAATAATAAATAAATAATAAAATATTAGGGTAATAATAAACCCTAATTAAATAAATATACACACACAAGCTTTATTTAATAATTTAAAAATATGTATGAGTTCATGCAAACCCGTAAATACATTTAAAATAATTAATAATACATTGTTTACGTGAAAATTTCCCCGAAAATGAAAGTCCCGGGAAAATTTTACGTAAAATACTGAAAATAATAGACAGTAATTAAAATAGGTTTAAAATACATATCAACTCATAAAAACATCGTATAATGCATAAAAATTATTGACACTGTATATCCCGGTACAGTGTAAAAATATTTTTAAAAACACGGGATATTACACACACACACACATATATATTTATATACCTTTAAATAAATAATAAACCCTAAACAATATAATTTAGTAAGGTAAAATAACATTAAAATAAAATATATTAAGTTAAAAAAATTATTTAGAACAAGATATATATATATATATGTATGTATGTATGTATATATGTATTTATGTATATATATCAAAACCCTAATTAATGTAAATTAATGATAGTCAACTCAAAATCGATAAATATTTAAATATTTTCTGAAATTATTAACATTGCATATCCTGATTTAAAATAAAATCATTTAAAAACTCGGGTTATTACAATATCATGCATCATTATTTTATGAATGAAATGAGTTATTTTAATGAAGGATATCGATAGAACGTGCTTCCTAGTGGGTAGCACTAGGACGGAGTACGTACCGGTGCGATAAATTGTAGGATTGAACTACTAACTTATTTTTGGAAATTATGATTTGATTGATTTGATATTGATATGTGATGTGATTGATGGTGTGATTGTAGGAGCTCAGTTAACTAAGTGTCTCGGGGCCAATCACATTGATAGTTAGACTGTTGGAGCTCGATCGACTTAGTGTCTCGGGGCCAGTCTACTGTCAATAAGGATTAAGTGAATTTATTTGGAAACAAGTGAGCTTGTATGGCTAGAGTGATGTCTGTTATTATTTGAGGTTGTGATCATTTAGGGTTCTATTTGATCCTTCTTAAAGTAATATTTTTTAATATTATAAATAAAGTGATTTTCAGCATTTGTGTGTACATGTCTATATATATGTAATATCCTGAGTTTTTAAATAATTTTAAACTACATCAGGATATGCAGTGTTAATAATTTTCATATATATTTTTGATTATTTAATTAGTTTATTATTTATTAAAGTCATTTTAATTATTTTTAAGTCCTTTACGTAAAATTTTCCCGAGAGTTTTATTTTCAGGGAAATTAAAATGTAAATAAATAAATATTAATTATTTTTGACTGTTTTATGAATTTGCATAAGTCCATGCATGATTTTTAAGTGTCAAATAAAATATATACGTATACATGCATTTAAATTAATTAGGGTTATTTTAATTAAATTATATTATATTATATAGTTTTAATAATACTTAAATGTGTGTATATATTTATATGTGTATATATATTATTAAATAAGTGTGTGGTGGATAATTATTGTGTATATAATATTTATATATTAAAATAATATAAGATAGATATATATATATATATATACATATATACATATAATATAAACCTAATATATAAAGTTCATCAAATTTACTAAAAATGCCACCCGACCCTCTCAAAATGCCTGACGTCCCCTTAGGCCATTTTCGACCGCTGCCAAGCCTTCCCCTTGCCATCGATGTGCCTCTCGGCATGCCACCATCGTCCCAGCCAACTCCGTTGTCTTCTCCGGCGAGTTTTGGCCGTGAAAAGCCATAGAAACCAAAAACCACCATTAGCTCCGATCAAGCATATTCTGGCCACCGTTTTTTATGATTCTTGTGTGGTTTTGCTCCTAGAACTCCATAGAAGCCGATTCTAAGCTCCTTGTAGCTTGAAAACTCGATTTGGTAAGGATTTAAGCTTGATTTTCATTTCGGCCACTTTGAGTTTTTGATTTTTTTAGCTTCAATTTCAATGATTCATGCAAACTACCTTTATAAACATTGATCCTAGTAGCTTAATATACCTCTGTGAATTTTTGTGAAATTTTTGGGAATTAATTTGATTTTTGTGAATTTTTGATTATTTTATTAATATTTTCTAATTTTTGTAAATTAATTAAATAAATTATGAAATTATGATTTATGGTGTTTGTAGGTGTTAAAATGAATTTTAGGAATTTATTTGTAATTTTTATGATTTTTGTATAATTAATACGAATTTATTTAGTTTATGTGATTTTTAGAAAATTAGGTTAATTATATTTTTTTTGGAATTAATTGGTTAATTGAGTATATTTGTTGATATTATTGAATTATATGTTAAGAAATTAATTTTTGAGTAACTATACTATTTTTAATGAATTTTTGAGTAATTATGTGAATTTATATATAACTAGGGGTATTTTGGTAATTTGGCACTAAATTGGCTAAAAATATAATTAAATTGGTTTTAAAAGTTTTTTGAGGTATAAAAATGATTTTTATTAATTATTTAGTATTTTTAACTAATTAAAACTATTTTTCATAAATTATTTTCAAAATTATATGTAATATACTATTTTTCTAAATTAATGAGTTTTTATCGGTTTTTAATATGTTTTAGGGTTAATTGTGTAATTTGGAGTTTTAAAATGTATTTTGGTCAATATTTATGAATTTATCGAGAATTGTTGATTTTTAATAATATTTTATTAAAATTAGGGTTTTGTTGTAATTATCGGTTAAATAATTATTTTTAGCATTTTAAATATTTAAATTGCTATATTTTGATTACTCAAAGGTATTTTTGATATTTTTGGCATTTAAATATGTTCTGTGTAAATCTCGTGAATTGTGAGCCTCGATCGATAGAATTGTAGTTTGGGAGTCCGACCGAGGGGTTGTGAGACCGTATATTCTTGAAGTGTGTTTTCTGTGCAGGATCGGCCCTACTTTTGTAGGGAGATGTCTGTTTTATAGAGGAGACTCTGTCAAAATTTTGGTAGATATCTTGTAAAACATGACAACCGATCCTAGTCTAATTCTGAATTCTTGATTGAATCTGTCTATAGTAATCCTAGAAGTATAGAGTTAGAAGTTTATTCTGACGGTTATTATTATTTTATTTTTTTCTAGCTGCACCGAGACCGAGGCCTAACGGATCAGGTCGCATAGTTTGTCTTGTGGAGCACTAACATGTGAGTTATTATACTATATATTTATGCATTGTATATAGGATGCATCACTTAGGGTTTTTCATTTTCATTATATGTTTTTAAAAGTGATTTAAATTACAATATTTTTGGTATATCCAGGGTTGTATTTTTGTATATATATGCAAGTTATTTTGATATATGCACATTAAACGATTAGGGTTATGTTTAATACATTTTAGTAATATATACATGTTTTAAAAATGTACATTTAGTCATAATTATTTTATTGAATGATTAGTATACTTTAGGTATAGTTTCAGTATATTTTAGATTTATTCTTAAATAATTGCATGCTATATTATGAATCTACACTTAAATTGTTTTTAAGTTTATTTTTGGTATATTTTTGATATATTTCCCAAATAAATGCATTTTTTATTATTAATTCTAACCTAACACATTAGTGGTATACTTAGGGTTTAATTGTGATATATGCATGCTAGAAAATTAGGTTATTTTGGTGTATTGTGAATCTATGTTAAACCTAAACACATATTTAAATGAATATTTATACATAATTGTTTTATTAAGTGATTTGTGTACTTAAGGTATATCTTTGTATATTTAAGTATATTTTTAAGTAATTGCATGTTATATTATTGATACACACTTAATTATTTTTAACTATATTAATGGTTTACCTTTAGTATATTTCATACTTTATTTGGCATATATATATATATACCCAAAATATACTGGGTATATTTTAGGTATATATATATATACGGTTAATTTTACTATTATGAATATTGTTTTACATTAATTATTTTCAAAATGAATGATTTATGTAAATGAAGGATATCAATAGAACGTGCTTCCTAGTGGGCAGCACTAGGATCGTGTACGTATCAATGCGATAGATAAGGGTTGAGTGAGAATTAATTTTGGTGATTATAATTGATTTGATTGATTTAACTAAGATTAATGGTATGTTAGATAGTGTGATTATGGGGCTAATCACACTAACAGTCAGACTGCTGGAGCTCGGTCGACTTAATGTCTCGGGGCCAGTCTACTGTCCATAGTGGAATGAATGATCCATTGGGTTGATGGAGATGTGAGGTGATAGATAGTGTGATTGCTGGAGCTCGATTGACCAGGGGTCTTGGGGCCAATCATACTGACAGCCAGACTGCTGGAGCTCGGTTGACTTAATGTCTCGAGGCCAATCTGCTGTCCAAATTGGAATAAGGGTTCTATTTGGAATCAAGTAAGCCTATATGGCTAGAGTGATGATGGGGTTGTTTGAAGTTGCTATTACTAGGGTTCTATGGATCCTTCATGAATTAAACTAAACATTTTCTGCATTTAGTATATTTATACAAGCAAAGTCGGCATATGTGTGGAATGCATGAATATATATATATATATATATATATATATATATATATATATATATATATATATATATATATATATATATATTTGTGTGTGTGTGTATGTGAATGCATTATTGGATATGTTTTAGATTGCATGTATATATAGTATAATAATTCACTCAGTGATGTCTGACCCCCCCCCCCCTCAATTATTTTTTTTTCTGGAGAGCCTATATTGTCAGACCTTAATAGTAGAGTTCCTCACCGGTGTTCTTCTGTCCTGGCTATTTTATGTATATGTATATTTTGAATTTTGAATTGTATTCTAGAAACTACAGTAGTTGTGTTATTGTATCGTTTTGATATTAAATACTCTGAGAATTTGTATTGAACACTATACGATTATGTATTTATTTATGGGAGGATTAGGAGTATTTATTTTATATATTGATTCAAAAAAAATTCTAATTCTGTTGTACTTTTAGTTATTTATTGCATGATTTTATTTTCTAAGGCTTGCTACGGGTTCCGGATTCGAAGGAATTCCCATTTCCTAGCGCCGGTCATGACTCCTTATTTGGGTCATGACAATATAAATTTATTATATACATATGATTGATTGCATTTAACATTTAGTAATGCATGTATATATATTATAACAATTCACTTAGTGAGTTTGACTCCCCTTAGTTGATATTTTTTTCAAGAGAGTCTTCTTCTTTAGACCTCAGCAGTAGACTTATTTGTCGGATTTCTTCCGCTCCGGCCCTATTATGTTAATCACTTACTTGAGTTTTATTTTGTATTCTAGACGCTGTAGTAGTGGTTGTATTTGATTCTATCGAGAGTTGTATTTGATTTATGCATATATGAGATTTTATTTTATTAAAGGAAGTTGAGAAATCTATTTTATTGTTTGAGATTTAATTTCCGCTGAATAAATATTTTATTTATTTTATTTTATTGCATGCTTTTCTTTTAAGGCTTGCTATGGGTTTTGGATTCGAAAGAATTCCCATTCCCTAGCGCCGGTCATGGCCCCCAGTTTGGGTCGTGACATATTTTATGTTTAATTGGATTTTCTAAGTAAATATATTATTCTGGTCATCTAATTTGCATGGTTTATATTTACTATTTTCGAATAATATTATTTTATTTTAATAACATTAATTTGGTGCATTGTTATTTTAATAATATTATTTCTATTATTGTTTTATCAAATTTCATTATTATTTTAATATTATTTTTTTTTATTAAAATTACATTATTGGTAATATTATTATTTATTGTTACATAAATGTTATTTTATATATTATAGTTATATATTATAATTAGGATTTGTGTTTATTAATGTATGTGTGTGTTTTATATATATACATGTGTATATATATATATAAGATATTTTTAGTTTATGTGGTGTAGATTTAATGTTATATTATATAATATTATAATATAAAGTTTTATTAAATTATATCATATAGTTTTATTATTAAAATATACATATATACATATACACAAACTTACAAATACAGTAAACATTCAAAAAAAAATGCAAAACACTGTCTCTCCTTCATCTCATTGCATCATCCCATTCTGAGCTCGACGGTGTGCCTCCCTCTCTTTTGATCGGCCACCGCCTTCTTCTCTAGCCTTCCCACCATCGCCTGCACATTAGAGCATCACCGGAGTTGTAGAAATGGCAGTGGCAGCAAGTTAAAGTTCCTCATTGTTTCTCCCTCTTCCAGCCACCATTCCTTGCATTTCTGATGCCGTTTGAACCCTTAAACTCCGGTGAGCATGAATCTAGCTTCGGTTTGAGCTCAAAACACCCATTTTTTGAGTTTTGTTGATTTTAAGTTTTTGGCTTTTAGGGTTTTCCATTTTTTTAAAGTTTGATCTTGATGATTCACATAAACTTCCTTCACAAAAGTTTATATTAGTAGCTTAATCTACATGTATATATCTTTTTTTAATTTTTGGAATTTATTTTAATTTTTGTGAATTTTTGAATATTTTATTATTATTTAATTAATTTTCATAAATTAATTTATTTAATTTTAAAATTCATTGATTTAGTGTTTTTATGGGTTATTATTAATTTTAGTGTTGAGATAATAATTTTTGTGATTTTTATGTAATTTTTATAAATATTTTTATATTATGTCAATATTAGAAAATTAGGTTAAAGTTGGGTTTTTGTTGAAATTATTGTTTAAAAATGTGTTTTAGTTGATATCAGTAATATATATGTTAAGAAAATAATTTGTATGATTTTATATAATTTTTATAGAATTTTTGAGTAATATTAGTCTATTATGTGTATTTTTGTATTATAGGGTTAAATATGTAATTTTGTTAAAATTATAGTTAAATATTTTTATGTTTTATTTGGTTTTATAATTATTTAAGGTATTAAAATGATTTTTACAAATTATTTACTATTTTTAACTAATTAATACTAATTTTCGAAAATTGTTTTCAAATAATATATTATATATTATTTTGGTAATAAAATAGGTTTTTAGTAATTTTTAATATGTATTTAGGCTATTTTAGTTATTTGAATATATAAAGTGAATTTTTATTAATTTATATTGAATTATCAAGAAATTTCATTTTTTATAATATTATATTATTATTTTAGGATTTTTATTTAATTATTGAGAAAATAATTATTTTTGGTGTTTTAATGTTACATATGCTATATTTTGATATTTTGAGGATATTTATGGCATTTATTGATTTTAATGTATTTATTATATTATTTTTATTTTTGGTGAATTGTAGACCTCGGTTGGGGAATTGTGCAGTTTGGGATCCCAACCGAGGGTTGAGTGAATTCTGTGATTTGAAGTGCATTTTTCTTGCAGGACCGACTCTACTTTTTAGTAGAGAGATGTCCGTTTTACAAAGAAGGTTCTGTCGAATTTTTAGTATAATTCTTGTAAAACGTGACATCGGGTCAATTTTAAAACTCTGTGTCTATCTGTGTGTTGTATCTTAGATCGAGTCTCTTTAGAGGTTTAAGTTAGATTTATTCTGATTTCTGTAATTATTTTATTTTTTAGTTGCATCGAGACCGAGGCCTAGTGGACCGGGCCTGTCAGACCAGTCTTGTGGAGTGCAAATCTGTGAGTTGTTATTTTATATATACATCACATTTAGATTGCATGTTTTAGAAAATACATGTTTTGATTTGTAAACATTCATAAATTGTGTTATTAAAATGTTTAGTATACTTTAGGTATATTTTTGATATACTTCTAAATAAATGCATGTTTTATTATTGATTTAAACTTAACATGTTTTTAGTATATTATGGTTTATTTTTGGTATATTTCATGGTTGATTTGAATTTATTTAACATATATATACTTGAAATATACTTAGTTTATTTTAGGTATATTTATGGTATATATATGGTTTATTTTGCTATTATGAATGTCATTCTACATTATTTATTTTTCTGAATGTATGTTTTATTTTAAATGAAGGATATCGATAGAATGTGCTACCTAGTGGGCAGCACTAGGACCGTGTACGTACCGATGCGATAAATTTAGTGTTGAGTGAGAATTACTTATAGTAATTATGATTTAATTAAGATTGATTGATTGATGATTTGAGATATGATATGATTAATAGTGTAATTGTTGGAGCTCGGTTGACTAAGTGTCTTGGGGACAATCACACTGACAATCAAACTGCTAGAGTTCGGTTGACTTAGTGTCTCGAGGCCAGTCTACTATCCATATGGATTAAGTGAATTTATTTGGAATTAAGTGAGCATGTATGGTTACAGTGATATTATTGTTGATCGAGTTTGCGTTAAGTAGGGTTCTATTTGATCCTTCATAAACTTATGTTTTTCAGTACAATTATATAAAGTGATTTCCAACATCTATGTGGATTGCTTGTATATATATTATTATATATGAATGTTTGATTGCATTTGACATATAGGAAATGCATGTATATATATTATAACAATTCACTCAGTGAGGTCTGACTCCCCTCAGTTGACATTTTTACAGGAGAGTCTTCTTCTTCAGACCTCAGCAATAGACCTATTCATTGGACTTCTTCCGCCCGGCTTGTTTATGTAAATTATATACTTAATTTTATATTATACTCTAACAAACTACAGTAGTCATATTTGGTATCAGTATTGAGTTGTATTTTATAATTATTGTATGTGTTTCTAGTTTAGAGGCTTTCTCTGAACATTGTATTAATATACTTTATGTTATGATATGGAAGAGATTATTTTTATTACTTTGATTTGAGATTTTAATTATGATGCATATTTATTTATTTTATTTTATTTCATGCTTTTATTTTAAGGCTTGCTACGGTTTCTGGATTTGAAAGAATTCCCATTCCCTAGCGCCGGTCATAACTCTTGGTTTGGGTCAAGACAAAAATAAATATAGATATTCAAATATTTTACTTTTTTTAATTATCTTTATATAATTCACAATTTGCTTTAATATAAAATCCTCATATGAAATCATATAAATTAATTATTTTAGAGGAAATCCTGGTAGAACACCTAAACCATCATTTCTAATAGCCTTTCGGCTCTCTTTAATTCAAGTGACTGCCGTCCTGAGGGCAAGTTCAACTGAGTACAATTGTAGTCCATTCACTTATTGCTATATTGATTGTCACAACCCAAAACAGGGGCCATGATCGGTTCTAAGGAACGGGAATTTTTTCGAATCTGGAACCCGTAGCAAGCCTTAAAATAAAATAAAACATGCAATAATAATAATAACATAATTAAAATAATCTATAGTGGAAATAAATCATAAATAAAATAAAATAATAATCTACCAATGATATTAAATCGAACATCCTTATTTCATATATTAATAATCTTTTAATACAAATCCAGTTCAAATATTTAAAATACGTCACTCACACAAATAAATACATAAACTCCATAATTGAATACAACTACTGTAGTGTCTAGATTATAAAATAAAACTCAAGTAAGAAGATTACATAATGAAGCTGGGGCAAAAGAAATCTGACGTACGGGTTTGCTACTGAGGTATGAAGATGATGACTCTCCTGAAAAATAGTCAACGGAGGGGAGTCAGACCTCACTGAATGAATTGCTATAATATATATACATGCATAACTAAGTGGCAATGCACACAGTCAAATATATACAATATATGTATACAAGCAAATACACACAGATGCAACAAAATCGTTTTATATATATTTTACTGAAAATCATTGTTTATGAAGGATCAAATAGAACCCTAGAAAATCGCAACCTCAAACAGTGTTAGACAACACTCTAGCCATAAAGGCTCACTTATTCCAAATATATTCACTTATTCCATTTGGACAGTAGACTGGCCACGAGACACTAAGTGAACTGAGCTCCAGCAGTCTGACTGTCAGTGTGATTGGCCACGAGACACTTGGTCAACTGAGCTCCAGCAATCACACTCCCAAATCATATCTCACACATCAATTAATCAAATCCAATTAATACCCACAAACAAGTTAGTGATATAGCCTAAATGCTATCAGCGTACTGGTACGTACTCTGTCCTAGTGCTGCCCACTAGGTAGCACATTCTATTGATATCCTTCATTTTAAATATAAAACATACATTCATAAAAATAAATGATGCATGAATTTGAAATAAATAACAACATAAACCATATATATACTAGAAATATACCAAAAATAAACCAGGTATATTTCGAGTATATATACTTCAAAAAAATCCAATTAAATTACAAAATAAACTAGAAATATATTCAAAAATATTTTAAGCATAATTCATTAATAAAACATGCATATAGTTTAAAATATACCAAAAATAAACTTAAATACTAATTAAATCATTTATGCATATTTATCAAAATAAACCATACGTTTCTAAAACATGCACCCTAAAATACATATATATATAGATAATAACAACTCACTATTTATTGCGCTCCTCGAGATGGGTCTGACGGGCCTGGTCCACTAGGCCTCAGTCTCGGCGCAACTAAACAAATAAACGACCACAGAATATCAAAATAAATTTATCAGAATTCCAAAGACTCGATCTAGAATACTAAACACATAATTAAAATCAGAATTTGACTGGACATCATGTTTTACGAGAATTCTACTGAAAATCCAACAGAATCTCCCCTATAAAACGGACATCTCTCTACTCAAAGAGTAGAGCCAGTCCTGCAAAGAAATACACTTCAAGAATACACAGAATTCACAACCAAAACTCTTTGGTCGGACTCCAAACTACAATTTACCGACCGAGGTCCACAATTCACAGAATATTTATAAAAATACCGAAATTACCCTTATATAATAAAAATACATTTTATAAATCCAAATTATGTAATGAACCCTAAAACACGTTAAAAACCGATAGAAATTCATTTTATTAGAAAAAATCGTATATTATATATATAATTGAAAATAATTTATGAAAAATAGTTTTAATTAGTTAAAAATACTAAATCATTTGTAGAAATCATTTTTATACCCTAAATAACTATTAAAACCAATTTAATTACATTTTTAGCCAATTTAGTGTAAAATTACCAAAATACCCCTATGTATATAAATTTACTAAAATAAATCAAAAAATTCACCAAAAATAATATAATTGCACAAAATTAATTTTCTCAACATATATTTCAATAATATCAATAAATATACTTAATTAACCAATTTATTTCAATTAAACACATAATTAACCCTATTTTTCAAAATTACATAAACTTAATAAATTCCAAATAAATATATAAAAATTCACAAAAATTACAAATAAATTTCTATAATTCATTTCAACACCTATAATCACCATAAAACACAATTTCATAATTTAATTAATTAATTTTTGAAAATTAGAAAATATTAATAAAATAATAAAAAATTCACAAAAATCAAAATAAATTCCAAAAATTCTACAAAAATTACAGTATGTAGATTAAGCTTCCAAGAACAAAGTTTGTGAAGTAATTTTTCATGAATCAATCAAATTGGATCTAAAAAAATTTAGAAACCCTAATAGGCTGAAATGAAGAAATTGAAACCTAAGCAATTCTAGACCAAATCAAGTGAAACAAAGCTTGGAATCACACTCATCGGAGCTCAAGGAGAATATAGAGACTGGTGGCGTCGAATTTGGTGGGCGAAAATGGCTTGATCGAAGTTGACTTCAATTTTCAGCCTCCTTGAAAAATCCGGCCAAAACACACCGGAAAAAGGTGATTCAGGCATCAGGAATGGCTAGCAAGGGAGGAGGAAGGCTGAGGGGCACAATGATAGTAAGAAAACCATCTGGAAGTGGCCAAAAATGGAAGAAAATGTGTTGGGAGGAAGAAGAAGAAGAAGAAGAAGGGAGGGGCAAAATCGTAAATAAAGTAAACTTTTGATTTTTGTTATAAAATAATGTATATATGTATATATATATTTGTCCACCTTATATTATAGTAATACATATATTCCCACACACAAATAATACTCACCACACAAATATTTTATTATATTTAATAATTTATACACTTAAAATTAATTAATTAATACAAAAATTAAATAATAAAATTAAGGAAATTAATTAAGCTCTAATTAATTTAAATAAATACACATATAAAATTTATTTTAGCACTTTAAAATTATATATGAGTTCATGCAAATTCGTAAAACTAGTCAAAATAAATAGTATTAAATTATTTACATATCAATTTCCCCAAAAATATAATTCCCGGGAAAATTTTACGTAAAGTACTTAAAATAATGTAAAATAATTAAAATTAGCTTTAAACAAATAAAAAACTCATAAAATATTATAAATACATGCAAAAATTATTAACATTGCATATTCCGATGCAATATAAAAATATTTAAAAACTCAGGATATTACATTGATGTCCCCAGAGCAAGCTCAATCTAGTTACATTCCATTTTTGGTCCAAGAGCACTAGCTCCACTGAGGTCAACTCATACTTTGCCCGAGAGCACACACTCCACCGAGCCAAATTCAGACATTGTAATATATATAGAGATCTCAATCCATGCGCAGTGGTCCTAGTAACACCCACTAGGTAGCATGTTCTATAATTTTCTCCAAATCAATTTAAATTATAAATAAATCAGATAAATAAATAAATAAAGTAGAATAAAATAAATTCCATTAAAGCATAATTTCAAATACTATTTATGATAATAAAAGAAATAATCATGCATATGTCAATATAATTATTTTTTGTAGATAAATTCATATAATCAACTTCTTTATTATTTTTAACCATGCAAAAATATAATTTAAACATTCACAATACACATTTTATAAAATTAACTCTCAGGTTGAGCATGTTAGGCAACGTGTCATTTACTGCCCAAGTGCTATAGTTCTCATCCCATAGTTCTTTAAAATAAATAATATTTATTTAAAATATGCTTATATGATAAAATAAATAAATTCATAGAAATTCTCAAATTTATTAAAATCATGAAATTGATGAGATTGACTCGATCTAAGCCACAATGCTATACAAACTCAAAACTAACACGTACCAACGTCATGTTTTATGAAAAATCTACTAAAATTTTGGTAGAGTCTCCATTGTAAAATGGACATATCTCTACTAAAAGTAGAGTCATTCTTGCAAAAAATGATACTTCTATAACTTCTATAACTCAACATCTCGGGTTGGACCCCCAAACTACACTTTTATTATGATCTGTATTTTTAAATTATTTTATTTTAAAATAGGATATGCATTGTTAATAATTTTAAAACAATATTGATTATTTTACTATTTTGTGAATATTATTATTATTATTTATGTTTAATTATAATTTTCTATGTAAATATGTATATATCGAAGTTTATTATTTTGGACAATATTATTTTAATAATGTTTAATTTAGTGCATTAATATTTTAATAAATTACGTTATTGAATTTTATTTTATGAGTTAATATATATATGTGTGTGTGTGTGTGTGTATGTATATTTATTGAAATATTTAAGTGTGTGGTGTGTGAATTTAGTATAATATAATAATATATATTATAATTGTCATGATCCAAACTAGGTGTCATGACTAGCGCTAGGGAACGGGAATTCTTTTGAATTCGGAACCCATAGCAAGCCTTAGAAAATAAAAACATGCAATAAATAGATAAAAGTATAACTGAATTAAAATTTTTTGATTCAATATATATAAATATGTACTCCAAATCCTTCATAAAAAAATATAATCATATTGTATTCAAATACAACTCTCTAAGTATAAAGTATTAGACAAAACAATACTCTTTTGAGACAATAACACTACTACTACAGTTTTTAGAATACAAATAAGAGGTCAAAATATACATTTACATAAATAGTCGGGACGGAAGAACACCGGCAAAGAACTCTACTACTAAGGTCTGACAATATAGGATCTGCTAAAAAAAATTGAGGGGGGTCAGACCTCACTGAGTGAATTATTATACTATATATACATGCAATCTAAACCATATCAGGCATTCATATACATACATACATACATATATATATATATATATATACACACACACACATACATATATATATGTGTGTGTGTGTGTGTATTCACGTATTTCACATAAATGTCAAACTCTGCTTTTATAAATATAATAAATGCAGAAAATATTTATTTTAATACATGAAGGATCAAATAGAACCCTATTAATCGCAACCTCAATCAACCATATCATCACTCTAGTCATACAGGCTCACTTAAATCCAAATAGATCACTTATTCCATTTTGGATAGTAGACTGGCTCTGAGACACTAAGTCAACCGAGCTCCCGCAGTCTGACTGTCGATGTGATTGGCCCCGAGACACTTAATCAACCGTGCTCCAGTAATCACACTATTAATCATATCACATCTCAAATCATAAATCAATCATATCATCAATCTCAATTAAATCATAATTCACCACAAGTAATCCTCACTCAATCCTAAATCTATCACATTGGTATGTACACGGTCCTAGTTCTTCCCACTAGGTAGCACATTATATTATTATCCTTCATTTAAAATAAATCATCCATTAGAAAAGTAAATAGTGTAGAATGACATTCATAATAGTAAAATAAACCATATATATACCAGAAATATACCTAAAATAAACCATGTATATTTCAGGTATATATATGTCAAATGAAACATGAAATATACCAAAATAATCTAGGAATATACTTAAAAAAAATTTAAGTATAAATTAATAATATAACATGCATTTACTTAGGAATATACCTAAAATATACCTAAAGTATACTAATTGTTTAATAAAACAATTATGAATAAATATACATTTATAACATGTATATATACTAAAATATACTAAAAATAAACCTAATTATCTAGTATGCATATATCAAAATAAACCCTAAATATACCAAAGATACCGTAAATGTATATAGAAAATATGTGGATATATATACATTAAAATATACTAAAAATAAATTGAAATTATACCAAATCATATTATAAATTAAATTACTTTTAAAAACATATAATGAAAATGAAAAAATTCCTAAGTCATGCATCCTAAATGCAATATATATATATATATATATATATATATATATATATATATATATATATAGTATAATAACTCACAGGTGTGCGCTCTTCGAGACTAGTCCGATGGGCCCAGTCCGTTAGGCCTCGGTCTCGGTGTAACTAAATAATAAAATAATCATGAAAAATTAGAATAAATTTCTAACTTAAACTTCTAGAGACTCGATCTAGAATTACAAAATGCAAACTAACACATAATTGAGATTTGACCCGGTGTCACGTTTTACGAGAATTCTATCAAAAATTTGGCAGAACCTCCCCCGTAAAACAGATATCTCTCTACTAAAAAGTAGAGCCAGTCCTGCAAGAAAAATACACTTCTAAACCAGAATTTACACAAATCCTCGGTTGGGATCCCGAACTACGAAATTCCCCCAACCGAGGTCCACAATTCACCAAAATTCAAATAATGTAATAAAATATATTAAAAATCAATAAATACCATAAATACCCTCAAAATATAGCATATTAAATAATAAAACACCAAAAATAATTATTTTCCCAAATAATTAATCAAAATCCCAAATAATATTATAATATTATTAAAAATTAATTTTTCCAATAATTACACAAATATTAATAAAAATTCATTTTATAAATCCAATTAACTTAATTAGCCCAATAATATAAAAAAAGTTATACAAACTCATTTTATTATTAAAATAATATATAATATATTATTTGAAAATAATTTTCAAAAATTAGTTTTATTTAGTTAAAAATAGTAAATAATTTGTAAAAAATCATTTTTATACCTCAAATATTATAAAAATCAATTAAACATAATATTCAACTAAAATTACCATCAAATTACCAAATTAACCCTAATATTTAAAAATACACATAAAATACTAACAATACTAAAAATTCAATAAAAATTATATAAATTCACAAAAATTATTTTCTCAACATATATCTCGATAATATCAACAAAAATATATATTTAACCAACTACTTCTAACAAAATATATATTTAACCTATATTTTCAAAATTGACATAAACTAAAAATTATTATAAAAATTACACAAAATTCACAAAAATTATAAACTCAACTCTAAAATTAATAATAACCACTAATAACACCAAAAATCACAATTTCATAATTTATATAATTAATTTACGAAAATTAATAAAATAATATTAAAATATTAAAAAATTCACAAAAATCACAAAAATCAAAATAATTCCTAAAAGTCACATAAAAATTCAGGGATGTAGCTTGAGCTAGGGGGATCAACTTTTGTAAAGGGATTTTTCATGAATCAAGCAAGAATTCTTGAAAAAAAAATCAAAAACCCTAAAATGACCAAAATTGAAAAATAGCAAAACACCCTACCAAAAAGTGATTTCAAGCTGAAAGGAGCTTAGATTCCTCCTCCTGGAAGTTCCAGGAGTTCAACGACATTGGGAACGTTCAATTTAGTGGCCGGACGGAGGAGAACAATGAGAAATCAATTTTTGATCATAAATGGAGCTTGTTGTCGTTGCTGGAGCCGGGGAAGGGAGAGGAAGACGGTGGTAATGAGGGCTGAAGGGGGAGGTGCTCTGATGGTCGGTGAATGGTAGTGACAAATGGTGATGGGCAGGGATGGTGAAGATCAGGAGGGGGAGAAAAAGATGGGTAGGTTTTATAATTTTTGTATATATATATATATATATTACATAAAACCATATAATATAACTTAAATAAACTATATATTATAATATATTATTAGATTATACTAAATTCACACACCACACACTTAAATATTTCAATATATATACATACACATATACATATATATATATATATATATACACACACACACACACACACACACACACATTTCATACAAATGTCAACTCTGCTTTAATAAATATAATAAATGCAGAAAACATTTATTTTAAGACATGAAGGATCAAATAGAACCCTATTAATCATACCCTCAATCAATCATATAATCACTTTAGCCATATAGGTTCACTTAAATCCAAATAGATCACTTATTCCAATTTGGACAGTAGACTAGCCCTGAGACACTAAGTCAACTGAGCTCCCGCAGTCTGACTGTTATATATATATATACATAAAACCATATAATATAACTTAAATAAACTATATATTATAATATATTATTAGATTATACTAAATTCACACACCACACACTTAAATATTTCAATATATATACATACACATATACATATATATATATATATATACACACACACACACACACACACACACACATTTCATACAAATGTCAACTCTGCTTTAATAAATATAATAAATGCAGGAAAACATTTATTTTAAGACATGAAGGATCAAATAGAACCCTATTAATCATACCCTCAATCAATCATATAATCACTTTAGCCATATAGGTTCACTTAAATCCAAATAGATCACTTATTCCAATTTGGACAGTAGACTAGCCCTGAGACACTAAGTCAACTGAGCTCCCGCAGTCTGACTGTTAGTGTGATTGGCCCCAAGATACTTCATTAATTGAGCTCCCGCAATCACACTCTCAATCAAATCAATCAAATCATAATCACCACAAATTAATTCCTCACTCAAACCTAAATCTATTGCACTGGTACGCACACGGTCCTAGTGCTGCCCACTAGGTAGCACGTTCTATCGATATCCTTCATTTAAAATAAAACATTCATATGGACAAATAAATAATTCAGAATAATAATTATAATGATAAAACAAACCTATATATACTAGAAATATATCTAAAATAAACTAAGTATAATTCGAGTATATATATGTCAAATAAATAAAATCAAATATGAAATATACCAAAGATAAACCAATGATATTGTAATATCCCGTGTTTTTTTTAAATATTTTTACACTGTACCGGATATACAGTGTCAATAATTTTTATGCATTATACGATATTTTTATGAGTTGATATGTATTTTAAACCTATTTTAATTACTGTCTATTATTTTCAGTGTTTTACGTAAAATTTTCTCGGGACTTTCATTTTCGGGGAAATTTTCACGTAAACAATGTATTATTAATTATTTTAAATGTATTTACGGGTTTGCATGAACTCATACATATTTTAAATTATTAAATAAAGCCTGTGTGTGTATATTTATTTAATTAGGGTTTATTATTACCCTAATATTTTATTATTTATTTATTATTATTTGATTATTTTATTTATTATTAAATTATTAAAATTTATTATTTTATTATTATTTATTTATTAATATTTAATTATTTTAATTATTTTATTTTTTTTTTCTTTCTTTTTTTTTCTTTCTTTCCTTTTTCTTTCTTTTTCTTTTTCTTTCTCTTTCCTTTTCTTTCTTTTTCTTTTTCTTCTTCTTCTTCTTCTTCTCCCGTGGGTGCCCGACGCCACCACCATTCTTCTCACCGTCGTTTCTCCCTCCTCCGGCCACCGTTTTCGACACCGCCAGTCTCTATCTTCTCCTTGAGCTCCGATGAGTGTTATTCTAGCTTTGGTTTGAGCTAAAATGGTCTAGAATTGCTTAGGTTTCGATTTGAATATTTCGGCCACTTTTGGTTTTTGATTTTTTTGAGCTTCAATTTGGATGATTCATGGAAACTTCCTTCACAAATGTTGTTCCTGGTAGCTTAATCTTCATGTATGAATTTTTACAGAATTTTTGGAGATTGTTTGGATTTTTGGGTATTTTTGAATATTTTAATATTATTTTCTAATTTTCGGAAATTAATTATTTAAATTATGAAATTGGAGTTTATGGTTGAATTAGGTGTTGAAATGAATTATAGAAATTTATTTGGAATTTTTATGAATTTCTAAGTATTTATTTTTAATTATTGAAGTTTAGGTGATTTTGGAAAATTAAGTTAATTGTGTTTTAAATTGAATTTAATTGGTTAATTAAGTTTAATTATTGATATTATTGATAAATATGTTGAGAAAATTAATTTTGGATAATTGTATGATTTTTGGTGAATTTTTGAAGTAATTTAGGTATATATATATATAGGGGTATTTTGGTAATTTTACCCTAAATTGTCTAAAAATGTAATTTAATTGGTTTTAATATTTATTTAAGGTATAAAAATGATTTCTACAAAATATTTAGTATTTTTAACTAATTAAAACTATTTTTCGTGAATTATTTTCAATTATATATATAATATACGGTTTTTCTAATAAAATGAGTTTTAATCGGTTTTTATAGTGTTTCAAGATTTATTATGTAATTTCTACGTATGAAATGTATTTTTATGATTTAAGGATATTTTTGGTATATTTGAATATATTTTTTGTGTTTGTGGACCCCGGTCGACAGATTGTAGTCTGGAGTCCGACCGAGGGGTTGTGATGGATTGTGGTGTTTATTTTTGAAGTGTATTTTCTTTGCAGGGTCGGCTCTACTCTTTTGAGTAGAGAGATGTCCGTTTTACAGGGGAGGTTCTGCCGGATTTCCGGTAGAATTCTCGTAAAACGTGATATCCAGTCGAACCCAAATTTTCGATTCTGTATTTTAATACTCTAGATTGAATTCTAGGATTTTTGTTAGGGTTATTCTGATGTCGAATAATTATTTCTTATTTAGTTGCGCCGAGATCGAGGGTTAGTGGACCAGGCCCGTCGGACCTGTCTCGTGGAGCGCATTAGGTGAGTTACTATATTATATATATATGCTTAGGATGCATGATTTAGAAAATGCATGTTTTATTTTGACTAAATATGCATAAATAACATGATTTATATTCAAGTATATTTTTGGTATATAATAAATTATATACATGTTTTATTAATAAAATATATTTAAAATGTTTTTAAATATATTTTTAGTTTAATTCATGATTTGATTGGATTTATTTGACATATATATACTCAAAATATACCTGGTTTATGTTTGGTATATTTTCGGTATATATATGGTTTATATTGTTGATTTATTTAAATTCATGCATCATGTATTTGTGAATGAATGTTTTATTATTTATTACTGAAGGATATCAATAGAACGTGCTACCTAGTGGGCAGCACTAGGACCGAGTACGTACCGGTACGCCTATAGTATTTAGGCTTTATTACTGACTATTTGTGGATATCGATTTGATTATGATTATTGATATATGTGAGATGTGGTTTGTGGGTGTGATTACTGGAGCTCGGTTGACCAAGTGTCTCGGGGCCAATCACACTGGCAGTCAGACTGCTGGAGCTCGGTTGACTTAGTGTCTCGGGGCCAGTCTACTGTCCATATGGATTAAGTGGATATATTTGGAATCAGTGAGCCTGTATGGCTAGAGTGTTGTTTAACACTATTTTTCTGAGGTTGCGATATTCTAGGGTTCTATGTGATCCTTCATAAAAGTTGATTTTCAGAAAAAATATATAAAATGATTTTTCTGCATCTGTATGAAATTGCCTGTATATATACATATTACTCATATACTGTTGACTGTATGCATTATCACTTAGAGTGTATGTATATATACTATAGTAATTCACTCAGTGAGGTCTGACTCCCCTCCGTTGACTATTTTTCAGGAGAGTCAACTTCCTCAAACCTCAGTAGCAGGTCGATACGCCGGATTTCTTCCGCCCCGGCTTCTTTATGTAAATTGTCTACTTGAGTCTTATTTATTTTATCTAGACACTGCAGTAGATGTGAAATAAAGTATTTGTTTTAAAGAGATGTATTATAGTAAAACTGGATTTGTATAAAGATTATACATTTATGAGATTATATATGTGATGTGAAGAGTTTTGAATTAAATCCAGTTGATATGGATGATATTGTAATATTTATGATTTTATTTTCCGCTGCATATTATATTTTTATGGTTATTATTGCATTTTTATTTTATTTTTAGGCTTGCTACGGGCTCCGGATTCGAAAGAATTCCCGTTCCCTAGCGCCGGTCATGGCCCCTGTTTTGGGTCGTGACGAAGTTGGTATCAGAGCGAAGTTCGTATCTAAGTGGAGTTCTGTGTCAGGGCTTAGTTATGTGAGTTGTGGCCCTAGTTTTTAAGTTGTGTTTTCTGTTGAACTACTGCAGTGTATTAGGTTCGAGTATGTCTTGATGAGTATTCCTTGCTTTAGTTTTCAGCGTTATTCCTCCGTTGTCTGTTTTGTCTGAATCTTTCCGTTTGTCTTTTCAGAATGAGGAGGCGAGCGCGTGTCGCTCCACCGGTCGTTGAGGCCGAGGATGATGAGTCTTTTCAGGATGAGGTTTTACCTCCTGAGCAGCCAGTTAGGCGTAGAGGTCGTGGCAGGGGTAGACCTCGAGGAGCGGCAGGTCGCCGTAGGCAGAGAGAGTTACAGGACGAGGAGCCTGTTGAGCCTGAGTTTGATGTTCCTGTTCCTCCAGTTGTTCAGCCTGCCTATCAGCAGGGTATGTCTGACCCTGAGGCAGCTTTGTTCTATGCCAGAGTTGGCAGGATTGCTTTTGATGGTACTTCTGATCCTTTAGATTTTCTGCATGCGATTGAGACTAGGACTCGGACTGCTCATACCGAGTACCAGAGGATCATGATCGTTGAGTTGTCTGTCGAGGGACCAGCCTTGGATTGGTTTATTCAGATGATCCAGCCTTATATGATGACGATGACATGGGCTCAGTTTCGAGAGCGATTCATGAGGAGATTTTGTCCAGAGCCTCTTCGTTTGAGCTATCGTCTTCGTCTGACTAGTATTTCTCGTGGAGATCGATCTGTAGAGGAGTATACCCGAGAGTTCCTTCGTCTGGGTAGATATGCTGAGGATCTGATGCGAGATCAGTATTTCGCTGTTACTACCTATATTACTGGTTTGGGTTCAGCTTTTGCTGGTATGCCTACAGCAGGTCTTACTTTGGAGTCTGTGATTGAGCTAGCTAAGGAGATTGAGCTGAGATTAGTTAGGCAGGGAGCGATCCCTGATTATTACCAGTTGGGAGTTCAGTCGAGTGGATCGCAGGCTACTCCGTATTCGAGTTTTCATGTTGGTTCGAGTAGTCAGCAGCGAGGTTCGACTCAGCAGAGTCAGAGACAGCAGCAGCGAGTGCATCGGAGCAGTAGACATGGTCGTGGAGGTCAGCGTAGATCGTTTAGATTTGGGTCAGGTGCTTCGAGCAGTAGCAGTGGTCGTAGTTCTGGATCAGCGGCCAGTGTTTGTCAGACTTGTGGTAGAGTCCATCAGGGACCGTGTTATCTGACACCACTGACATGCTTCAGATGCGGGCAGACAGGACATTTTGCCAGATCATGTCCTTACCCCGGATATCAGCAGCAGCAGATTCCGTGATTCCCACAGCAATCGATTGCTAGTGCAGCACCCGTGCCATTTCAGTTGCCACCAGCTCAGCATCAGAGTTCTACTCAGTTTGTTCCACAGTAGAGTCGTGGTAGAGGTACTAGAGGAGGTGCCAGAGGTGTTGGCCAGGCTTCTACCAGTCAGCAGGGAGGTCGAGGCCAGGCGAGAGTCTTCCATCTGACTCAGCAGGATGCTCAGACATCTAATGCAGTCGTGGCAGGTATTCTTTCTGTTTGTTACCTGGATGCTTTGGTTTTGTTTGATCCGGGTGCCACGCATTCCTTTGTTTCTCCTATTTTTGCTTCTAAATCTTGTTGGCAAGCTTCGAGGATGGCTTTTCCTTTGTCTGTTGCCACTCCTCTGAGTGATTCTTTGGATGTCGATATTGTTCTTTCTGGTTGTCCAGTTCTCGTGGGAGATAGAGAATTACCCGCTGATTTGATTTTGTTGGATGTGATGGAGTTCGATGTTATTTTGGGAATGGATTAGTTGTCTCAGCACTTTGCCGTGGTTGATTGCAGGAATAAGGAGGTGATTTTCAGAATTCCTGGTGAAGTAGAATTTAAGTTTGTTGGTGACAGGAGTTCAGCACCTCAGAATCTTATTTCTGTTATTTCAGCTAGGAAGTTATTGAAGAAAGGTTGTCAGGGGTTTTTGGCATTGGTCAGGGATACGTCAGTGGAGAAGTTGTCACTCACAGATGTTCCTGTTGCTTGTGAGTTTCCTGATGTTTTTCCCGAGGAGTTGCCAGGTTTACCACCTCATAGAGAGATTGAGTTCTGTATAGATGTGGTTCCAGGTACTACTCCTATATCTATGCCACCCTATCGTATGGCTCCTGCAGAGTTGAGAGAGTTGAAGGAGCAGTTGCAAGAGTTGTTGGATAAGGGTTTTATCAGACCTAGTGTTTCTCCTTGGGGTGCACCAGTCCTGTTTGTGAAGAAGAAGGATGGTACCCTGAGACTGTGCATTGACTACAGAGAGCTTAATAAGGTGACAGTGAAGAATAAGTATCCTCTCCCGAGGATAGATGATTTATTTGATCAGCTCCAGGGTGCACAATTCTTTTCTAAGGTTGACTTGAGGTCGGGTTATCATCAGTTGCGGATTAGAGAAGCTGATATTCCTAAGACAGCTTTCCGCACTAGTTATGGTCATTATGAGTTTCTGGTGATGTCTTTTGGTTTGACTAATGCACCAGCAGCTTTTATGGACCTGATGAACAGAGTATTCCGACCGTATGTGGATCAGTTTGTAGTAGTCTTCATTGATGATATACTGGTATATTCGAGGAGTATGGAAGAGCACGTATATCATTTGAGGATTGTACTACAGACACTGAGAGATCATCAACTTTATGCTAAATTCTCGAAGTGTGATTTCTGGATGGAGAGTGTTTCTTTTCTTGGACACGTAGTGTCTAAAGAAGGTATTCAGGTTGATCCACAGAAGGTTGAGGCAGTATCTGAGTGGCCTAGACCTACTTCAGTTACTGAGATTCGGAGTTTTCTGGGTTTAGCCGGGTATTATAGGCGGTTTGTGCAGGATTTTTCCAGGATAGCAGCCCCTATGACTCGCTTGACTCAGAAGAATGTTAGATTCGAGTGGTCAGAAGCTTGTGAGAATAGTTTTCAGTTATTGAAGGAGAAGTTGACCACAGCGCCAGTATTAGCTTTGCCTAATAGTGTGGATAAGTTCACAGTTTACTGTGATGCCTCTAGAATTGGTCTTGGTTGTGTGTTGATGCAGAATGGAAGGGTGATAGCCTATGCTTCGAGGCAGTTGAAGAAGCATGAGCAGAACTATCCTACACATGATCTAGAGATGGCTGCAGTGATCTTTGCTTTGAAGATTTGGAGACATTATTTGTACGGGGTGACTTGTGAGATATTTACTGATCACAAGAGCCTTAAGTACATTTTCCAGCAGCGAGATTTGAATCTGAGGCAGAGAAGATGGTTGGAACTGTTGAAGGATTATGATTGCGAGATTCTTTACCATCCGAGTAAAGCTAATGTGGTAGCAGATGCCTTGAGTAGGAAGTCCTCAGGTAGTCTTGCTCATATCGGTGTGGAGAGGAGACCATTGATCCAAGAGTTGCATCTGATGGTAGATCAAGGTCTGATGATAAAGATCAGTAGATCAGGTGGACTGTTAGCTCAGTTTAAACTACGATCTGTACTAAGGGATAGGATTAAAGAAGCTCAGAGCCGAGATCCTATTCTGGAAGAGCTTGCAGAGAATGTCAGAGCAGGGAAGTTCACTGATTTCACACTCGATGACGATGGTGTGTTGTGGATCAGTGGTAGATTGTGTGTTCCTGATGTGGATGATATGAGAGAAGAGATTTTAGAGGAAGCACATTCTACAGCTTACAGCGTTCATCCTGGTGTTACTAAGATGTACCACAGTATCAGAGATTTATACTGGTGGGATGGATTGAAGAAGGATGTTGCTGATTATGTTGCTAAGTGCTTGACGTGTCAGCAAGTGAAAGCCGAACATCAGAAGCCTTCTGGGAAGCTTCAGCCTCTTCCTATTCCCGAGTGGAAGTGGGAAAGGATAGCTATGGATTTTGTGATCGGTTTACCTCGTTCGAAGGATGGATACGATTCCATCTGGGTGATTGTAGACAGATTGACGAAGTCTGCACATTTCTTGCCTGTGAAAGCCACATATTCAGTTGCTAGATTGGCGAAGTTGTACGTGAAGCATATTGTATGCCTTCATGGAGTACCTGTGTCCATTGTGTCAGACAGAGGTTCGGTGTTTACTTCTCGTTTTTGGCAGAAGTTACAGGAAGCGATGGGCACTAGGTTGGATTTCAGTACTGCTTTTCATCCTCAGACAGATGGTCAGTCTGAGAGGACGATCCAGACACTGGAAGATATGTTGAGGATGTGTGTCTTGGATTTGGGAGGTAGCTGGGATGATCATTTGTCGCTTGTTGAGTTTGCATATAATAATAGCTACCATAGCAGTATTGGCATGGCACCATACGAGGCGTTGTATGGAAGGAAGTGTAGATCCCCTTTGAGTTGGGATGAGATTGGTGAGAGAGTTTTGACTGGACCAGAGATGGTTCAAGATGCTGCAGAGAAAGTCGCCGTGATCAAGCGCAGGTTAGAGACCGCAGTTAGCAGACAGAAGAGTTATGCGGATCCTAGGCGCAGAGATGTGGAGTTTCAGGTTGGAGATTTCGTTTTTCTGAAAGTATCTCCGATGAAGGGTGTGATGAGATTTGGCAGGAAGGGTAAGTTAGCACCGAGATATATTGGACCGTTTGAGATTCTGGAGAGAATTGGCACTGTTGCATATCGGTTGGATTTGCCTCCGAGTATGTCACAGGTGCATCCAGTATTTCATATCTCGATGTTGAGGAAGTATATCTCAGATCCTTCACACGTGTTGCAACCTGACAGTGTGGAAGTGAATGAAGATTTGACGTTTGTAGAAGAACCTATGGCGATCGTAGATTTTCAAGTTCGACAGTTGCGATCGAAGCAGATTCCGATGGTCAAGGTTTTGTGGCGTAGCGACAGAGTTGAAGAGCATACGTGGGAGACTGAAGCTGAGATGCGAGCTTCTTACCCGTATCTCTTTCCTTCCTGATTCTGTAATCTTGTTTTTAGAATTCGGGGACGAATTCTTGTAAGGGGGGAAGACTGTAATATCCCGTGTTTTTTTTAAATATTTTTACACTGTACCGGGATATACAGTGTCAATAATTTTTATGCATTATACGATATTTTTATGAGTTGATATGTATTTTAAACCTATTTTAATTACTGTATATTATTTTCAGTGTTTTACGTAAAATTTTCCCGGGACTTTCATTTTCGGGGAAATTTTCACGTAAACAATGTATTATTAATTATTTTAAATGTATTTACGGGTTTGCATGAACTCATACATATTTTAAATTATTAAATACAGCCTGTGTGTGTATATTTATTTAATTAGGGTTTATTATTACCCTAATATTTTATTATTTATTTATTATTATTTGATTATTTTATTTATTATTAAATTATTAAAATTTATTATTTTATTATTATTTATTTATTAATATTTAATTATTTTAATTATTATTTTTTCTTTCTTTCCTTTTTCTTTCTTTTTCTTTTTCTTTCTCTTTCCTTTTCTTTCTTTTTCTTTTTCTTCTTCTTCTTCTTCTTCTTCTCCCGTGGGTGCCCGACGCCACCACCATTCTTCTCACCGCCGTTTCTCCCTCCTCCGGCCACCGTTTTCGACACCGCCGGTCTCTATCTTCTCCTTGAGCTCCGATGAGTGTTATTCTAGCTTAGGTTTGAGCTAAAATGGTCTAGAATTGCTTAGGTTTCGATTTGAATATTTCGGCCACTTTTGGTTTTCGATTTTTTTGAGCTTCAATTTGGATGATTCATGGAAACTTCCTTCACAAATGTTGTTCTTGGTAGCTTAATCTTCATGTATGAATTTTTACAGAATTTTTGGAGATTGTTTGGATTTTTGGGTATTTTTGAATATTTTAATATTATTTTCTAATTTTCGGAAATTAATTATTTAAATTATGAAATTGGAGTTTATGGTTGAATTAGGTGTTGAAATGAATTATAGAAATTTATTTGGAATTTTTATGAATTTCTAAGTATTTATTTTTAATTATTGAAGTTTAGGTGATTTTGGAAAATTAAGTTAATTGTGTTTTAAATTGAATTTAATTGGTTAATTAAGTTTAATTATTGATATTATTGATAAATATGTTGAGAAAATTAATTTTGGATAATTGTATGATTTTTGGTGAATTTTTGAAGTAATTTAGGTATATATATATATAGGGGTATTTTGGTAATTTTACCCTAAATTGTCTAAAAATGTAATTTAATTGGTTTTAATATTTATTTAAGGTATAAAAATGATTTCTACAAAATATTTAGTATTTTTAACTAATTAAAACTATTTTTCGTGAATTATTTTCAATTATATATATAATATACGGTTTTTCTAATAAAATGAGTTTTAATCGGTTTTTATAGTGTTTCAAGATTTATTATGTAATTTCTACGTATGAAATGTATTTTTATGATTTAAGGATATTTTTGGTATATTTGAATATATTTTTTGTGTTTGTGGACCCCGGTCGACAGATTGTAGTCTGGAGTCCGACCGAGGGGTTGTGATGGATTGTGGTGTTTATTTTTGAAGTGTATTTTCTTTGCAGGGTCGGCTCTACTCTTTTGAGTAGAGAGATGTCCGTTTTACAGGGGAGGTTCTGCCGGATTTCCGGTAGAATTCTCGTAAAACGTGATATCCAGTCGAACCCAAATTTTCGATTCTGTATTTTAATACTCTAGATTGAATTCTAGGATTTTTGTTAGGGTTATTCTGATGTCGAATAATTATTTCTTGTTTAGTTGCGCCGAGACCGAGGGTTAGTGGACCAGGCCCGTCGGACCTGTCTCGTGGAGCGCATTAGGTGAGTTACTATATTATATATATATGCTTAGGATGCATGATTTAGAAAATGCATGTTTTATTTTGACTAAATATGCATAAATAACATGATTTATATTCAAGTATATTTTTGGTATATAATAAATTATATACATGTTTTATTAATAAAATATATTTAAAATGTTTTTAAATATATTTTTAGTTTAATTCATGATTTGATTGGATTTATTTGACATATATATACTCAAAATATACCTGGTTTATGTTTGGTATATTTTCGGTATATATATGGTTTATATTGTTGATTTATTTAAATTCATGCATCATGTATTTGTGAATGAATGTTTTATTATTTATTACTGAAGGATATCAATAGAACGTGCTACCTAGTGGGCAGCACTAGGACCGAGTACGTACCGGTACGCCTATAGTATTTAGGCTTTATTACTGACTATTTGTGGATATCGATTTGATTATGATTATTGATATATGTGAGATGTGGTTTGTGGGTGTGATTACTGGAGCTCGGTTGACCAAGTGTCTCGGGGCCAATCACACTGGCAGTCAGACTGCTGGAGCTCGGTTGACTTAGTGTCTCGGGGCCAGTCTACTGTCCATATGGATTAAGTGGATATATTTGGAATCAGTGAGCCTGTATGGCTAGAGTGTTGTTTAACACTATTTTTCTGAGGTTGCGATATTCTAGGGTTCTATGTGATCCTTCATAAAAGTTGATTTTCAGAAAAAATATATAAAATGATTTTTCTGCATCTGTATGAAATTGCCTGTATATATACATATTACTCATATACTGTTGACTGTATGCATTATCACTTAGAGTGTATGTATATATACTATAGTAATTCACTCAGTGAGGTCTGACTCCCCTCCGTTGACTATTTTTCAGGAGAGTCAACTTCCTCAGACCTCAGTAGCAGGTCGATACGCCGGATTTCTTCCGCCCCGGCTTCTTTATGTAAATTGTCTACTTGAGTCTTATTTATTTTATCTAGACACTGCAGTAGATGTGAAATAAAGTATTTGTTTTAAAGAGATGTATTATAGTAAAACTGGATTTGTATAAAGATTATACATTTATGAGATTATATATGTGATGTGAAGAGTTTTGAATTAAATCCAGTTGATATGGATGATATTGTAATATTTATGATTTTATTTTCCGCTGCATATTATATTTTTATGGTTATTATTGCATTTTTATTTTATTTTTAGGCTTGCTACGGGTTCCGGATTCGAAAGAATTCCCGTTCCCTAGCGCCGGTCATGGCCCCTGTTTGGGGTCATGACAGATATACTTAATGTAATATCCCAAGTTTTTAAATAATTTTAAACTCCATCGGGATACGCGAGTGTTAATAATTTTCATATATATTTATGATTATTTAATTAGTTTGTTATTTATTGAAGTCATTTTTAATTATTTTAAGTCTTTTACGTAAATGTAATATCCCGTGTTTTTAAATATTTTTATACTGCATCGGGATATGCAGTGTTAATAATTCTTATATATAATATTGATATTTTAAGAGTTTGTAATTTAATTAAAGCTAATTATAATTGTTTTATATTATTTTAAGACATTTACGTAAAATTTTCCCGGGACTTTCATTTTCGGGGAAATTTACACGTAAGAAATTCAATATTAATTATTTTAAATGGATTTATAAAATTTCATGAGTCCATGCATTATTTTAATTGTCACAGTAGAATATATATATATATATATATATATATATATATATATATATATATATATAATTTGTAAAATTTACAAAACCTACCCTCACCCCTTTCCTTCTTCCTCCTGACGTCCCCTTCCCCTCTCACCACTGCGCATGCCGACCACCTACCATCACTGCGCCTCCCATCGTACCACCTTCTTCCTTTAGTCACTCCGCCGCCTGCAGACATCTTCTCCGGCACCGGTGAGCTGAGTTTTGGCATTTTGGTCGAGAGTTGATCTCCTCCTCCACACCTCACAATTTCGACCACCAAATTCCCTCATTCCAGTGCCGTTGAACTCCTTTGAAGCCATAGAAGATGATTCCAAGCTTTATTTGAGCTTAAAACTCGATTTTGTAAGGTTTTTCTCAACTTTTTAATTTGGCCATTTTAGGGTTCTTAATTTTTTTGAACTTCAAAATGATTGATTCATGAAAAATTCCTTCACAAATGTTGTTCCCCTTCGCTTAATCTACATATGTGAATTTTTGTAGAATTTTTTGGAAATTATTTTGATTTTTGGGTATTTTTGAATATTTTATTATTATTTTCTAATTTTCAAAAATTAATTAATTAAATTATGAAATTGTGTTTTATGAGAAATATAGGTGTTGAAATGAATTATAGAAATTTATTTGGAATTTTTATGAATTTCTATGTATTTATTTTGAATTTAATTAGTTTATGTAATTTTGAGAAAATAGGGTTAATTGTGTTTTTAATTGAATTAATTAGTTAATTGAGTTTAATTATTGATAAATATGTTGAGAAATTTAATTTTGTGCAATTATATTATTTTTGGTGAATTTTTGGAGTAATTTTAGTATATTTATATATATAGGGGTATTTTGGTAATTGTACCCTAAATGGACTAAAAATGTAATTAAATTGGTTTTAATAGCTATTTAAGGTATAAAAATGATTTCTAAAAATTATTTAGTATTTTTAATTAATTAAAACTATTTTTCATGAATTATTTTCAAATTATATATATAATATACGATCTTTCTAAATAAATGAGTTTTTATTGGTTTTTAATGTGTTTTAGGGTTAATTACGTAATTTCTACTTATAAAATGTATTTCTATGATATAAGGGTATTTTTGGTATTTTTTATATTATTCTGTGAATTGTGGACCCCGGTCGGTAAACTGTAGTTTAGAGTTCGACCGAGGGGTTGTGGATGTGTATCTGTGTCTATTTTTCGAAGTGTGTTTCTTTGCAGGGCCGGCTCTACTCTTTGAGCAGAGAGATGTCTGTTTTACTGGGGAGGTTCTACTGGATTTTTGATAGAATTCTCGTAAAACGTGATGTCTGGTCCAAACTCTAATTCTGATTCTGTGTCTAATACTCTATATTGAGTTTCTAGGATTTTCTATTAGGTTTATTCTGATGTATGTTATTTATTGTTTATTTAGTTGCACTGAGACCGAGGCCTAGTGGACTAGGCCCGTCAGACCCATCTCGAGGAGCGTACTAAGTGTGAGTTACTATTTTATATATATATGTTTAGGGTGCATGATTTAGAAATGTATGTGTTATTTTTGATTAAATATGCATAAATAATTTAATTGGTATTTAAGTTTATTTTAGTTTATTTTTGGTTTATCTTTGGTTATTTTGGTATATCTTAAATTATATGCATGCTTTATTAAACAATTATATTTAAAATGTTTTTAAACATATATTTAGATTATTTTATGATTATATTGGATTTATTTGACGTATATATACTCGAAATATACCTGGTTTACTTTTGGTATATTTCTAGTATATATATAGTTTATGTTGCTACTTATTTCAAATTCATGCATCATTTATTTGTGAATGTATGTTTTATGTTTTAATGAAGGATATCAATAGAACGTGCTACCTAGTGGGCAGCACTAGGACCGAGTACGTACCGATACACTTATAGCATTTAGGCTATATTACTACCATTTGTGGATATTGATTAGATATGATTATTTGATGTGTGATATGATTTGGGAGTGTGATTGCTGGAGCTCGGTTGACCAAGTGTCTCGAGACCAATCACTCTGACAGTCAGACTACTGGATCTCGGTTAACTTAGTGTCTCGGGGCCAGTCTACTATCCAAATAGAACAAGTGAATATATTGGAATAAGTGAGCCTGTATGGCTAAAGTGTTGTCTAACACTGTTTGAGGTTGCAATTTTCTAGGGTTCTATTTGATCCTTCATGAACTGTGATTTTCAATAAAAATATATAAAATGATTTTATTGCATCTGTGTGTATTTGCTTGTATATATGCTTATTATATATAACTATTGACTGTGTGCATTGTCATTTAGTATGCATGTATATATACTATAGTAATTCACTCAGTGAGGTCTGACTCCCCTCCGTTGACTATTTTTTTCAGGAGAGTCATCTTCCTCAGACCTCAGTAGTAGGCCTGTACGCCAGATTTCTTCCGCTCTGACTTCTCTATGTAAACTGCTCACTTGAGTTTTATTTTATGATCTTGACACTGCAGTAGTTGTAAAATTGTTAAAGGATATTGTATTATAGTTGTGTGAGTTATGTATTTTAAGAATTTGAATTGAAACTTGTATTAAAGGATTTATATATATATGAGATGAGAATTCGATTTAATTTCGTTTGACGGAAATATTATTTTGATATTTATGATTTTATTCCGCTGTATAATATTTTATTTAATTGTGTTATTATTATTACTATTGCATGTTTATTTTATTTTTAGGCTTGCTATGGGTTCCGAATTCAAAAGAATTCCCGTTCCCTAGCGCCAGTCATGGCCCCTGTTTTAGGTCATGACAAAGTTGGTATTAGAGCGGAGTTTTGTGTCAGGTCTTAGTTGTTTGAGTTGTGGCCCTAGTTTTCAAAGTTGTGTTTTCTTTTGGTAACTATTGCAGTGAATTAGGTTCGAGTATGTCTTGATAAATATTCCTTGATTTAGTTTTCTGCATTATTCTTTCGTTGTCTGTTTTGTCTGAATCGTTCTATTGTCTTTCCAGAATGAGGAGGCGAACGCGTGTCACTCCACCGGTCATTGACGCCGAGGATGATGAATCTTTTCAGGATGAGGTTTTATCTCCTGAGCAGCCAGTTAGACGTAGAGGTGATGGCAAAGGTAGACTTCGAGGAGCGGCAGGTCATCGTAGGCAGAGAGAGTTACAGGATGAGGAGCCTATTGAGCCTGAGTTTGAGGATCCTGTACCTCCAGTTGTTTCGCCTGTTCAGCCTGCCTATCAGCAGGGTATGTCTGACCCTGAGGCAGCTCTGTTCTATGCCAAAGTTGGCAATATTGCGTTTGATGGGACTTCTGATCGTTTAGACTTTCTGCACACGATTAAGACTTGAACTCGGACTGCTCACACTGAGTACCAGCGGATTATGATCGTCGAGTTGTCTATTGAGGGACCAACCTTAGACTGGTTTATTCAAATGATCCAGCCTTACATGATGACGATGACCTGGGCTCAGTTTCGAGAGTGATTTATGAGGAGATTCTGTCCAGAGCCTCTCCGTATGAGTTATCATCTCCGGTTGACCAACATTTCTCATGGTGATCGATCTGTAGAGGAGTGCACTCGAGAGTTTCTCCAATTGGGTAGATATGTAGAGGATCTAATGCGAGACCAGTATTTCGCAGTCACTACCTATGTCACTAGATTAGGTTCAGCATTTGCTGGTATGCCTACAGTAGGCCTTACTCTAGAGTCTGTGATTTAGTTGGCCAAGGAGATTGAGCTGAGGCTAGTTAGGCAGGGAGCGATGCCTGATTATTACCAGCTGGGAGTTCAGTCAAGTGGATTGCAAGCTACTCCGTATTCAAGTTTTCATGTTGGTTCGAGTAGTCAGCAGAGAGGTCCGACTCAGCAGAGTCAGAGGTAGCAGTAGTGAGTGCATTAGAGTAGCAGACATGGCCGTGGAGGTCGGCGTAGGCCATTCAGATTTGGGTCAAGTGCTTCGAGCAGTAGCAGTGGTCGCAGTTCTAGATCAGCTGCCAGTGTTTGCCAAACCTGTGGTAGAGTCCATCAAGGACCGTGTTATCTGACACCATTGACATGCTTCAGATATGGGCAGATAGGACATTTTTTCTAGATCGTTGTCCTTACTCAGGGTATCAGCAGCCGCAGATTTCGTGATTCCCACAGCAGTCGATTACTAGTGCTGCACTCGTTCCATTTCAGTTGCCCCCAACCCAGCATCAGAGTTCCACTTAGCTTGTTCCATAGCAGAGTCGTGGTAGAGGCATTAGAGGAGGTGCCAGAGGTGTTGGCCAGGCTTATACCAGTCAGTAGGGAGGTCAAGGACAGGCCAAAGTCTTCCATCTCACTCAACAGGATGCTCAGGCATCCAATGCAGTCGTGGCAGGTATTATTTCTATCTGTTACCTGGATGCATGGGTTTTGTTTGATCCGGGTGCCACGCATTCGTTTGTTTCTCCCATTTTTGCTTCCAAGTCTTGTTGGCAAGCTTCAAGGATGGCTTTTCCTTTGTCCATTGCGACTCCTCTGAGCATTCCTTGGACACCGATATTGTTCTTTCTGGTTGTCCGGTTCTAGTGGGAGGTAGAGAATTACCCGCTGATTTGATCCTATTGGATGTGATGGAGTTTAATGTTATTCTGGGAATGGACTGGTTATCTCAGCACTATACCATGGTAGATTATAGGAATAAAGAGGTGACTTTCAAAATTCCTGATGAAGAAGAGTTTAAGTTTGTGGGTGATAGGAGTTCAGCACCTCAAAATCTTATTTCTGCTATTACGGCTAGGAAGTTATTGAGGAAAGGATATCAGGGATATTTGGCATTAGTTAGGGATACTTCAGTGGAGAAGTTGTCACTCATAGATGTTCCTGTTGCTTGTGAGTTTCCTGATGTTTTTCTCGAGGAGTTGCCAGGTTTACCACCTCACAGAGAGATTGAGTTCTGTATAGATGTGGTTCCAGGTACTACTCCTATATCTATGCCACCCTACAGAATGGCTCCTATAGAGTTGAAAGAGTTGAAGGAGCAGTTGCAAGAGTTATTGGATAAAGGTTTCATCAGACCCAGTGTTTCTCCTTGGAGTGCACCAGTCCTGTTTGTGAAGAAAAAGGATGGTACCCTGAGACTGTGCATTGACTACAGAGAGCTGAACAAGGTGACAGTGAAGAAAAAGTATCCTCTCCTGAGGATAGATGACTTGTTTGACCAGCTACAGGGTGCACAGTTCTTTTTTCAGATTGATCTGAGGTCGGGTTATCATCAGTTGCGGATTAGTGAAGCCGATGTTCCTAAGACGGCATTTCGCACTAGATATGGCCACTATGAGTTTCTGGTGATGTCTTTTGGTTTGGCTAATGCACCAGCAGCTTTTATGGACCTGATGAACAGGGTATTCAGACCGTATATGGATCATTTTGTGGTAGTCTTCATTGATGATATACTGGTTTATTTGAGGAGTATTATGGAGCATGTATATCACTTGAGGACTGTACTACAGACACTGAGAGATCATCGGCTTTATGCTAAATTCTCGAACTATGATTTCTGGATGGAGAGTGTTTCTTTCCTTGGACACGTGGTATCTAAAGAAGGTATCCAAGTTGATCCACAGAAGATTGAAGCAGTGTCTGAGTGGCCTAAACTGACTTCTGTTACTGAGATTCAGAGTTTTTTAGGTTTAGCCGGGTATTATAGGCGATTTGTGCAGGATTTTTCTAGAATTACAGCCCCTATGACTCGCTTGACTCAGAAGAATGTTAGATTTGAGTGGTCAGAAGCTTGTGAGAACAGTTTTTAGTTGTTGAAGGAGAAATTGACCACGGCCCCAGTGTTAGCTTTGCCTAATAGTGTGGACAAGTTCACAGTTTATTGTGATGCCTCTAGAGTTGGCCTTGGTTGTGTGTTGATGCAGAATGGAAGGGTGATAGCCTATGCTTCGAGGCAGTTGAAGAAGCATGAGCAGAACTATCCTACACATGACCTTGAAATGGCTGCAATGATCTTTGCTCTGAAGATTTGGAGACATTATCTGTACAGGGTGACTGTGAGATATTTACTGATCACAAGAGCCTTAAGTACATTTTCCAGCAGAGAGATATGAATCTGAGGCAGAGGAGATGGTTAGAATTATTGAAGGATTATGACTGTGAGATATTATATCATCCGGGCAAGGCTAATGTGGTAGCAGATGCCTTGAGTAGAAAGTCCTCAAGCAGTCTTGCTCACATCAGTGTTGAGAGGAGACCGTTGATCCAAGAGTTGCATCTGTTGGTGGATCAAGGTCTAATGATGAAGATAAGTAGATCAAGTGGACTGCTAGCTCAGTTTAAGGTATGATCTGTACTAAGGGATAGGATTAAAGCAGCTCAGAGCTGAGATCCTATTCTAGAAGAGCTTGTAGAGAATGTCAGAGCAAAGAAGTTCACTGATTTCACACTTGATGATGATGGTGTGTTGTGGATCAGTGGTAGATTGTGCGTTCCCGATGTGGATAACTTGAGAGAGGAGATCCTAGAGGAAGCACATTCTACAGCCTATAGCGTACATCCGGGTGTCACTAAGATGTACCACAGTATTAGAGACTTATACTGGTGGGATGGATTGAAGAAGGATGTCACTGATTATGTTGCTAAGTGCTTGACATGTCAGCAAGTGAAAGCTAAGCATCAGAAGCCTTCTGGGAAGCTTCAACCTCTTCCCTATTCCCAAGTGGAAGTGGGAAAGGATAGCTATGGATTTTGTGGTAGGTTTACCTCGTTCTAAGGATGGATATGATTCCATCTGGGTGATTGTAGACAGGTTGATGAAGTCTGCACATTTCTTACCTATGAAAGCCACTTATTCTGTAGCTAGATTGGCGAAACTGTACGTGAAGCATATCGTATGCCTTCATGGAGTACCTATGTCTATTGTGTCAGATAGAGGTTCAGTGTTTACCTCTCATTTTTGGTAGAAGTTGCAGGAAGTGATGGGTACTAGGTTAGACTTCAGTATTGCTTTTCATCCTCAGATAGATGGTCAATCTGAGAGGATGATCCAGACACTGGAAGATATGTTGAGGATGTGTGTCCTGGATTTGAGAGGTAGCTGGGATGATCATTTTCCACTCGTAGAGTTTGCATATAATAACAGCTATAATAGCAGTATTGGCATGGCACCGTATGAGGCTTTGTATGGGAGGAAGTGTAGATCCCCTCTGAGTTGGGATGAGATTGGTGAGAGAGCTTTGATTGGACCTGAGATGGTTCAGGATGCTGTAGAGAAAGTCGTCGTGACTAAGCGCAGATTAGAGTCCGCAGTTAGCAGGCAAAAGAGCTATGCGGATCCTAGGCACAGAGATGTGGAGTTTCAGGTTGCAGATTTTATTTTTCTAATGGTATCTCCGATGAAGGGTGTGATGAGATTTGGCAGGAAGGGTAAGTTGGCACCGAGATATATCAGACCGTTTGAGATTCTAGAGAGAGTTGGCACTGTTGCATATCGGTTGGCTTTGCCTCTGAATATGTAATAGGTGCATCCAGTATTTCATATCTTGATGCTAAGGAAGTATATTTCAGACCCTTCACACGTGTTGTAATCAGATAGTGTAGAAGTGAGTGAAGATTTGACGTTTGTGGAAGAACCTATGACGATCGTTGACTATTAAGTCCGACAGTTATGTTTGAAACAAATTCTGCTAGTCAAGGTTCTGTGGCGTAGCAACAGAGTCGAGGAGCATACGTGGGAGACTGAAGCTGAGATGCGAGCTTCTTACCCGTATCTCTTCCCTTCTTGAACTTGTGATCATTTCTTTCTGGAATTTGGGGATGAATTCTTGTAAGGGGGGAAGACTGTAATATCCCGTGTTTTTAAATATTTTTATACTGCATCGAGATATGCAGTGTTAATAATTCTTATATATAATATTGATATTTTAAGAGTTTGTAATTTAATTAAAGCTAATTATAATTGTTTTATATTATTTTAAGACATATACGTAAAATTTTCCCGGGACTTTCATTTTCGGGGAAATTTACATGTAAGAAATTCAATATTAATTATTTTAAATGGATTTATAAAATTTCATGAGTCCATGCATTATTTTAATTGTCACAGTAGAATATATATATATATATATATATATATATACATGCACATATATTTACATAATTAATTAAATTAGGGTTTATTTCCATTAAGTCATACTATATTATAAAGTTATTATTTAAATAGCATGTGTATGTGTGTGTGTGTATATATATATATATATATATATATATATATATATATATATATATATATATAATTTGTAAAATTTACAAAACCTACCCTCACCCCTTTCCTTCTTCCTCCCGACGTCCCCTTACCCTCTCACCACTGCGCACGCCGGCCACCTACCGTCACTATGCCTCCCATCGTACCACCTTCTTCCTCCAGTCACTCCGCCGCCTGCAGACGTCTTCTCCGGCACCGGTGAGCTGAGTTTTGGCATTTTGGCCAAGAGTTGATCTCTTCCTCCACACCTCACGATTCCGACAACCAAATTCCCTCATTCCAGTGCCGTTGAACTCCTCTGAAGCCATATAAGACGATTCCAAGCTTTATTTGAGCTTAAAACTCGATTTGGTAAGGTTTTTCTCAACTTTTCAATTTGGCCATTTTAGGGTTCTTGATTTTTTTGAACTTTGAAATGATTAATTCATGAAAAATTCCTTCACAAATGTTGTTCCCCTTTGCTTAATCTACATATTTAAATTTTTGTAGAATTTTTTGGAAATTATTTTGATTTTTGGGTATTTTTGAATATTTTATTATTATTTTCTAATTTTCAAAAATTAATTAATTAAATTATGAAATTGTGTTTTATAAGAAATATAGGTGTTGAAATGAATTATAGAAATTTATTTGGAATTTTTATGAATTTCTATGTATTTATTTTGAATTTAATTAGTTTATGTAATTTTGAGAAAATAGGGTTAATTGTGTTTTTAATTGAAATTAATTAGTTAATTGAGTTTAATTATTGATAAATATGTTGAGAAAATTAATTTTGTGCAATTATATTATTTTTGGTGAATTTTTGGAGTAATTTTAGTATATTTATATATAGGGGTATTTTGGTAATTTTACCCTAAATGGACTAAAAATGTAATTAAATTGGTTTTAATAGCTATTTAAGGTAAAAAATGATTTCTACAAATTATTTTGTATTTTTAATTAATTAAAACTATTTTTTGTGAATTATTTTCAAATTATATATATAATATACGATCTTTCTAAATAAATGAGTTTTTGTTGGTTTTTAATGTGTTTTAGGGTTAATTACGTAATTTCTACTTATAAAATGTATTTCTATGATATAAGGGTATTTTTGGTATTTTTTATATTGTTCTATGAATTGTGGACTCCGGTCGGTAAACTGTAGTTTGGAGTCCGACCGAGGGGTTGTGGATGTGTATCCGTGTCTATTTTTCGAAGTGTGTTTCTTTGTAGGGCCGGCTCTACTCTTTGAGTAGAGAGATGTCTGTTTTACTGGGGAGGTTCTGTCGGATTTTTGATAGAATTCTCGTAAAACGTGATGTCCGATCAAACCCTAATTCTGATTCTGTGTCTAATACTCTATATTGAGTTTCTAGGATTTTCTATTAGGTTTATTCTGATGTCTGTTATTTATTATTTATTTAGTTACGCCGAGATCGAGGCCTAGTGGACCAGGCCCGTCGGACCCATCTCGAGGAGCGCACTAAGTGTGAGTTACTATTATATATATATATGTTTAGGGTGCATGATTTAGAAATGTATGTGTTATTTTGATTAAATATGCATAAATAATTTAATTGGTATTTAAGTTTATTTTTAGTTTATTTTTGGTTTATCTTTGGTTATTTTGGTATATCTTAAATTATATGCATGCTTTATTAAACAATTATATTTAAAATGTTTTTAAACATATATTTAGATTATTTTATGATTATATTGGATTTATTTGACGTATATATACTCGAAATATACCTGGTTTACTTTTGGTATATTTCTAGTATATATATAGTTTATGTTGCTACTTATTTCAAATTCATGCATCATTTATTTGTGAATGTATGTTTTATGTTTTAATGAAGGATATCAATAGAACGTGCTACCTAGTGGGCAGCACTAGGACCGAGTACGTACCGATACACTTATAGCATTTAGGCTATATTACTAACCATTTATGGATATTGATTGGATATGATTATTTGATGTGTGATATGATTTAGGAGTGTGATTGCTAGAGCTCGGTTGACCAAGTGTCTCAAGGCCAATCACACTTACAGTCAGACTGCTGGAGCTCAGTTAACTTAGTGTCTCAGGGCCAGTCTACTATCCAAATAGAACAAGTGAATATATTGGAATAAGTGAGCCTGTATGGCTAAAGTGTTGTCTAACACTGTTTGAGGTTGCAATTTTCTAGGGTTCTATTTGATCCTTCATGAACTGTGATTTTCAATAAAAATATATAAAATGATTTTATTGCATCTGTGTGTATTTGCTTGTATATATGCTTATTATATATATACTATTGACTGTGTGCATTGTCATTTAGTATGCATGTATATATACTATAGTAATTCACTCAGTGAGGTCTGACTCCCCTCCGTTGATTATTTTTTTCAGGAGAGTCATCTTCCTCAAACCACAGTAGTAGGCCTGTACGCCAGATTTCTTCTGCTCTGACTTCTCTATGTAAACTGCTCACTTGAGTTTTATTTTATGACCTAGACACTGCAGTAGTTGTAAAATTGTTAAAGGATATTGTATTATAGTTGTGTGAGTTATGTATTTTAAGAATTTGAACTGAAACTTGTATTAAAGGATTTATATATATATGAGATGAGAATTCGATTTAATTTCGTTTGACGAAAATATTATTTGATATTTATGATTTTATTCCTCTGCATAATATTTTATTTAATTGTGTTATTATTATTACTGTTGCATGTTTGTTTTATTTTTAGACTTGCTACGGGTTCCGGATTCGAAAGAATTCCCGTTCCCTAGCACCAGTCATGGCCCCTATTTTGGGTCGTGATAGTAAAATTTTCCTGAGAGTTTTATTTTTGGGGAAATTAAGATGTAAATAAATAAATAATAATTATTTTAAGTGGTTTTGTGAATTTGCATGAGTCCATGCATGATTTTTAAGTGTCGAATAAAAATATATACGTATACATGCATTTAAATTAAATTAGGGTTTATTTTAATTAAATTAAATTATATTATATAGTTTTAATATTAATTAAATGTGTATATATATGTATATGTATATATATATTATTAAATATGTGTGTGGTGAATATTTATTGTGCATATAATATTATATATTAAAATAATATAAAGTATATATATATATATATATATATATATATATATATATACCTAAAACTAAAGTCTCTATATTTACAAGATTGTCATCGTCAGCATCACCATTTTCTCAATCACCCCCTTCCCCGTTCCGACGTCTGTCACGCCATTTTCTCCCTGTCGGTGTGCTTCCCAGCGTGCCACCTTACCTTCCAGCCTACTCCGCCGCCCCAAGCTTCCATTTCCGGCGAGTTTGGCCGGATTTTCTTCAAGAAATTGAAAGTTGCTCCCATCACCGATAAGCTCAATTCCGACCACCATTTGGAGTGCCACCAGTCTCTATCTCTTCCTTGAGCTCCGATGAGTCCATTCCCATGCTTTGTTTCACTTAATTTGGTCTAGATTTCCCTAGGTTTTGAATTTTTAATTTTGGCCACTGAGTTCTTGAATTTTTTTGAGCTTCAATTTCAATAACTTCCTTCACAAAGATTGATCCTAGTAGCTCAATCTACCTCTGTGAATTTTTGTGTGATTTTTGGGAATTATTTTGATTTTTGTGAATTTTTTATTATTTTATTAATATTTTCTAATTTTCGTAAATTAATTAATTAAATTATGAATTGTGATTTATGGTGTTTATAGGTGTTAAAATGAATTTTAGAAATTTATTTGTAATTTTTAAGATTTTATATAATTATTGAGAAATTAATTTTTGAGTAATTATACTATTTTTAATGAATTTTTGAGTAATTATAGTGAATTTATATATATATTAGGGGTATTTTGGTAATTTGACACTAAATTGGCTAAAAATATAATAAAATTGGTTTTGATAGTTATTTGAGGTATAAAAATGATTTCTACAAATTATTTAGTATTTTTAACTAATTAAAACTATTTTTTATAAATTATTTCCAAATTATATGTAATATACTATTTTTCTAAATAAATGAGTTTTTATCGACTTTTAATATGTTTTAGGGTTAATTGTGTATTTTGAAGTTTTAAAATGTATTTTGGTCAATATTTATGAATTTATAAAGAATTATCGATTTTCATAATATTTTATTAAAATTAGAGTTTTATTTTAATTATCGGTTAAATAATTATTTTCAGCATTTTAAATATTTAAATTGCTATATTTTGATTACTCAAGGGTATTTTTGGTATTTCTAGCATTTAAATGTGTTATGTGTATATCTCGTGAATTGTGAGCCTCGGTCGGTAGAATTGTAGTTTGGGAGTCCGACCGAGGGGTTGTGTGGCTGTGTATTCTTGAAGTGTGTTTTATGTGCAGGATCAACCCTACTTTTGTAGGGAGATATCCATTTTACAAAGGAGACTCTACTGAATTTTTGGTAAATTTCTCATAAAACGTGACAATCGGTCTGAGTCTAATTCTAAATTCTTGATTGAATTTGTCTATAGTAATCCTAAAAGTATAGAGTTAGAAGTTTATTCTGACGTTATTATTATTTAATTTTTCTAGCTGCACTGAGATCGAGGCTTAACGGATCAGGCCCTCTGAGTCTGTCTCGAAGAGCGCACACTAGTGAGTTATTATACTGTATATATATATGCATTGCATATAGGATGCATCATTTAGGTTTTTTTTCGTTTTCATTACATGTTTTTTTAAAGTGATTTAAATTATAATAATTTTGGTATACCTAGGGTTTGTATTTTTGTATATATATGCATGTTATTTTGATCTATGCACATTAAACAATTAGGTTTATGTTTAATACATTTTAGTATATATACATGTTTTAAATGTACATTTAGTCATAATTATTTTATTGAATGATTAGTATACTTTAGGTATAGTTTCAGTGTATTTTAGGTTTATTCTTAAATAATTGCATGCTATACTATGAACCTACACTTAAAATGTTTTAAAGTTTATTTTTGGTATATTTTTTATATATTTCCCAAATAAATGCATGTTTTATTATTAATTCAAACCTAACACATTAGTGGTATACTTAGGGTTTAATTGTGATATATGCATGCTAGAAAATTAGGTTATTTGGGTATATTGTGAATATATGTTAAACTTAAACACATGTTTTAGTACAAACACATATTTAAATGAATATTTATATATTATTGTTTTATTAAGTGATTTGTGTACTTAGGGTATATTCTTTGTATATTTAGGTAAATTTTTAAGCAAATGCATGTTGTATTATTAAAATGCACTTACATTGTTTTTAATTATATTAATGGTTTACCTTTAGTATATTTCATATTTTTTTTGACATATATATATATATATATATATATATAACCTTTAGTATATTTCATATTTTTTTTGACATATATATATATATATATATATATATATATATATATATATATATATATATATATATATATATATATATATATATATATATGTCACGACCCAAAACAGGGGCCATGACCGGCGCTAGGGAACGGGAATTCTTTCGAATCCGGAACCCGTAGCAAGCCTAAAAATAAAATAAAACATACAATAATAATAATAACCACACTTATGCAGCGGAAATAAAATCATAATTATCAAAATAAAAATCCATATCGCATATATAGATAAATCCTTTGATACAAGTTTCAGTTCAAATTCTTAAAATACATAACTCACACAAATATAATATATAAAAACCCACAAACTTATTTACAACTACTGCAGTGTCTAGATTATAAAAAAAAATAAAACTCAAGTGAGCAATTTACATAAAGAAGTCGGGGCGAAAGAAATCCGGTGTACAGGCCTGCTACTGAGGTCTGAGGAAGAAGATTCTCCTGAAAAATGGTCAACAGAGGGGAGTCAGACCTCACTGAGTGAATTACTATAATATATATACATGCATACTAAATGCTGATGCACACAGTCAACAGTATTTATATAATAAGCATATATACAAGCAAATACACACAAATGCAATAAAATCATTTTATATATTTTTATTGAAAATCACAGTTCATGAAGGATCAAATAGAACCCTAGAATATCGCAACCTCAAAACAATGTTAGACAACACTCTAGCCATACAGGCTCACTAATTCCAAATATAATCACTTGATCCATTTGGACAGTAGACTGGCCCCGAGACACTAAGTCAACCGAGCTCCAGCAGTCTGACTGTCAATGTGATTGGCCCCGAGACACTTGGTCAACCGAGCTCCAGCAATCACACTCCCAAATCCATTCTCACACATCAAATAATCAAATCCAATCAATATCCACAATTGGTTAGTAATATAGCCTAAATGCTATAAGCGTACCGGTACGTACTCGGTCCTAGTGTTGCCCACTAGGTAGTATGTTCTATTAAGATCCTTCATTAAAACATAAAACATACATTCATAAAAATAAATGATGCATGAACTTAAATAAAATAGCAACATAAACCATATATATACTAGAAATATACCAAAAATAAACCAGGTATATTTCGAGTATATATACGTCAAATAAATCCAATATAATTACAAAATAAACTAAGAATATACTAAGAATATACATAAAAACATTTTAAGAATAATTTATTAATAAAACATGCATATAATTTGAAAATATACCAAAATAAACCAAAAATAAACTAAAAATAAACTTAAGTAATAATTAAACCATTTATGCATATTTAATCAAAATAGAGCGTATATTTCTAGAATCATGCACCCTAGAGCACATATATATAAAATAGTAACTCACACTTAGTGCGCTCCTCGAGATGGGTCCGACAGGCCTGGTCCACTAGGCCTCGGTCTCGACGCAACTAAACATACAAAAATAACAGACATCAGAATAAACCTAATAGAAAAACCTAGAAACTCGATCTAAAATATTAGACACATAATTGAAAATCAGAATTCGACCAGACATCACATTTTACGAGAATTCTACCAAAAATTCGACAGCACCTCCCCTGTAAAACAGACATCTCTCTACTCAAAGAGTAGACCCAGCCTTGCAAAGAAACACGCTTCGAAAAACAGACACAAAAATACATCCACAACCCCTCGGTCGGACTCCAAACTACAGTTTACCGACCGGGGTTCACAATTCACAAAATAATATAGAAATACCAAAAATACCCTTATATCATAGAAATACATTTTATAAGTAGAAATTACATAATTAACCCTAAAACACATTAAAATAAATAAAAACTCATTTATTTAAAAAAATCGTATATTATATATATAATTTGAAAATAATTCACGAAAAATAGTTTTAATTAATTAAAAATACTAAATAATTTGTAGAAATCATTTTTATACCTTAAATAGATATTAAAACCAATTTAATTACATTTTTAGTCAATTTAGGGTAAAATTACCAAAATACCCCTATATATAAAAATATACTAAAATTAATCCAAAAATTCACCAAAAATAATATAATTGCACAAAATTAATTTTCTTAACATATTTATCAATAATATCAATAATTAAACTCAATTAACTAATTAATTTCAATTAAAAACACAATTAACCTAATTTTCCAAAATTACATAAACCTAATTAAATTCAAAATAAATACATAGAAATTCATAAAAATTCCAAATAAATTTCTATAATTCATTTCAACACCTATAATTACCATAAAACACAATTTCACAATTTAATTAATTAATTTTCGAAAATTAGAAAATAATAATAAAATATTCAAAAATACCCAAAAATCAAAATAATTCCTAAAAATTCTACAAAAATTCACACATGTATATTAAGCTAAGGGGAAAAAAATTTGTGAAGGAATTTTTCATGAATCAATCAATTCGAAGTTCAAAAAAATCAAGAACCCTAAAATGGTTGAATTACCAAAATCGAAACCTAAGCAAATCAAGACCATTTTAAGTGAAACAAAGTTTGGAATCACACTCATTGGAGCTCAGGGAGAAGAAAGAGACCGGCGGTGTCAAAAATGGTGACCAGAATCGGCTTGATCGATGTTAGCTCCAAATTTCGGCTTCTCGGGTTGTTACAGCGTTCACCGACGCCGGAGAGGGTGAAAAGAGGGGCTGAGCAACTTGAGGAAGGTGGTGGACGTCCGGCAAGCACTCTGAATGGCGGTGAATGGAGTCGCACAGTGAGGAAGGAGGAGAAGGGCGTCGGGGAAGAGGAAGGAGAAGGGAGGGGCAGAAATGGTAATTTTGCAATAAATTTTTTATTTTTCAACTATATATATATGTATATATGTATATTTATATATCACACTATATATTTTAATAATATAAATGCCCACACATATAATTTAATACATTAAATAATTCATACACTAAAAAAAAATAATAAAACAAAATTAAACTAATAATAAATAAATAATAAAGAAATTAGGGTAATTAATTAAACCCTAGTTTAATAAATAAATACACATATATACGTTATTTAGTACTTCAAAAAAATATATGAGTTCATGCAAGTCCAGAAATCTATTTAATATAATTAATAATAAATAATTTACGTGAAAATTTCCCCGAAAATAGTATTCTTAGGAAAATTTTACGTAAAGCACTGAAAATAATATACAATAATTAAAATAAGTTTTAAATACATATTAACTCATAAAAATATCATAATTATATAAAAAATTATTAACACTGCATATCCCGATACAGTATTAAAATATTTGAAAACTCGGGATATTACAGTCTTCCCCCTTTACAAGAATTCATCCCCGAATTCTAGAAAGAAAATGATCACAAGATCAAGAAGGGAAGAGATATGGGTAAGAAGCTCGCATCTCAGCTTCAGTCTCCCACGTATGCTCCTTAACTCGGTTGTTATGCCACAGAACCTTGACCATCGAAATCTGCTTCGACCGCAACTATCAAACTTGATAATCAACGATCACCACAGGTTCTTCCATGAACGTCAGATCTTCACTTACTTCTACACTATTGGGCTGCAACACGTGTGAAGGGTCTGAGATATACTTCCTCAGCATCGAGATATGAAACACCGGATGCACGTGTGACATACTCGGAGGCAAATCCAACCGATATACAACAGTGCCAACTCTCTCCAGAATCTCAAACGGTCCGATATATCTCGGTGCTAACTTACCCTTCCTGCCAAATCTCATAACACCCTTCATTAGAGATACCTTCAGAAAAACAAAATCCCCGACCTGAAACTCCACATCTCTACGCCTAGGATCCGCATAGCTCTTCTGCCTGCTAACTACAGTCTCTAATCTGCGCTTAATCACGATGACTTTCTCTGCAGCATCCTGAACCATCTCAGGTCCAGTCAAAGCTCTTTCACCAATCTCATCCCAACTCAAAGGGGATCTACACTTCCTTCCATACAAAACCTCATACAGTGCCATGCCAATACTGCTATGGTAGCTGTTATTATATGCAAACTCTACGAGTGGCAAATGATCATCCCAACTACCTCCTAAATCCAGGACACACTTCCTCAACATATCTTCCAATGTCTGGATCGTCCTCTCAGACTGACCATCTGTCTGAGGATGAAAAGTAGTACTGAAGTCCAATCTAGTGCCCATTACTTGTTGTAACTTTTGCCAAAAATGAGAAGTAAACACTGAACCTCTGTCTGACACAATGGACACAGGTACTCCATGAAGGCACACAATATGCTTCACATACAGCTTCACCAATTTAGCTACAGAAAAGGTGGCTTTCACAGGTAAGAAATGTGCAGACTTCGTCAACCTGTCTACAATCACCCAGATGGAATTGTATCCATCCTTAGAACGAGGTAAACCTACCACAAAATCCATAGCTATCCTTTCCCACTTCCACTTGGGAATAGGAAGAGGCTGAAGCTTCCCAGAAGGCTTCTGATGTTTAGCTTTCATTTGCTGACACGTCAGGCACTTAGCAACATAATCAGCGACATCCTTCTTCAGTCCATCCCACCAATATAAGTCTCTAATACTGTGGTACATGTTAGTGACACCGGGATGTATGCTATAGGCTATAGAATGTGCTTCCTCTAGGATCACTTCTCTCAAATCATCCACATCAGGAACACATAATCTACCACTGATCCACAACACACTATCATCATCGAGTATGAAATCAGTGAACTTTCCTGCTCTGACATTCTCTGCAAGCTCTTCTAGAATAGGATCTCGGCTCTGAGCTACTTTAATCCTATCCCTTAGTACATATCGCACCTTAAATTGAGCTAGCAGTCCACCTGATCTACTTATCTTCATCATCAGACCTTGATCCATCAACAGATACAATTCTTGGATCAATGGTCTCCTCTCAACACTGATGTGAGCAAGACTGCCTGAGGACTTTCTACTTAAGGCATCTGCTACCACATTAGCCTTGCCCGGATGATATAAAATCTCACAGTCATAATCCTTCAACACTTCCAACCATCTCCTCTGCCTCAAATTCAGATCTTGCTGCTGGAAAATGTACTTAAGGCTCTTGTGATCTGTAAATATCTCACAAGTCACCCAGTACAGATAATGTCTCCAAACCTTCAGAGCAAAGATCACTGCATTGTGTGGGATAATTCTGCTCATGCTTCTTCAACTGCCTTCAAGCATAGGCTATCACCCTACCATTCTGCATCAACACATAACCAAGGCTAACTCTAGAGGCATCACAATAAATTGTGAACTTGTCCACACTATTAGGCAAAGCTAACACTGGTGCTGTGGTCAATTTCTCCTTCAACAATTGAAAACTATTCTCACAAGCTTCTGACCACTTGAATCTAACATTCTTCTAAGTCAAGCGAGTCATAGGGGCTGCAATTCTAGAAAAATCCTGCACAAACTGCCTATAATACCCGGCTAAACCCAGAAAACTCTGAATCTCAGTAACAGAAGTCGGTCTAGGCCACTCAGACACTGCTTCAATCTTCTGTGGATCAACCTGGATACCTTCTTTAGACACTACGTGTCCAAGAAAAGAAACACTCTCCATCCAGAAATCACACTTTGAGAATTTAGTATAAAGCTGATGATCTCTCAGTGTCTGTAGTACTATCCTCAAATGATATACATGCTCCTCCATACTCCTAGAATAAACCAGTATATCATCAATGAAGACTACCATAAACTGATCCACATATGGTCTGAATACCCTGTTCATCAGGTCCATAAAAGCTACTGGTGCATTAGTCAAACCAAAAGACATCACCAGAAACTCATAATGGCCATATCTAGTGCAGAATGCCGTCTTAGGAACATCGGCTTCACTAATCCGCAACTGATGATAGCCCGACCTCAAGTCAATCTTAGAAAAGAGCTGTGCACCCTGTAGCTGATCAAACAAGTCATCTATCCTCGGGAGAGGATACTTGTTCTTCACTGTCACCTTATTCAGCTCTCTGTAGTCAATGCACAGTCTTAGGGTACCGTCTTTTTTCTTCACAAATAGGACTGGTGCACCTCAAGGAGAAACACTAGGTATGATAAAACCTTTATCCAATAACTCTTGCAACTGCTCCTTCAACTCTTTCAACTCTGCAGGAGCCATTCTGTAGGGTGGCATAGATATAGGAGTAGTACCTGGAACCACATGTATAAAAAACTCAATCTCTCTGTGAGGTGGTAAACCTGGCAACTCCTCGGGAAAAATATTAGAAAACTCATAAACAACAGGAACATCTGTGAGTGACAACTTCTCCACTGAAGTATCCCTAACTAATGCCAAATATCCCTGACATCCTTTCCTCAGCAACTTCATAGCCGTAATAGCAGAAATAAGATTATGAGGTGCTGAACTCCTATTACCCACAAATTTAAAATCTTCTTTATCAGGAATTCTGAAAGTCACCTCTTTATTTCTACAATCTACCACAGTATAGTGCTGAGATAACCAATCCATTCCCAGAATAACATCAAACTCCATCACATCCAATAAGATCAAATCAGTGGGTAATTATCTATCTCCTACAAGAACTGGACAACCAGAAAGAACAATATTGGTGTTTAAGGAATCGCTCAGAGGAGTGGCAACGGACAAAGGAAAAGCCATCCTCGAAGCTTGCCAACAAGACTTGGAAGCAAAAACGGGAGAAACAAATGAATGCGTGGCACCCGGATCAAACAAAACTCATGCATCCATGTAACAGACAGAAACAATACCTTCCATAATTGCATTAGATGCCTGAGCATCCTGCTGAGTAAGATTGTCATGACCCAAATAGGGGCCATGACCGGCGCTAGGGAACAGGAATTCTTTTGAATCCGGAACCCGTAGTAAGCCTAAAAATAAAATAAACATGCAATAGTAATAATATATAATGCAGCGGAAATAAAAACCATAAATATTATAATAGCATTTCCACCAACTGGATTTAAATCAAATCCTCATCATTTCACATATATAAATCTTAATACAAATCCCGTTCAAATATAATACAACATCTTTTTAAAATATTTAATGACTACTGCAGTGTCTAGATAAAATAAACCCAAGACTCAGATAAGCAGTTTACACAAAGAAGCCGGGGCGAAAGAAATTCGGCGTACAGGCCTACTACTGAGGTCTGAAGATGATGACTCTCCTGAAAAATAGTCAACGGAGGGGAGTCAGACCTCACTGAGTGAATTACTATAATATATATACATGCATACTAAATGACAATGCATACAATCAACAATATATATCTAATATGTATATATACAGGCAAATACACACAGATGCAATAAAATCATTTTATATATATTTCATTGAAAATCATCGTTTATGAAGGATCAAATAGAACCCTATAATATCGTAACCTCAAAAATAGTGTTAGACAACACTCTAGCCATACAGGCTCACTTAATCCAAATATATCCACTTATTCCATTTAGACAGTAGACTGGCCTCGAGACACTAAGTCAACCGAGTTCCAGCAGTCTGACTGTCAATGTGATTGGCCTCGAGACACTTGGTCAACCGAGCTCCAACAATCACACTCCCAAATCATATCTCACACATCAAATAATCATATCCAATCAATATCCACAAATGGTTAGTAATATAGCCTAAATGCTATAGGCGCACCGGTACATACTCGGTCCTAGTGCTACCCACTAGGTAGCACGTTCTATTGATACCCTTCATTAATAAATATAAAACATTCATTCACAAATAAATGATGCATGAATTTAAATAAAATAACATTATAAACCATATATATACTAGAAATATACCAAAAGTAAACCAGGTATATTTCGTGTATATATATGTCCAATAAATTCAATCAAATTACAAATTAAGCTAGAAATATATTTAAAAACATTTTAAATATAATTTATTAATAAAACATGCATATAATTTAATATATACCAAAAATATACTTAAATACAAATCACATTATTTATGCATATTTAATCAAAATGAAACATGTATTTCTAAAATCATGCATCCTAAAGCACATATATATAAAATAGTAACTCACACTTAGTGCGCTCCATGAGATGGGTCCGACGGGCCTGGTCCATTAGGCCTCGGTCTCGGCGCAACTAAACAAACAATAATGATGGAAATCAGAATAAACCTAACAAAAAATCCTAAAACTTGATCTAGAATATTAAACATTGAATCGAAATTAGGGTTCGATCGGACATCACATTTTACGAGAATTCTACCAAAAATTCAGCAGAACCTCCCCTGTAAAATGGACATCTCTCTACTCAAAGAGTAGAGCTGACCTTGCAAAGAAACATACTTTGAAAAACAAGCTTAAAATAAATCCACAACCCCTTGGTCGGACTCTAAACTACAGTCTACCGACGGGGGTCCACAAACACAAAACAATTATAGAAATACCAAAAATACCCTTATAACATAGAAATCCATTTTATAAATAGAAATTACATGATTAGCCTTAAAACACAGTAAAAACCTATAAAAACTCATTTTATTAGTAAAATCGTATATTATATATATAATTGAAAATAATTCACGAAAAATAGTTTTAATTAGTTAAAAATACTAAATAATTTATAGAAATCATTTTTATATCTTAAATAGCTATTAAAACCAATTTAATTACATTTTTAGCCAATTTCATGTAAAATTACCAAAATATCCCTATATATATAAATATACTAAAATTCATTCAAAAATTCACCAAAAATAGTATAATTATCCAAAATTAATTTTCTCAACATATTAAACTCAATTAACCAATTAATTTTAATTAAAAACATAATTAACCTAATTTTCCCAAAATTACATAAACTCAAATAATTCAAAATAAATACTTAGAAATTCATAAAAATTCCAAATAAATTTCTATAATTCATTTCAACACCTATATTTATCATAAAACATAATTTCATAATTTAATTAATTAATTTCCGAAAATTAGAAAATAATATTAAAATATTCAAAAATACCCAAAAATCAAAATAATCTCCAAAAATTCTACAAAAATTCATACATGTAGATTAAGCTAAGGGGAACAACATTTGTGAAGGAATTTTTTATGAATCAATCAAATTGAAGTCCAAAAAATTCAACAACCCTAATATGGCCGAAATCGAGAATTCGAAACCTAAGCAAATCAAGACCATTTAAGCTCAAACGAAAGCTAGAATCACACTCACTGGAGCTCAAGGAGAAGAAAGAGATTGGCGGTGTCAAAAATGGTGACCGAAAACGTCGTGATCGACGGTGAAGATGAATTCAGATTCTCCGGCCAAAATCAACTTCCAAACACTGGAAACGGCTACTACAGGCGGCGAGGAAGGCTGGGGAAGGTGGTGGCACACTGGACGGCACACCAATGGCAAGGAATCGGGACGGCAGTGATCGGACGGTGATGGGGAAGTGATCGGGGAAGAAGAGAGAAATCGGGGGTAATTCGATAATTTTCCAAAAGTTTTGATTTTTGACTTATAATATGTATATATATATACTTTATACTATATAATAAAATAATATTAAATTACACACATTAAATATACACCACACACTTAATATTTAATATTTTAAAATTTAATAATAAATAAAAATAATTAAATAACAATAAAACTAATAAATAATTAATAAATATTAGGGTAATATATTAAACCCCTAATTAAATAAATATATACACACATAGACTTTATTTAGTAATTTAAAAATACGTATGAGTTCATGCAAGTCCGTAAATCTATTTAAAATAATTAATAATAAATTATTTACGTGAAAATTTCCCCGAAAATGAAAGTCTCGGGAAATTTTTACGTAAAGGACTTTAAATAATACACAATAATTAAAATAGGTTTTAAATACATATCAAATCGTAAAAATATCATAATATATACAAAAATTATTAACACTCGCATATCCCGATGCAGTGTAAAAATGTATAAAAATACGGGATATTACAAAGATGAAAAACTCTGGCCTATCCTCGACCTCCCTGCTGACTGGTAGAAGCTTGGCCAACACCTTTGGCACCTCCTCTAGTACCTCTACCACGACCCTGCTGTGGAACAAGCTGAGTGGAACTCTGATGCTGGGCTAGAGGTAACTGAAATGGAACTGGTGCAGCACTAGCAATCGATTACTGTGGGAATCGTGAAATCTGCGACTGCTAATACCCCGAGTAAGGACACGATCTGGAAAAATGTCCTGTCTGCCCGCATCTAAAGCATGTCAGTGGTGTCAGATAACACAGTCCCTGATGGACTCTATCGTAGTTCTGGCATACACTGGCAGCTGATCCAGAACTACGACCACTGCTGTTGCTCAAAGCACCTGACCAGAATCTGAATGGTCTACGCTGACCTCCACGGCTGTGTTTACTGCTCCGATGCACTCGCTGCTGCTGCCCTCTGACTCTGCTGAGTTGGAGCTCTTTGCTGACTACTCGATCCAACATGAAAACTCGAATATGGTGTAGTCCTGCAATCCACTCGCTGAACTCCTAACTAGTAAAAAATCAGCATCGCTCCCTGCCTAACTAGCCTTAGCTCGATCTCCTTAGCCAACTCAATCACAGACTCCAGAGTAAGGCCTGCTGTAGGCACACCAGCAAATACTGAACCCAATCCAATGATATAGGTAGTGACTGTGAAATACTGGTCTCCGCATCAAATCCTTTGCATATCTACCCAGTCGAAGAAACTCTCGGGTAATACTCCTCAACTAATTGATCACCATGAGAAATGCTAGTCAAATGGAGACAATAGCTCATACGGAGAGGCTCTGGACAGAATTTACTCATAAGCCGCTCTCAAAACTGAGCCCAGGTAATCGCCATCATATAGGCTGGATCATCTGAATAAATCAGTCTAGAGTTGGTCCCTTGACAGATAACTCGATGATCATGATCCCAACTAGTACTCGATATGAGCAGTCCGAGTTTGAGTCTCGATCGCATGCAGAAAGTCAAACAAATCGGAAGTCCATCAAATGTAATCCTGCCAACTCTGGCATAGAATAGAGCTGCCTTAGGGTCAGACATACCTGCTGATAGGTAGGCTAAACAACTGGAGGTACAGGAACATCAAATTCAGGCTCAACAGGCTCCTCATCCTGTAACTCTCTCTGCCTACGGCGACCTGCCGCTCCTCCGAGGTCTACCTCTGCCATGACCTCTACGTCTAACTGGCTGCTCAGGAGGTAAAACCTCATCCTGAAAAGATTCATCATCCTCGGCCTCAATAACCAGTGGAGCAACACGCGCTCGCCTCCTCATTCTGAAAAGACAACAGAATGATTCAGACAAAACAGACAACGGAAGAATAATGTAGAAAACTAAAGCAAGGAATACTTATCGAGACATACTCGAACCTAATTCACTGTAGTAGTTACCAAAATAAAACACAACTTAAAAACTAGGGCCATGACTCACACAATTAAGCCCTGACACAGAACTCTGCTCTGATACCAACTTTGTCACGACCCAAAACAGGGGCCATGACCAGCGCTAGGGAATGGGAATTCTTTCGAATCCGAAACCCGTAGCAAGCCTAAAAATAAAATAAAACATACAGTAATAATAATAACCACACTTATGCAGTGGAAATAAAATCATAATTATCAAAATAAAAATCCATATCTCATATATAGATAAATCCTTTGATACAAGTTTCAGTTCAAATTCTTAAAATACATAACTCACACAAATATAATACATAAAACCCACAAACTTATTTACAACTACTATAGTGTCTAGATCATAAAAAAAAAGTCAAGTGAGCAATTTACATAAAGAAGCTGGGGCGGAAGAAATCCGATGTACAGGCCTGCTATTAAGGTTTGAGGAAGAAGAATCTCCTGAAAAATGGACAACAGAGGGGAGTCAGACCTCACTGAGTGAATTACTATAATATATATACATGCATACTAAATGCCGATGCACACAGTCAACAGTATTTATATAATAAGCATATATATAAGCAAATACACACAAATGCAATAAAATCATTTTATATATTTTTATTGAAAATCACAGTTCATGAAGAATCAAATAGAACCCTAGAATATCGCAACCTCAAAACAGTGTTAGACAACACTCTAGCCATACAGGCTCATTAATTCCAAATATAATCACTTGATCTATTTGGACAGTAGACTGGCCCCGAGACACTAAGTCAACCGAGCTCCAGCAGTTTGACTGTCAGTGTGATTGGCCCCGAGACATTTGGTCTCCAGCAATCACACTCCCAAATCCTTTCTCACACATCAAATAATCAAATCCAATCAATATCCACAATTGGTTAGTAATATAGCCTAAATGCTATAAGCGTACCGGTACGTACTCGGTCCTAGTACTGCCCACTAGGTAGCATGTTCTATTGATATCCTTCATTAAAACATAAAACATAGATTCATAAAAGTAAATGATGCATGAACTTAAATAAAATAGCAACATAAACCATATATACACTAGAAATATACCAAAAATAAACCAGGTATATTTTGAGTATATATACATCAAATAAATCCAATATAATTACAAAATAAACTAAGAATATACCAAGAATATACATAAAAACATTTTAAGAATAATTTATTAAGAAAACATTGTTATAATATATATACATGCATACTAAATGACAATGCACATAGTCAATAGTATATATAATAAATATATATATAGGCAAATACACACAGATGCAACAAAATCATTTTATATATTTACTAAAAATCACTGTTTATGAAGGATTAAATAGAACCCTAGAAAATTGCAACCTCAAATAGTGTTAGACAACACTCTAGCCATACAGGCTCACTTATTCCAAATATATTCACTTGTTCCATTTGGATAGTAGACTGGCCCTGAGACACTAAGTCAACTGAGCTCCAGCAGTCTAACTGTCAATGTGATTGGCCCCGAGACACTTGGTCAACCGAGCTCCAACAATCACACTCCCAAATCATATCTCACATCAAATCAAATCAATCTGATCAATATCCACAAATAGGTTAGTAATATAACCTAAATGCTATCAGCGTACCGGTACGTACTCGGTCTTAGTGCTGCCCACTAGGTAGCACGTTCTATTGATATCCTTCATCAATATATAAAACATACATTCATAAATAAATGATGCATGAATTTCAATAAAATAGCAACATAAACCGTATATATACTAGAAATATACCAAAAATAAACCAGGTATATTTCGAGTATATATACGTCAAATAAATCCAATATAGTTACAAAATAAACTAGAAATATACTTAAAAACATTTTAAGTGTAAATTATTAATAAAACATGCATATAATTTAAAATATACCAAAAATAAACTTAAGTAATACTTAAATCATTTATGCATACTTTACTAAAATAAACCATACATTTCTAAAACATGCACCCTAAAACATATATATATATATAAAATAACAATTCACTGTTATTGCGCTCCTCGAGACGGGTCCGACGAGCCTAGTCCACTAGGTCTCTGGCTCGGCGCAACTAAACAAATAAACGACAATATGAAATCAGAATAATTCTAGTAAAAATTCTAAAGACTCGATCTAGAATACTAGACACAAAATCAGAATAAGAATTCGACCGAACATCACGTTTTATGAGAATTCTACCAAAAATTCGACAGAACCTCCCTGTAAAATGGACATCTCTCTATACTCAAAGAGTAGAGCCAGTCCTGCAAAGAAACACACTTCTATATAACACAATTCACAACCCCTCGGTCGAACTCCAAACTACAATTTACCGACTGAGGTCCACAATTCATAGAATAACCACATAAATACTAAAAAATGCCATTTAATACTAAAAATACATTTTACAAATCCAAATTGCATAATTAACCCTAAAACTTACTAAAAATCGATAAAAACTCATTTATTTAGAAAAATCGTATATTATATATATAATTTGAAAATAATTTATGAAAAATAGTTTTAATTAGTTAAAATTACTAAATAATTTGTAGAAATCATTTTTATACCTTAAATAACTAGTAAAACCAATTTAATTACATTTTTAGCCAATTTAGTGTCAAATTATCAAAATACCCTTAGTTTTATAAATTCCCTAAAATTAATAAAAAATTCACCAAAAATAGTATAATTACTCAAAATTAATTTTCTCAACATATAATTCAATAATATCAATAAATATACTCAATTAACCAATTAATTTCAGTAAAACACATAATTAACCTAATTTTCTAAAAATTACATAAACTAAATAAATTCAAAATAAATATATATAATTCACAAAAATTTATAAATAAATTTCTAAAATTCATTTCAACACCTATAATCACCATAAAACACAATTTCATAATTTAATTAATTAATTTTCAAAAATTAGAAAATATAATAAAATAATCAAAAATTCACAAAAATCAAAATAAATTCCAAAAATTCTATAAAATTCAGAGAGGTAGATTAAGATACAAGGATTAATGTTTGTGAAGGGAGTTTGCTTGAATCATTCAAATCAAAGCTTAAAAAAATTCGAGAACCCTAAATGGCCGAAATTGGAAAATCAAAACCTAGGGAAATCTAGACCATTTTAAGTGAAACAAAGCTTGGAATCACACTCATCGGAGCTCAAGGAGAAGATAGAGACTAGTGGCGTCGAGTTTGGTGGTCGGAATCTGCTTGAACGGCGATGGCTCAAGTTTTGGCCTCTCTTGGATTTTTTGGCCAAAACACGTCGAAAATGGAGGCTTCAGACATCGAGAAAGGTTGGAGGTGGTGGTGACAAGCCAAGAGGCACACTGACGAGAAGAAAATTGAGTTGCAGTGGCCGGATCGCGTGAAGAAACGATCGGGAAGGAGAGGAAGAAGACAATGGCAAAGTTGTAAATAAGTTGAACTTTTGTTTTTTGATAAATAATTATGTATATATATGTATATGTATATATATATATATATATATATATATATATATATATATATATATATATATATATATATATCTGTACTATACATTATAATAATATATAATATCACACACATAATAAATACTCACCACACACATATTTTAATAATATATACACATATATACATATATATAATTAAGTAATTAATATTAAAACCATATATAATAAAAAATTAATTTAATTAATTAAACCCTAATTTTAATTTAAATAAATGTACATATATGCATTTCATTTAACACTTTAAAATTATATATGAGTTCATGCAAATTGATAAAACTATTTAAAATAATTAATATTAAATTATTTATGTTTTAATTTCCCCGAAAATAACATTCCCGGGAAAATTTTACATAAATCTCCTAAAATAATAGAGAATAATTAAAATTAGCTTTAATAAATAACAAACTCATAAAAATATCATAAATATGTATAAAAATTATTAACACTGCATATCCCAATGCAGTTTAAAATTATTTAAAAACTCGGAATATTACAGACAATGCACACATTCAATAGTATATATAGTAAATATATATACAAGCAAAATCACACAGATGCAGCAAAATCATTTTATATAAATATTAAGAAATACATTCGTATATGAAGGATCAAATAGAACCCTAAAAAATCACAATCTCAAACAGTGTTAAACAACACTCTAGCCATACAGGCTCACTTATGCCAAATAAATTCACTTGTTCCATTTGGACAGTAGACTGGCCCCAAGACACTAAGTCAACCGAGCTCCAGCGATCTAACTGTCAGTGTGATTGGCCCTGAGACACTTAGTCAACTGAGCTCCAGCAATCATACTCCCAAATCACATCTTACATCAAATAAATCAATCTGATCATAATCCACAAATAGGTTAGTAATAAAGGCTAAATGCTATTGGCATACCGGTATGTACTCGGTCCTAATGCTGCCTACTAGGTAGCACGTTTATTGATATCCTTCATTATTATATAAAACATACATTCATAAAATCAATGATGCATGATATTAAATAAAATAGCAACATAAACCATATATAGAGTAGAAATATACCAAAAATAAACCAGGTATATTTCGAGTATATATACGTCAAATAAATTCAATTTATTTACAAATAAACTATAAATATACTATAAATATATTTAAAAACATTTTAAGTATAAACTCATAATAAAACATGTATATAATTTAAAATATACCAAAAATAAACCTAAGCAATAATTAAATCATTCATGCATAATTTATACAATAAGTCATACATTTCTAAAATCATGCAACCTATAACACGTATATATAAAATAACAACTCACTATTATTGCGCTCCATGAGACTGGTTCGATAGGCCTAGTTCACTAGGCCTTGGTCTCGGTGTAACTAAACAAAAAAATGACAACACGACATTAGAATAAATCTATTAGAATTCTAAAGACTCGATCTATAATCTTAGACACAAAATTAGAATAGGAATTCGACTGAACATCACGTTTTATGAGAATTCTACCAAAAATTCGGTAGAACCTCCCCTGTAAAATGGACATCTCTCTACTCAAAGAGTAGAGCTGGTCTTGCAAAGAAACACACTTCGAATATACACAGAACACAATCCCTCAGTCGAACCCCAAACTACAATTTCATTAACCGAGGTTCACAATTCACGAGATAATTATAGAACACACAAAAAATACCAAAAATGCCCTTTAATACTTAAAATATAGAGAATTAGATATTCAAACGCTAAAAATATTTATTTTACCGATAAATGAAATAAAAACCCTAATTTTAATAAAATATTATTAAAAATCAGTAATTCTCAATAATTTCATAAATATTGACCAAAATACATTTCATAAATCCAAATTACATAATTAACCCTAAAACATATTAAAAATCGATAAAAACTCATTTATTTAGAAAAATCGTATATTATATATAATTTGAAAATAATTTATGAAAAATATTTTTAATTAGTTAAAAATACTAAATAATTTGTAGAAATAATTTTTATACCTCAAATAACTAGTAAAATCAATTTAATTATATTTTTAGCCAATTTAGTGCTAAATTACCAAAATACCCCTAGTTATGTAAATTCCCTAAAATTAATCAAAATTTCACTAAAAATAGTATAATTATTCAAATTAAATTTCTCAACATATAATTCAATAATATCAATAGTTATACTCAATTAACCAATTAATTTCTCTAAAACACAAAATTAACCTAATTTTCCCAAAATTGCCTAAACTAAATAAATTCAAAATAATTATATAAAATTCAAAAAAATTATGAATAAATTTCTAAAATTCATTTCAACACCTAAAAACACCATAAAACACAATTTCATAATTTAAATAATTAATTTTTGAAAATTAGAAAATATTAATAAAATAATTAAAAATTCACAAAAATTAAAATAATTCCAAAAAATTCTATAAAAATTCACCTAGGTATATTGAGCTAAGGGGAACAACATTTGTTAAGGAAATGTTCATGAATCATAAGGGAAAAGCTCAAAAAAGTTAAAAAAGTCGTAATGGTCGAAATTAAAAAATTGAAAAACAGCAAAAATGGAGAAGTTAGAGCTCAAACTGAAGCTTGGATTGAGTTCATCGGAGCTTGAGGAGCTTAGAGACATTGGAATCGCAAAAAATGACGGTCGGAGGTGGAAGAACAGTGAGGAACTTTATTTTTGGCCAAAAATGGTTATAGCTGTCTTTGCTAGTGCCGGGGAAGAAGAGCAGGGTGGCAGAGCTTCTGAACAGTGATGAGGCACTCTAGCGGTAAGGGGACGGCAGTGACAGACGGTGAGAGTGGGAGGAGGGCATCGGGTTTTAGGGAAGAAAGAGGAATGGCACAATTGGTACATTTGATTAGGTTTATATATATAATAACTTTAACACTTAATTATTAAAATATACTAATAATATATTTAGAAAAAATCTCACACCTCAAATTAATAAACATATATATATATATATATATATATATATATATATATATATATATATATATATATATATATATATATATATATATATATATATATATATATATATATATATATATATATATTCATACACATACAATAAACACACACACATGATATAATAAACACATAAACATATTTTAATATATATACACATAAAATAACATTTAATAATAAATAATACTAATAATACAAATAATACTAATGATAATTCTAATAAAATAAATAATGAAATAATAAAAATAATAGTCAAAATGTAATAACCCTAGTTTTTAAATTATTTTATTTTAAAACAAGATATGCAGTATTAATAAATTCAAAAGTTATATTTGATTATTTTATGGTTAATATTTATTATTTCATATTAAATTATAATTTTATACGTAACTATTTATTTCAAAACTTATTATTTTAGAAATTAACTTACATTACATTTACTACTTTGAAAAGAATTATTTTAATAATAGTATTTAAGCACTAATGTTATTTTATTGATTGACTTAAATTTAAGTATTATTTTATTATTTAATTGTTCCATAATATTGTTTATTATTATTATTAAACTACATTATTTTGCATGGTTATTTTATGTGAGTATATTTTTATGTGGTGGAGATTTGTATACATAAAGTATTATTATTATAATATAAAGTTTTATATATATGCACACATGCATGCATGCAAGACCCATACATACTCATTCATTCACTAACAAACACACTGCATAAAGAAAAAAGAAAGCAACGTGAACCAAAGGAAGAAACAAAATGTAGGAGACTTCATCTCCTCTCTTCCTGCACCATCTGACTTTTATACTGTCACTGTGCCTCCATCACTTTCAGCCACTGTTTCTTAAGCTTGCAGTATCTTTCTTCTCCTCCAACACCAGTGAGTACTAATCTAGCTTCGGTTTGAGCTCAAAACGTCTATTTCTTGAGTTTTTATGAATTTTAGTTTTTGAGTTTTAGGATTTTCCATTTTTTTAAGCTTGATCTTGATTATTCACACAAGTTTCCTTCACAAAAGTTGATCTTGGTAGCTTGATCTACATGTCTATATTTTTTTTTAATTTTTGGGATTTATTTTAATTTTTGTGAATGTTTGAATATTTTATTATTATTTAGTGAATTTTCAAAAATAAATTATATAAATTATGAATTTGGTTAAATTATTGTTATTATATATTTTTATTAATTTTGGTGTTGAGAAATTAATTTTTGAGATTACTATATAATTTTTAGAAATATTTATAGTTTATGTATGTTTTAGAATATTGAGTTAAATGTGTATTTTGATTGAAATTAGAGTTTAATTATGCGTTTTTGTTAATATTAGAATGTTATTTGTTGATAAAATAATTTTTATGAATTTATATAATTTTTATGGAATTTTATCTAATTTATGTGTATTTTGAATTGTTAAGTTAAATAAGTATTTTTGTTGAAATTATTGGTTAAATATGTGTTTTGGTTGATATTAGTATATTATATGTTGATTAAAAGATTTTAATGAATTTCTATAAATTTTGAGGAATTTATTTAGTATATTTAAGTATATTGGATATTTGATATTATAGGGGTAAATGCGTAATTTTATGTTAATTATAGTGAACTATTATGGTTTAGTTGATTTTATAATTATTTAAGGTATTAAAATGATTTTTACAAATTAATTATTATTTTTAACTAATTAATTCTATTTTTTAAAAAAAAATTGTTTTGAAATAATATATTATATAATATTTTGGAAATGAAATGGGTTTTAAACTAATTTTATTATATAATTGAACTATTTAAGCAATTAAATGTGAAATTTTATTATATTATGTTGAATAATTGTAAAAATGAATTTTTATTAAAATTTGTGGAATTATTGAGAAAATGGATTTTTAATAATATTATATTATTAATTAGGGTTTTTAAATAATTATTGGTAAAATAATTATTTTTGGTGTTCTAATACTTAAATTTCTATATTTTGATATTTTTGAGGGTATTTATGGTATTTATCGATTTTAAATATATTTTATTGAATAACAATATTTTATGGTGAATTGTGGACCTCGATCGAGGGAAATTTGTAGTTTGGAATCCCGACCGAGGAGTTATGAGAATTCTAGTTTGAAGTGTATTTTTTTTCTTATAGAACCGGCTCTACTTTTTAAGTAGAGAGATGTCTATTTTATAGTGGAGGTTCTGCCAAATTTTTGGTAGGATTCTCGTAAAACATGACATCAGGTCTAATTCCTATTCTCTGTCTGTTTGTGTTTAGTAATTCTAGATCGAGTCTCCAGAAGTCTAAGTTAGAAATTTATTCTGATGGTTGTTGTTATAATATTTTTCTAGCTGCGCTGAAACTGAGGCCTAACGGACCACGCCCACAGAGTTTGTCTCGTGGAGCACTAATCAGTGAGTTATTATACTATATATATATATATATATATATATATATATATATATATGCATTGCATATAGAATGCATGACTTAGGATTTTTTTTTCATTTTCATTATATGCTTTTAAAAGTGATTTAAATTATAATATGATTTGGTATAATTTTAGTTTATTTTTAGTATATTTCAATGTATATATCTGCATATTTTCCTTATACGTTTACTTTATCTTTGGTATATTTAGGGTTTATTTTTGATAGATGCATGCTAAATAATTAGGTTTATTTTTTTAGTATATTTTAGAACATATACATGTTTTAAATGTAAATTTATTTATAATTGTTTATTTAAATGATTAGTATACTTTAGGTATATTTATAGTATATTTTAGGCTTATTCTTAAATAATTGCATGTCATAACATTGATTTATACTTAAATTGTTTTTTAGTATATTCTTGGTATATTTTAATATACTTCTAAATAAATGTATGTTTAACTAAATTGTTTTTTAGTATATTCTTGGTATATATTAATATACTTCTAAATAAATTTATGTTTGACTATTGATTTAAACTTAGCATCTTTATAGTATACTATTGGTTTATTTTTAGCATATTTCATGATTTATTTGGATTTATTCTACATATATACACTTTAAATATACTTAGTTATTTTAAGTATATTTCCGGTATATATATGGTTTATTTGGTTATTATGAATGACATTATGCATTATTTATTTTCTCATATGAATGGTTTAATGGTTTATTTTCGGTATATTTTATGATTGATTTGAATTTATCTGACATATATATATACTTAGTTTCTTTTAAGTATATTTCTAGTATATATATGGTTTATTTTATCATTATGCATTATTTATTTATCCATAAGAATGATTTATTTTAAATGGAGGATATCAATAGAACGTGCTACCTAGTGGACAACACTAGGACCGTGTACGTACTGGTGCGATAGATTTAGGTTTGAGTGAGGAATTAATTGTGGTGATTACAATTTAATTGATAATGATTTGATTGAAGTGATTGAGATATGATGTGATTGATAGTGTGATTGCTGGAGCTCAGTTGACCAAGTGTCTCGGGGCCAATTACATTGACAGTTAGACTGTTGGAGCTCGATTGACTTAGTGTCTTGGGGCCAGTCTACTGTCCATAATGGAATAAGTGAATTACTTGGAATTAAGTGAGCCTGTATGGCTAGAGTGATGATATGGTTAATTGAAGTTGCGATTAATAGGGTTCTATTTGATCCTTCATATATTAAAAGAAATGTTTTATGCACTTATTATATTTATTAAAGTAGAGTTTGGCATTTGTGTGAAATGCGTGTATATGTATATATATATATATATATATATATATATATATATATATATATATATATATATATATATATGAAAGAGCCATAGAGGGGGGGTGAATAGGAATATCGAACAAAAATGAGAAATTAAAGGAACTATTTGCAAGAATTAAGTAAGAGTTGAGAAGGAAGAATGAAGAACACAAATATTTAGGGAGTTTGGATTCAACAATAATCCTACGTCTCCACCTGACTTATCCCCAAGTTAGGATTTTTTAATCACCCATAATCTTATTAACAAGATTGAGAATACACAAGAGTTTTATGGCTCACTCTTATAACCTTACAACTTGAGTTTTCAAGGCTCGCTCAAAAACCAAATTCCCAAGTGTTTTAATGGCTAAACACTTAAACCAATTCCTTTAGAATTGAATCTCACTTCCCGTTTTCTAAACCTAGAAAATAGAAGAATAAGAATGTCTATTCTAATCACTCACAAACTCTCACAAGAGTTATACATAAAGAATTTGTTTAAAAGAAAGTTTAAGAGCTCAATTGAATGTTTAAGAAAATGATGAATGATAAACAAGTTTTCTTAACCTTTCAATTGAATTCTAAGTTGTGTTTATATAGACAAACACTTAAAAATGTAGTTTTTGGATGTATCAATCATGTCTCCAATGTTTATAATTAATTTTGAATCAATTCTTGAACTTATAGCAGCTCAAAGGCTGCTCACAAATGCCTCACGAGTGAACAATGCTCGTGAGGGGGATGAAATTATAGCTGTTTGTAGACACCCGATTCGGTTAGCCCGTGTTAGGGGACGAATTAGGGATGTTCAGTTTGATTGGCCCGTTGTCAAGCCCGATGATGAGAAAACTTGAAACTCGAATGCAAGTGAAGCCCAAAATCTTTTTGAGAATGGACCTAAAAGCCTAAGCCCAAAGAACCTAAACCCATGCAAGCCCAAAATTTTTTGCCCAAAAGGCCCAAACCTATGAGCCAAAGAGGCGATTGCCTCTTCACCAGACCACATACTGCTGCATTAAATGACATTTATCAAGGACAACAAGTTGGTGGGTCCCCACCTGTTCTTGCTCTGCAATTATAGCAAGAATAGTTGGTTTTTGGGGAAAAGTGTGGGCTAAAAAAGGGATGGTAATGATGAAGAGAGTAAGGGAGGGATTAGGTGGAGAAAAGATAACATGAAAGGAGAGGAATAAATCTAGAAAAGGGGGAAAAAAGAAAGAAAAAAGAGATCGGCAAGGAGATCTGGAGGAGAGGGTTGACAGAAAAAGAAAAAGGAGAAGTTTAGTGAGAGAGAAAAAAGGGAAGCTCTGAAACAAAAAAAGGAGGTTCTAGAAAAAGGAAAGGTTTTTAAGGAAGAAATTGATCCTTGAGAAGAAGAAGGAAAAAACCTTGCATTCGGGTGTGCAAAAATCAAGTCCATACCTCTGAGGGTCAATTATTTTGAGAAAAATTCTTGTTTCATTATAAGTTTTGTTTATTTACAGTAGTTATTGATTATTTGAAAACAAAGTTTATTGTTTGTGAGAGTCATTTGCATTTATTGGTTAGGCGATCGCCTCTTTGATCGTCTCTACGAAGAGGTGATTGCCTCATTGCAGAGGCAATCGCTTCACTGCAGAGGCGATCACCACTTTATGAGTTAACTTTCTTTATTTTGCTATTTCCAATATCACTATTCATAGGAAAAAAATTTTATACTCAAAATTGTTTTTCCTTTCAGCCATTTCATCATAAGAGTGACACGAACATGACCATATATTTTGTTTGCTCTCATTTGGTGTGTTACTCAAAATTTTACATGTTTTATTTCGATGTCATATTACTGCATGTATTTTTGCTATTTCAAAAATTACTATTCATATAATTAGATTTTTCTACTCTGAATTTGTTCATTTTTCAGCCACTTTACTAGTAGAATGACAGAAGTATTTCTGTATATTTTATTGGTTAAAATTTGGTATATTAGTCAATTTTTTACGTGAATATTATTTGGATTTGCATGGTTTTCATATTATTTTTGTCATGAGCTCATCGCCTCTTTGCCATGAGGCAACGCCCCATGGATGAGGCTATGCCTCATGGCTAGAGGCGACTCCTCTCATGGGCGACGCCTCTTTGAAGAGGCATTGCCATTTTATTTTTTATTTTTTATTTTTTTAAGAAAATTTATTTTTATAAATTTTCGTATTTCTATATTTTCAGTCTCTTTTTTATACAGTTATTTTAGTATTATTTGGCTTAATTAAATATTTGTGTGCTTATTATTATTTTTACATTTGGTTATTTTTGGTTTATTTTTTGTTTACTTTATTATGTTTTATATAATAAAAGCGTAATCCTTAATCCATTTCCCCCATTTAATTTTGAATGTATGGTTGTAAATTATTATTTATTTTATTTACTGCGTTTTTTTGAATGTTGGGACCTAAAGGCATGAAATTGGACTAATGTGCAAACTCAGACTTAATTATAAAATCTGGTAATTATCTGAAAGCAATTTCATTACTTGTGGTAAATGAGGAAATAATTAAATAATTAAATGGTAATAAAACACAAAACACAAACGGAGACCAACCGCAAAGTTGGGTGAGCATTCAAACGCTCATACCCAATTTTCGAACCCGATATTTGATAACGGCTTCTGGGAACCTCCGTGGGATCCAGTTGCTATACAGTGTGTCCTAGATTTTATTCGGGTGGCGACTCCATCTCCGAATAGGCCCATGACCTATATCGTATTTCCTAGTGGGCCTTGAGCCCACACAGTGCAGTGGTCACCAAACATTGAGGCACGCGCTAAACCCCGCCGCCTACACCGTTGCATTCAAAAATTCCTATTGGAATGCTGTCAGGGGTTTGATCATGAGCAGATCATGAGCCACCAACTCATGAGGAGTGCTCGTGAGGAGCACTCCCATCTTTTGGCAAAAATGTGCTCCAGATGCTCTATTGACAGACTACTCATGACCACTTCAAAAGATGCTCATTAACGGGATTGAAGACAATCGATTCAGCTAAAATTTTTTCATAAAATTGTAGATAATTTTATTATATTTCCTTAAAACTTTGAATCATCTCATTTGGACATGTGTAGCTCAAGATATTGCTGAAATACTAAGAGTTGTGAAAACTGAAATGCAAGCTATATATGCTAACTTCGACTGAAGATTTACATACCCAAATGAACTTGGATTTTGATAAGAAAGTACAATTTGGAAAGCTTAAGATGTCTAATTCAAAATCTAATTGGCTCATTTTCTCATTTAAGAGCTCTAAATAAATCAAAAGCCTTCTTCAATCTTAGAGGTTCAATCACCCCGAAAAGTCACTATTCATCCAAAGTGTATATGCTTGGTATATATTTGGTATATAATTCCCTACACACTTAATTGAAATTATTAGCATAAAAATTGTTTGTCAAAGTCCAAAATTAGGAGTTTGATCATGCAAATGGTCAATAATCTACCCCTTTTTGGCTTTGACAACCAATTTGAAAAGATGATAAATAATATATGTGTGTGTGTAAAAAATAAATAACATGTATAAGTACATTAAATAAAATAGCTCTCCCTTTCAAATTAAATGGATGCAAAAAAAAAAAAAAAGAAAATATTTTGCTCCCCCTTAACATATGTATAAATTCAATATTTATCATGTATTAGAGCATATAAATAAATGAATTATCATAACATATATAAGGGTTTAACAAATATATTCCTTTAAAAGAATATATATTTCTTTATTTCTCCTCCTTATTAGACATGATAAGAAATATAAATAAATTTTATTATCCTTCTTGTAAAAAATAAAGACAACATAACAAGTTATCAAACAACATGGCCTAACATAACAAATGGTGATAACATGATTATTAAAACATGTTAGATAACATGAAGGAAATACTTTCAAACATATATGCATATAGTGTTACTATAATGCATCACAAGATAGTATGTATGTTGTATTCAAACATCACATGATCATGTAGATTTTAACTAGTCAATCAATCATACATAATCATGTGCTTCTTAGCATATCTTAAACATAATTATTCATCCCCTAAGCACATAACTTCTTCTCCCCCTTTGTCAAAGACAAAAACAAAAGAGAGAGATATAAGTGGAAATCAACCTAAGGGAGCCAAAAATTCTAGAGGGAATAAAAGATCAAGAACCAAAACAATGCAAGCAAAGATACTTAAAATCTTTATAAAATTCATGTTATTTTAAAAGATAAAAACCATTCCCAAGAAGAATTATACATGAATATGAATTTTGCATGAATAAACACAATTAATAGTCATGCATAAATAAAATTCATGTCATATAAAAACAAAGTAAGCAAAACAAGGCTATTTATCACAAGGACAAAACTAACCATACTTATATTGTTATTATGCATGAGAAAAAGAGTTATGTGAAATAAATTCAAATAATTTTCTCCCCCTATTTCAATGGATTTAAAAAATTAATATTAAGGAAACACTATCACATAGTTATGTCACTTATATAAACACATCTTTGAAAAAAAATTTATCTTCCTTAGAAGAAATTAACTAAGTACGCATGCAAACTCAATTATTTTTCCTCCTTTGTCAAAATGCAAAGATAGACTAAATATTAAAAATATCCATGCATTATCAAAGATAAAAAAAATTTCTAAGAAAACACAAAAATTAAACAAACTCAAAAAATATTCCCTCTTTGTCAAAATGCAAATAAAATTGCATTAACAGGAGAGAGTTACAATGATATTCAGATACCAATTTTAGACAAGACATAAAACTAACAGCTCATGTCTTATATCTAAAAAATATCCATAAGATAAACCAAACTAAAACTAAACCAAAATAATTATAAAACAGACTAATAGCTTATGGTTTATATCCAGAAAATAAACCGAACATAAACTAATGAAAAATAGTCATAAAACACACTTAACAGCTCAAAAGTTAGATACGAAAAGTATACTGAAAATAAACCAAACATAAATTGACATAAAATGAATTAAAAAAATAGACTAACAGCTCAAAACTTTGATACATAAAGTATTCTGAAAATAAACCAAACATAAACTATCATGAAAATACATTAAAAAATTTTGTTGAGGAGGAGGAATATTTATGAAAAATTAAAATAATTAATTAATTAAATTTAGCTCAATAATGAATTATTAATTTGCAAAATAAGAGGGCTTTTTATTTAAAAAAAAATTGAACGAATCCGTATAGATTCAAATCAAATAAAATTAATACAAAGATCATGCAAATGTGAAATACAATATATCATGTATATGAAGTAAATTTGCTAAAGCAAATACTTTTAAAACAAAATATATACATGATGCTGAAAATGATTTTTCTAAAGAACACATTGACATAAGAATCCAAACATCAATTCATCAATTTAGCAAGTGATCAAGACAAGCTTGAGCCATCAATCATACTAAGTTCATGCTTAATAAAATTCAATCTTTCCTCACAAAGAGGCTTAGTAAAGATGTCTGCTAATTGATGATTAGTATCAACAAAATCAAGAAAAATATCATCATTTTGCATATGATCACGCAAGAAATGATGTCTAATATCAATATCTTTAGTTCTAGAATGCTGAATGGGATTCTTACTAAGGTTTATAGCACTTGTATTATCACACTTAATTGGAATGTGATTAATATCAATGCCATAGTCCAAAAGTTATTGTTTTTGCCATAGAACTTGGGTGCAACAACAATTAGCTGCCACATATACTGCTTCAGCGGTGGACAAGGCAACAGAAACTTATTTCTTATTAAACCAAGAAACTAAGCAATTTCCTAAAATTTGACAAGTTCCGAAAGTGCTTTTTCAATCTAGTAGGCTATTATCAAAATCAGCATCAGAATAACTAATTAAGTCAAAGGAAGAACTCCTAGGATACCAAAGTCCTAAATGCAATGTACAATAAAGATATTTAAAATTATTTTGATAGCATTTAAATGAGACTCTCTAGGACTTGATTGAAATCTAGCACACAAGCAAGTAGCAAACATAATATCGAGTCTACTAGCGGTTAAATAAAGAAGGGATCCAATCATACCTCCAAATCACTTTTCATAAACCATTTTGCCATTCTCATCCTTATTAAGTTTGGTTGTGGTGCTCATTGGAGCTTTGCTTGATTTAGCTCCATCCATTCCAAACTTCTTGAGAATGTCCTTTGCATATTTGGTTTGATTTATGAAAATCCCATCTTTACATTGCTTGATTTGAAGTCCAAGAAAGAACTTGAGTTCTCCCATCATACTCATCTCAAATTCTCCTTGCATTAGCTTAGAAAATTCCTTACACAAGTAATGGTTAGTAGCACTAAAAATAATATCATCAACATAAATTTGAACAATTAATAAATCATGCTTGGATTTCTTTATAAAAAGAGTTGTGTTAACCTTTCCTTTAGAGAAACCTTTCTCTAGTAAAAAGTTACTCAATTTTTATACCAAGCTCTTGGAGCTTGTTTCAATCCATACAATGCTTTTGATAATTTAAAAACATGATTTGGAGAGTCAAAATTTTCAAAACCTAGAGGTTGTTCAACATATACCTCCTCTTCAATAAAACCATTTAAAAATGCACTTTTAACATCCATTTGATAAAGTTTAAAATCCATGTATCATGCAAATGCAAGTAACATCCTAATAACTTCTAACCTTGCAACGGGGGCAAAGGTTTCATCATAATCAATTCCTTCCTCTTGATTATAACCTTTAGCTTTAGCTACTAGTCTAGCTTTGTTCCTAGTTATGACACCTTGTTCATTCATCTTATTTCTAAACACCCATTTGGTGCCAATAATAAGATGATGTTTAAGTCTAAGAACCAAAGTCCAAACCTTGTTTCTCTTAAATTGATTTAACTCTTCTTGTATAGCAAGGACCCAAAATTCATCACTCAAAGCATCATCAACATTTTTGGGTTCAATTTGAGAAATGAAAGCTAAATTAACAATAGACTTGAGTTTAGATCTAGTAGTTACCCCTTTTGTAGTGTCACCTATAATGAGGTCTTGAGGGTGAGCTTTCTTAAATTGCCAATCTTTTAGAAGTTCATCCTTCAAAGTAGGTTGAGGTATCTCCTCATTTTCCTTCTTGCTTGGATCTTCAAGTTCCGAAGGCTTACTAGAATTTTCTTCTTGTGTTTCCATAATCTCATTGTCACCTACAAGATCATCAACACTACAAACATCCTTTCTAGGATCAAGTGAGTTTGATTCATTAAATACCACATGCATTGACTCTTCAACTACTAGAGTTCTCTTATTAAAGACTCTATATGCTTTGCTAGAGATGGAATAGCTTAGGAAAATTCCTTCATCAGCTTTGGAATCAAATTTCCCAAGATTATCCTTAGTGTTCAATATAAAGCACTTACATCCAAATACTCTTAGATATGAGATTTTAGGTTTTCTATTGTTCCATAGCTCATAAGATGTTTTATTTAAAATTGGCCTTTTTGAAAACTCGGTTTAAAATATAACAAGATGTGTTAATGGATTCCACCCAAAAGTATAGAGGCAAATTATACTCATGAAGCATTGTTCTAGCCATTTCCACAAAAGTTCTTTTTTTCCTTTCAACTACCCCATTTTGTTGAGGAGTTCTAAGAGATGAAAATGTATAAGAAATACAATTTTCATTACAATAGTTTTTGAAAAATTCATTTCCAAATTCGGTTCCATGATCACTTCTAATGGATGAAATACAAAATCCTTTTTCTTTTTTAACTCTTTTTGAAAAAATTTCAAAAGCTTTAAATGCATCATTCTTATGAGCAAGAAAACACACCCAAGTGTATCTAGATTAATCATCAACCAATACATAAGCATAGTGCATTCCACCAAGACTAGCAACTTTAGTTGGTCCAAACAAATCTATATGTTTAAGTTCAAGTGGCCTAGAAGTGGACACTATATTTTTTTGCTTAAATGAAGACTTAGATTGTTTTCCCTTTTGAAAAACATCACAAGGTTTATCCTTAGTGAATTCAAGCTTAGGTAAACCAATCAAAAGTTCATGTTTACAAATATCATTTAAAAGCTCAAAATTTGCATGTCATGTGTCATGGGAAATTGACATTAAGCATTTTATGTCTTTGTTATCAATTTAATTCAAATCAATAACATAAACGTTATCTACTCTTTCACCACTAAAAATTACTTTGTCTTCATCAAGACTACTAACAAAGTAATTTTTAGGATAGAAAGTCACCTTATTTCCCATATCACATAATTGACTTATACTTAGCAAATTATGTTTAAGACCATCAACAAACAACACATGATGTATAGATAAGGATTGAGGATTACCTATTTCTCCAATGCCAATAATTTTTCCTTTTGCATTATCACCGAAGGTAACATGTCCTCCATCTTTAGTATCAAGTTCGTTGAATTGCTCCTTGTCTCCCATCATGTGCCTTGAACATCCACTATCGAGATACCACTTGCTTTTTGTTCTTGTGGATTTCAAGCACACCTACATAAAATATTTTAAATGTTCTTTTGAACCTAAACCTTTCTTGGTCTAGGTTGGTTAGTTTCAAGATAATCCAAAGGAAGCAAATTCATGTTTAGTTTTCTATAGAAGCATATATTATTGGTATGTCCTTTGATCATGCAATATGAACATACAACATTTTTAAATTTATTTCTCCTAGAATGAAATGTTGTCCTAGTGTGTGCAGCATATCTTTGGTGTTATGTGTATCTCTCATTATTTTATGATATTGAGTAAGACATACATTAGCAATGGTGATGAGCATTTCGATAAGTTTGTGCAATATTTTTATGTGTATTGTGTTGTGTAGCATACCTATTATAATTATGTCTAGTGTACATATAAGCATCCTTAGGTTGAGGTGCTCTAGATTGAGCTTTACCTCTTTGTGTTAATGAAGGGTTAATCTTATGAGACTTTGCCTTCCTATTTAACACATGAGATTTTTTAGCTTGAATCTCATTAGAGGTTGAAGGAGTAAAATCATGTGAAGCTTTAACAAAAGTGATATGTGATGAGGATGATGAAGACATTCCATTTTTATATTCAATTCAATGGATATCCCCATGAAATTTTTAAGATTAAAGAAGACTATCTAAAGTTTATTTTCCTCTTTTAAATTTAGCAATGGAATTTTTTAATTCTAAGACTTCCATAGAAAGTTTATGATTTTCATCATTTGCTTCTTAAGTTAGTCTTCCAATGAATTAAAAGATTTAGCATCACTAACAAAATTTTCATTTGATGCAACAAGTTTAGCAAAATCAATTTTTAAGCATTCAAAATCCTTATTTAAGCTAGCTAACTCATGTTTATATTGTTTCTTCTTAGATAACAAACTTTTGCATTTAATAAGTAATTTGCTCATAATAGAGCTCTCATCATCATCATCATCATCATCATCATCACAATATTCATCACAATCATCAAAGGAAGAGTAAGAAGTGGATGGTACCTCATTTTCATTTTCAATGGCCATGAAGCAAAGATTGGCAACTTCTTGTTGTTTCTCTTCCTCTTCAGATTCGGAGGAATCATCCCAAGTAGCTTTGAATGCCTTCTTCTTATATTTTGCTCCCTTGCTCTTGAATTTGAGTTTAGGACATTCACTTCTAATGTGTCCCGGTTTCTTGCATTCATAGCAAGTAACCTCTTTTATTTTCTTCCTCCCATCTCCTTCAAACTTCTTGTTGAAGTCCCTTATTCTTGAGAAATTTTTCTTTCTTAAGAACTTCTTGAAGTTCCTAGTGAGCATGGCAATGTCACCATCTTCATCACTAGAATCTTTGATGCTTTCCTCTTCATTATCTTCTTGAAGAGCTTTTAGAGCAATGCTCTTTTTCTTTTTTTTTTCTCTTCTTGTTCTTCACCTCTTTGCTTGATGGTGAGCTCATGTGTCAAGAGCTTACCAATTAGCACATCGGTTGATAGAGTAGAGAGGTCTTGAGCTTCCTTAATTGAGGTAACATGAGATTCCCAATCCTTCTTAGGTAGGATTCTTATAATCTTGTTGTTTACCTCTTCCTTGGAGAAATGTTTTCCAAGTTTCTTAAGGGTTGTAAGGAGAGCATTGAGATGGTTTTTCATCTCCATGATTGATTCTTGAGGCTTCATTTTTAATAGTTCATATTCATACATATGAAGTTGAACCTTCTTGCTTCTTACTTGAATGTTGCCTTCATAGTGATTCTCCAAGGTCTCCCATATTTCTTTAGCCAAAATGCAATGTTGAAGCTTGCCTCCTTCTTCTCTTGTCATGGAGGAGACTAGAGTAATCATAGCCTTTTTATTTTTATGATTTTCTTCCTTTTGATCAACACTCCATTGGCTTCTTTCAAGTGTAGTTATCACACCATCAATGATGGTTGTAGGTGGTTCCCAACCTCTTAGGACAATATCCCAAAGTTTGATGGAATCACAATCAAGATGTAATTCCATTTTGAATTTATAATGTGGATAGTCACTACCATCAAAGAATGGTCTAAGAGAGAGATGTTTTGAGATTCACTCCCTATGATCTTGTCTTCTAGTAATGAAGTACCTAGAATTCAAGCTCTGATACCAATTAAAAGAGTCTTAGAGGGGGGGGGGGAATAGGACTATCAAACAAAAATGAGAAATTAAAGGAATTATTTGCAAGAATTAAGTAAGAGTTGAGAAGGAAGAATGAAGAACACAAATATTTATGGAGTTTGAATTCAACAATAATCCTACGTCTCCACCTAACTTATCCCAAAGTTAGGATTTTTTAATCACCCATAATCTTATTAATAAGATTGAGAATACACAAGAGTTTTATGGCTCACTCTTAAAACCTTACAACTTGAGTTTTCAAGGCTCACTAAAAAACCAAATTCCCAAGTGTTTTAATGGCTAAACACTTAAACCAATTCCTTTAGAATAGAATCTTAATTCCCATTTTCTAAACCTAGAAAATAGAAGAATAAGAATGTCTATTCTAATCACTCACCAACTGTCATAAGAGTTATACACAAGGAATTTGTTTAAAAGAAAGTTTAAGAGCTCAATTGAATGTTTAAGAAAATGATGAATGATAAACAAGTTTTCTTAACCTTTCAATTGAATTCTAAGTTTTTTTATACAGAAAAACACTTAAAAATGTAGTTAATGGATGTATGAATCATTTCTCTAAACTTTATAATTGATTTTGAATCAATTCTTGAACTTATGGCAGCTCAAAGGCTGCTTATGAGTGCCTCACGAGTGAACAGTGCTTGTGAGAGGTGAAATTATAGCCGTTGCATTCAAAAATTCCTATTGGAATGCTGTCAAGGGTCTGCTCATGAGTAGGTCATGAGCCACCAACTCGTGAGGAGCACTGCCATCTTTTGGCAAAAATGTGCTCCAAATGCTCCATTGACGGACTACTCGTGACCACTTTGAAAGATGCTCGTGAACAGGACTAAAGAAGATTGATTCAGCCAAACATTCTTCATAAAAAGTTGTAGATAATTGTCTTATATTTCCTTAAAACTTTGAATAACCTTATTTGGACATCTTTACCTTAAGATATTGCTGAAATACCAAGAGCTGTGAAAACTAAAATGCAAGCTACATATGCTGACTTCGATTGAAGATTTTCATACCCAAATGAACTTGGATTTTAATAAGAAAGTACAATTTGGAAAGATTAAGATGTCTACTTCAAAAGTGAAGAGTCTTATTTTCTCATTTAAGAGCTCTAAATAAGTCAAAAGCCTTCTTCAATCTCAGAGGTTCAATAAGCCCGAAAAGTCACTATTCATCCAAAAGTGTATATGCTTGGTATATGTTTGGTATATAATTCCCTACACACTTAATTGAAATTATTAGTATAATTTTTTTTTGTCAAAGTCCAAAATTAGGAGTTTGATCATGCAAATGGTCAACAATATATATATATATATATATATATATATATATATAAGAATGCCTGACTGGATATGGTTTAGATTGTATGTATATATAGTATAATAATTCACTCAGTGAGGTCTGACCTCCCTAAATTATTTTTTTTCCTAGGAGATCCTATATCATCATACCATAGTAGTAGAGTTCTTCGTCGGGGTTCTTCTATCCCAGCTATTTTATGTAGATGTATATTTTGAACTTTGATTTGTATTCTAGAAACTGCAGTAGTAGTGTTATCGTATCAGAAGAGTATTGCTTTGTTTTGATGCTTTGTACCTTAAAAGTTGTATTTGAATATTGTATGAATATATATATTCATTTATGAAAGGATTTGGAATATCTATTTTATATATCGATTTTGAGAAATTTTTTAATTAAGTTGTATTTATTTATTGCATGTTTTATTTTTCTAAGGCTTGCTATGGGTTCCGGATTCAAAAGAATTCCGGTTCCCTAGCACCAGTCATGGCCCCTATTTTAGGTCATGACAAAGTTGGTATCAGAGCCTAGGTTTATAGATGTGGACCTAGGTTATCAAGTCATGTTTTCTTTGAAACTACTATAGTTAAATTAGGTTCGATTATGTCTTTGAAAAGTCTTCCTTGCATTAGGAATTTTGATTAACCGTTAAGGTGTCTGTTAATATTTGTTATTAGTTGAATTATTTGTGATCGATGTGGACAATGAATGGTTGTTTTAGCACTATGCAGTAGTTGGTTGTCGGAGTAAGAGGTTATTTTGCAGAATTCTTAAAGAAGAATTTAGTTTATGGGTGACAAGGGTTCTACACCTCAAAATCTTATCTCCGCTATCACTGCTAGGAAAGTGTTGAGGAAGGGTTGTCAGGAACACTTGGCTTTACTCAAGGATACTTTAGTGGAGAAATTGTCTCTCATAGATGTTCTAATTGTTTGTGAGTTTTTTGGTGTTTTTCCTAAGGAGTTGCCAAGTTTACCACCTCACAGAGATTGAATTCTGTATCAATGTGGTTCATGATATAGCTCTTATTTTGGTGCAATTGTACATAATGGCTCTTGCAGAGCTGTAAGAGCAGTTGCAAGATTTGTTGAACAAGGGTTTTGTCAAACCCTATGTCTTTCCTTGGGGTGCACTAGTCTTGCTGGTGAAGAAGAAGGATGGTACACCCAGACTGTGCATTGATTACATAGAACTAAACGAGTATCCTCTTTCGAGGATAAATAATATGTCTGATCAACTTCAAGGCACACAGTTCTTTTCCAAGATTGACATAAGGTCGAGCTACCATCAGTTGTTGATCAGTAAAGTCAATGTTCTTAAAACAGCATTCTGCACTCGTTATGGACATTATAAGTTTTTAGTGATATCCTTCAGATTGGATAATGCACCAGCAGCTTCCATCGATCTGATGAATAAGGTATTTAGACTATATATGGATTAGTTTATGGTAGTCTTCATTGATGATATACTTGCATATTCAAAGTGAATGAAAGTGGCACGTATATCACTTGAGGACTGTACTATAGACACTAAGAGAACGTCAGCTTTACATTGAATTCATGAAATGTAATTTCTGGTTGAAGAGTGTTGTTTTTCTTGGACACATGTTGTCTAAGGATGGTATCTAAGTTGATCCATAAAAGATCGAGGTAGTGTTTGAATAGCCTATACTAATTACAGCTATTGAGATTTGTAATTTTCTAAGCTTAGCTAGGTATATTAGGAGATCTGAGTAGAATTCTCTAGAATTGTAGCTCCTATGACCCGCCTAACTCAAAAGAATGTGAAGTTATGTGGCTAGATGTTTATTAGAACAGTTTCCAGTTACTGAAGAAGACCATTGATCTAAGGGCTATATGAGTTTTAGAGGATAAGATCTGACATCATTATAGTATTTCATCATATCATCATAGCATCTCATTACAGCATTTTATCACGACATTTCATTCTAGTATTTCATCATAACATTTCATCATAACATTCATCATAGCATGTCATCATGGCATTTCATTATAGAATGATCTTCTGGTAAGAGATGCACAAGTTAATTTTTTAGGGTTGATGTTGGAAAATTTGAGAAAAAAGATTCTATATAAGTTGCAGAATGAGCTTACAGTGTACATTCAGATGCTACCAAGATGTACCACAGTCATAAGAATCAATACTAGTGGGCTAGATTGAAGAAGGATGTAGCTGAGTATGTTTCTAAGTGTTTAACTTGCCAGCATGTGAAAATTTAGCATCAGAAGTCACTTATTCAGTAGCTAAGTTGACTAAGCTGTATATGAAGCACATTGTGTGCCTATGTGGAATGTTTGTCTATTGTATATGGTAGAGGTACAGTGTTTACCTCTCGATCTTGACAAAGTTGCTAGAAGCGATAGGCACCTAGTTGGATTTCAGTACTGCTTTTCATCCTCACACAGATAGTCAGTCTGAGAGAACGATCCAAACGTTAAAAGAAATGTTGAAGATGTGTGTTTTGGATCTAAAAGGTAGCTAGGTTGATTATTTGCTACTTGTGGAATTCACTTATAATAACAGCTACCATGGCTGTGTTGAAATGACACCACATGAGGAAAATCTTATTTAGACCTGAGATTGTCTAGAATGCAGTAGAGAAAGTCGCTGTGATTAAAAGAAGATTAAAGACCGCAGTTAGTAGGTAGAAGAGCTATATGGATCTAAGATGCAGAGATATGGAATTTCATATTGAAGATTGTGTTTCTAAAGGTGTCTCTGAAGAATGGTGTGAAGAGATTTAGTATGGTTGCATATCAGTTGGCTTTGCCTCTGAATCTATTTCATGTGCATCCAGTGTTCCATGTCTCGATACTAAGAGAGTGTATTTCGGACAGTTCGCACATGTTGTAACCGGACAATGTAAAAGTGAATGAAGATATAAAGTTCAAGAAGGAATCAGTTATGATTTTAGATTATCAAGCTTGACAATTACGTTTGAAGCAGATTCCGATGGTTAAAGTGTTATGGTGTAGCAACAACGTAGAAGAGCATACCTGGGAGATTGAAGCTAAGATGCGAGCTTCTTACCCGTATCTCTTTCCTCCTTGATTCTTGTTTATTCTTTCTTGAATTCGAGGACGAATATAATAACCCTAGTTTTTAAATTATTTTATTTTAAAATGATATATGCAATATTAATAAATTCAAAAGTTTTATTTGATTATTTGATTATTTTATGGTTAATATTTATTATTTCATATTAAATTATAATTTTCTACATAAATATTTATTTCGAAACTTATTATTTTAGAAATTAATTTACATTATATTTACTACTTTGAAAAGAATTATTTTAATAATAGTATTTAAGCACTAATGTTATTTTATTGATTGACTTAAATTTGAGTATTATTTTATTATTTAATCGTTCCATAATATTGTTTATTTTATTATTATTATTATTATTATTATTATTATTATTATTATTATTATTATTATTATTATTAAACTACATTATTTTGCATGGTTATTTTATGTGAGTATATTTTTATGTGGTGGAGATTTGTTTACATAAAGTATTATTATTATAATATAAAGTTTTATTTTATATATATATATATATGCACACACGCATGCATGCAAAACCCATACATACTCATTCATTCACTAACAAACACATTGCACAAAGAAAAAAAAGAGAAAGCAACGTGAACCAAAGGAAGAAACCAAACGTAGGAGACTTCGTCTCCTCTCTTCCTTACACCGTCTGACTTTTATATTGTCACTGTGCCTTTATCACTTCCGACCACCGTTTCTTGAGCTTCTGGTCTCTTTCTTCTCCTCCAACACTGGTGAGTACTAATTTAGCTTCGGTTTGAGTACTTGAGTTTTTGTGAATTTTAGTTTTTGAGTTTTAGGGTTTTTCATTTTTTAAAAGCTCGATCTTGATGATTCACACAAGTCTCCTTCACAAAAGTTGATCTTGGTAGCTTGATCTACATCTCTATATTTTTTAAAATTTTTGGGATTTATTTTAATTTTTGTGAATTTTTAAATATTTTATTATTATTTAGTGAATTTTTGAAAATAAATTATATAAATTATGAATTTGGTTAAATTATTATTATTATATATTGTTATTAATTTTGGTGTTGAGAAATTAATTTTTGGGATTATTATATAATTTTTAGAAATATTTATAGTTTATGTATGTTTTAGTATATTGAGTTAAATGTGTATTTTGGTTGAAATTAGAGTTTAATTATGTGTTTTAGTTAATATTAGAATGTTATTTGTTGATAAAATAATTTTTATGAATTTATATAATTTTTATGGATTTTTATATAATTTATGTGTATTTTGAATTATTAAGTTAAATAAGTATTTTTGTTGAAATTATTGGTTAAATATGTGTTTTGGTTGATATTATTATATTATATGTTGATTAAATGATTTTAATGAATTTCTATAATTTTTGAGGAATTTATTTAGTATATTTAAGTATATTTGATATTTGATATTATAGGGATAAATGCGTAATTTTGTGTTAATTATAGTGAAATATTATGTTTTAGTTGATTTTATAATTCTTTAAGGTATTAAATGATTTTTACAAATTAATTATTATTTTTAACTGATTAATTCTATTTTTCAAAAAAAAAATTTCAAATAATATATTATATATTATTTTGGAAATGAAATGGGTTTTAAACAAATTTTATTATATAATTAAACTATTTAAGCAATTAAATGTGAAATTTCATTATATTATGTTGAATAATTGTAAAAATGAATTTTTATTAAAATTTGTGGAATTATTAAGAAAATGGATTTTTAATAATATTATATTATTAATTAGGGTTTTTAAATAATTATTGGTAAAATAATTATATTTGGTGTTTTAATACTTAAATTTCTATATTTTGATATTTTTGAGGGTATTTATGGTATTTATCGATTTTAAATATATTTTATTGAATAATTGTATTTTGTGGTGAATTGTGGACTTCGGTTGAGGGAAATTTGTAGTTTGGATCTCGACTGAGGAGTTATGAGAATTCTAGTTTGAAGTGTTTTTTTTTCTTGTAGGACTGGCTCTACTTTTTAAGTAGAGAGATATTCATTTTACAGTGGAGGTTCTGTTGAATTTTTTGTAGGATTCTCATAAATGTGAAATCGAGTTTAATTCCTATTCTCTGTCTGTTCGTGTTTAGTAATTCTAGATCGAGTCTCTAGAAGTGTAAGAAATTTATTTTGATGGTTGTTGTTATTGTATTTTTCTAGCTGCGTTGAGACAGAAACCTAATGGACTAGGCCCGCAGAGTCTATCTCGTGGAGCACTAATCAGTGAGTTATTATACTATATATATATATGCATTGCATATAGAATGCATGACTTAGGATTTTTTTTTTCATTTTCATTATATGCTTTTAAAAGTGATTTAAATTATAATATGATTTGGTATAATTTTAGTATATTTTGATGTATATATCTGCATATTTTCCATATACATTTACTTTATCTTTGGTATATTTAAGGTTTATTTTTTATAGATGCATGCTAGATAATTAGGTTTATTTTTTTTAGTATATTTTAGAACGTATACATGTTTTAAATGTAAATTTATTTATAATTGTTTATTTTAATGATTAGTATAATTTAGGTATATTTATAGTATATTTTAGGCTTATTCTTAAATAATTGTATGTCATAACATCGATTTATACTTAAATTATTTTTGAGTATATTCTTAGTATATTTTAATATACTTATAAATAAATGTATGTTTAACTATTAATTTAAACTCAGCATGTTTATAGTATACTATTGGTTTATTTTTAGTATATTTCATGATTTATTTGGATTTATTCTACATATATATACTCGAAATATACTTAGTTATTTTAAGTATATTTCCGGTATATATATGGTTTATTTGGTTATTATGAATGACATTATGCATTATTTATTTTCTCATATGAATGGTTTAATGGTTTATTTTCAGTATATTTTATGATTGATTTGAATTTATCTGACATATATATATACTTAGTTTATTTTAAGTATATTTCTAGTATATATATGGTTTATTTTATCATTATGATTATTATTTTGCATTATATATTTACCCATAAGAATGATTTATTTTAAATGGAGGATATTGATTTATTTTAAATGGAGGATATCAATAAAGCGTGCTACCTAGTGGGCAGCACTAGGACCGTGTACGTACCGATTCAATAGACTTAGGTTTGAGTGAGGAATTAATTGTGGTGATAACGATTTAATTGATAATGATTTGATTGAAGTGATTGATATATGATGTGATTAATAGTGTGATTTTTGGAGCTCGGTTGACCAAGTGTCTCGGGGCCAATCACACTGACAGTTAGACTGCTGGAGCTCGGTTGACTTAGTGTCTCGGGGTCAGTCTATTGTCTAGAATGGAATAAGTGTTTTATTTGAATTTAAGTGAGCATGTATGGCTAGAGTGATGATATGGTTAATTGAGGTTGTGATTAATAGGGTTCTATTTGATCGTTCATGTATTAAAAGAAATGTTTTTTGCACTTATTATTTTTATTAAAGTAGAGTTTGACATTTGTGTGAAATGCGTGTATATATATATATATATATATTATAATATCCGGTGTTTTTAAATATTTTTATACTGTATCGGGATATGCAATGTTAATAATTCTATTATATAATATTGATATTTCATGAGTTGTTGTTTAATTAGAATTGATTTTTTTTAATTATTTATTATTGTTTTAAGTACTTTATGTAAAATTTTCCCGGGACTTTCATTTTTGGGGAAATTTTCATGTAAATAATTTTCTATTAATTATTTTAAATAGATTTACGGACTTGCATGAATTCATATATATTTTTAAAATACTAAATAAAGCCTATGTGTGTATATATTTATTTAATTAGGGTTTAATTTATTATCCTAATATTTTATTATTTATTTATTTGGTTTATTGTTATTTAATTATTTTCATGTAGTATATAAATTATTAGAATATTAAATATGTGGTGTGCAAATTTTTCCAAGTATTTTATTTATACACCATATTATAATATATATATATATTTATATTATTTTTTTCTTTTTCTTATTCTTTTTTTCCTTTTTCTTTTTCTTTTATTTCTTTTTCTTTTTCTTTTCTTTTTCTTTTCTTTTCTTTTCTTTTTCTTTTCTTCTTCTTTCTCCTTTCTTCCTGAAACCCATCCCTTCTCTCCCTCACCGCTGCAACTTCCGACCACCTACCATCGGTGTGCCTCTCACCATGCCACCTTCACTCCCAGCTGCTCCGCCGCCCCTAGTCTTCTTCCCCGGCGTAGGCTAGCTTCCTTTCCACCATTTTTTGCCGAATCACCAAGCTCCAATGTGTCTTCCTCCTCCGACCACCAAACTTCACATTTTTAGTGTCTTTGGACTCCTCTAGCAACGGTAATCATGATTCTAGCTTTGGTTTGAGCTTAAATGGCCTTGAATTTCTTGTTTTTTCGATTTTTCTCAATTTGGCTGAATTAGGTTTTTGATTTTTTTTTGAATTTTTCTTGTTGATTCATGATAAATTCCTTCACAAATGTTGTTCCCCTTAGCTTAATCTACATGTATGAATTTTTTTATAATTTTTGGAGATTATTTTGATTTTTGGGTATTTTTGAATATTTTAATATTATTTTCTAATTTTTCAAAATTAATTAATTAAATTATGAAATTGTGTTTTATGATAAATATAGGTGTTAAAATGAATTACAGGAATTTATTTGGAATTTTTATGAATTTCTATGTATGTATTTTGAATTATTTAGGTTTATGTAATTTTGGGAAAATTAGGTTAATTGTGTTTTTAATTGAATTTAATTGGTTAATTGAGTTTAATTATTAATATTATTGATAAATATGTTGAGAAAATTAATTTTGGATAATTATACTATTTTTGGTGAATTTTTGAAGTAATTATAGTATATATATATATATATATATATATATATAGGTATTTTGATAATTTTACCCTTAATTGGCTAAAAATGTAATTTAATTGGTTTAAATAGTTATTTAAGGTATAAAAATGATTTCTACAAATTATTTAGTATTTTTAACTAATTAAAACTATTTTTCGTGAATTATTTTCAATTATATATATAATATACGATTTTACTAATAAAATGAGTTTCTATCGGTTTTTAATGTGTTTTAAGGCCAATTATGTAATTTTTACTTATAAAATGAATTTCTATGTTATAAGGGTATTTTTGGTATTTCTGAAATTGTTTTGTGATTGTGGACCCCGATCGGTAGACTGTAGTTTGGAGTCCGATCGAGGGGTTGTGGATGAGTGGTTGAGCCTGTTTTTCAAAGTGTGTTTCTTTGCAGGGTCGACTTTACTCTTTGAGTAGAGAGATGTTAGTTTTACAGGGGAGGTTCTGCCGAATTTTTGGTAGAATTCTCGTAAAACGTGATGTCCGGTCGAACCCTAATTTTGATTTTGTGTTTAATATTCTAGATCGAGTTCTAGGATTTTTTGTTAGGTTTATTTTGATTTCTGTCGTTATTGTTTGTTTAGTTGCACCGAGACCGAGGCCTAGTGGACCAGGCCTGTCGGACCAATCTCGAGGAGCGCACTAAGTGTGAGTTACTATTATATGTATATGTGCTCTAGGGTGCATGATTTAGAAATGTATGTTTTATTTTGATTAAATATGCATAAATGGTTTAAATATTACTTAAGTTTATTTTTAGTTTATTTTTTGTTTATTTTCTGTATATTTTAAACTATATGCATGTTTAATCAATAAATTATTCTTAAAATGTTTTTAGGTATATTCATGGTTTATTTTTAGTTTATTTTGTAAATAAATTGAATTTATTTGACGTGTATATACCTGAAATATACCTGGTTTATTTTTGGTATATTTCTAGTATATATATGGTTATTGTTGCTATTATATTTAAATTCATGCATCATTTACTTTTATGAATGTATGTTTTATATTTCAATGAAGGATATCAATAAAACATGCTACCTAGTGGGCAGCACTAGGACCGAGTACGTAACGGTACGCTTATAACATTTAGGCTGTATTACTAACCATTTGTGGATATTGATTGGATATGATTATTTGATGTGTGAGATATGATTTAGGAGTGTGATTGCTAGAGCTCGATTGACCAAGTGTCTCGGGGCCAATCACACTGACAGTCAGACAGCTGGAGCTCGGTTGACTTAGTGTCTCGGGGCCAGTCTACTGTCTAAATGGATTAAGTGAACATAGTTGGAATAAGTGAGCCTGTATGGCTAGAGTTTTGTCTAACACTGTTTTGAGGTTGCGATATCATAGGGTTCTATTAGATCCTTCATAAACGATGATTTTTAGTAAAAATATATAAAATGAATTTATTGCATCTGTATGTATTTTCTTGTATATATACATATTATATATACTTTGATTGTGTGCATTGACATTTAGTATGCATGTATATATATTATAGTAATTCACTCAGTGAGGTCTGACTCCCCTCTGTTGACCATTTTTCAGGAGAGTCATTTTCATCAGACCTCAGTAGCAGGCCTGTACGCTGGATTTCTTCCGCCTCGGCTTCTTTGTGTAAACTGCTTCTCTGAGTCTTGAGTTTTATTTTATCTAGACACTATAGTAGTCATTAAATTATTGAAGAGATGTTGTATTGTATTTGAACTGGATTTGTATTAAAAGAGTTTATATATATATATGAGATGAGTATTTAATTTAGATCCAGTTGGTGCAAATGTTATTATTATATTTATGATTTTCATTTCCGCTGCATTATATATTGTTATTACTATTGCATGTTTTTTTTAGGCTTGCTACGGGTTTCAGATTCAAAAGAATTCCCATTCCCTAGCGCCGATCATGGCCCCTGTTTTGGGTCGTGACAAAGTTGGTATCAGAGCCTGGTTCTGTGTCAAGGCTTAGTTGTGTGAGTCGTGGCCCTAGTTTTCAAGTTATGTTTTCTTTTGGTAACTACTGTAGTGAATTAGGTTCGAGTACGTCTTGATAAGTATTCCTTGCTTAGTTTTCTGCGTTATTCCTCCGTTGTCTATTTTGTCTGAATCTTTCCGTTTGTCTTTTCAGAATGAGGAGGTGAGCGCGTGTCGCTCCACCGATCGTTGAGGTCGAAGATGATAAATCTTTTCAGGATGAGGTTTTACCTCTTGAGCAGCCAGTTAGACATAGAGGTCGCGGCAGAGGTAGACCTCGAGGAGCGGCAGGTCACCGTAGGCAGAGAGAGTTACAGGACGAGGAGCCTGTTGAGCTTGAATTTGATGTTCTTGTGCCTCCAGTTGTTCAGCCTGCCTATCAGTAGGGTATGTCTGACCCTGAGGCAGCTCTGTTCTATGCCAGAGTTAGTAGGATTGCGTTTGATGGTACTTCTGATCCGTTAGATTTTCTATATGTGATCGAGACTCGAACTCGGACTGCTCATACCAAGTACCAGCGGATCATGATCGTCGAGTTGTCTGTCGAGGGACCAGCCTTAGATTGGTTTATTCAAATGATCCAGCCTTATATGATGACGATGACCTGGGCTCAGTTCAGAGAGCGATTTATGAGGAGATTTTGTCCAGAGCCTCTCCGTATGAGCTATCGTCTTCGGTTGACCAGCATTTCTCATGGAGATCGATCTGTAAAGGAGTACACCCGAGAGTTTCTTCGGCTGGGTAGATATGCAGAGGATCTGATGCGAGACCAGTATTTTGTTGTAACTACATATGTCACCGGATTGGGTTCAGCATTTGCTGGTATGCCTACAACAAGCTTTACTCTAGAGTCTGTGATTGAGTTGGCCAAGGAGATTGAGCTGAGGCGTTGTATGGAAGGAAGTGTATGTAATATCCCATGTTTTTAAAATATTTTTACACTGTACCGGGATATACAGTGTTAATAATTTTTGAATATATATTACGATATTTTCACGAGTTGATATGTATTTAAAACCTATTTTAATTATTGTGTTTTATTTACAGTGCTTTACGTAAAATTTTCCCGGAACTTGCAATTTCGGGGAAATTTTCACGTAAATGTTTTATTATTAATTATTTTAAATATATTTTTGGACTTGCATGAACTTATACATATTTTTAAAATATTAAACATCGTGTATACATATAATTATTTATTTAATTAGGTTTAGTATTACCCTAATATTATATTAATTATTTATTTGTTTTATTGTTATTTAATTATTTTTATTTAGTATAAATTATTAAAATTATTTTTTTTATTATTTTTTTTATTTTTTTTCTTTTTTTCTTTTTCTTTCTTTTTCTTTCTTTTTCTTTTCTTTCTTTTTCTTTTCTTTCTTTTTTTTTCTTTTTCTTCTTCTTCTTCTTCCTTCTTCCCCGTGCGCCCGACTCTCCTCCATTTCCCTCTCCCCCGCTGCTACCCCGATCATCGACCGTCAGAGTGCCTTCCCCTGCATGCCGCCGTTCTCCTCCACTGCCTTGCCATCCCAGCCGTCTTCTCCGGTAGTGGCTTACTCAGTTTCTGCCATTTTTGGCCGAAATCTTCTCCTCACCGTTTCTTCCTCTTTCAGCCATCATTTTCGACACCGCCGGTCTCTTTCTTCTCCTTGAGCTCCGGTGAGTGTGATTCTAGCTTTGGTTTGAGCTAAAATGGTCTAGAATTGCTTAGGTTTCGAATTTTCAATTTCGGTCATATTAGGGTTTTTGATTTTTTTGAGCTTTGAATTGATTGATTCATGGAAACTCCCTTCACAAATGTTGTTCCTAGTAGCTCAATCTACATGTATGAATTTTTGTGGAATTTTTTGAGATTTTTTGGATTTTTGGGTATTTTTGAATATTTAATATTATTTTCTAATTTTTGGAAATTAATTATTTAAATTATGAAATTGTGTTTTATGGTTAAATTAGGTGTTGAAATGAATTATAGGAATTTATTTGGAATTTTTATGAATTCCTAAGTATTTATTTTGAATTATTTAAGTTTATGTAATTTTGGAAAATTAGGGTTAATTGTGTTTTTAATTGAAATTAATTCATTAAATGAGTTTAATTATTAGTATTATTGATAAATATGTTGAGAAAATTAAATTTGGATAATTGTATAATTTTTGGTGAATTTTTGAAGTAATTATAGTATATTTATATATATAAGGGTATTTTGGTAATTTTACACAAAATTGGTTAAAAATGTAATTTAATTGGTTTTAATAATTATTTAAGGTATAACAATGATTTCTAAAAATTATTTAGTATTTTTAACTAATTAAAACTATTTTTTCGTGAATTATTTTCAATTATATATATAATATACGGTTTTTCAAATAAAATGAGTTTTTATCGGATTTTATAGTGTTTAAAGGTTAATTATGTAATTTTTACTTATAAAATGAATTTCTATGAGATAAGGGTATTTTTGGTATTTCTAAATTATTTTGTGTTTGTGGACCCCGATCGGTGGAATGTAGTCTTGAGTCCGACCGAGGGGTTGTGGTTGAGTGTTGAGCTTATTTTTCGAAGTGTATTTCTTTACAGGGTCGGCTCTACTCTTTTGAGTAGAGAGATGTCCGTTTTACAGGGGAGGTTCTGCTGGATTTTTGGTAGAATTCTTGTAAAAAGTGATATCCAGTCGAACCCTGATATCGATTCTGTGTTTTATACTCTAGATCGAATTCTAGGATTTCTATTAGGTTTATTCTGATGTCGATTATTTATTACTTATTTAGTTGCACCGAGACCGAGGGCTAGTGGACCAGGCCCGTCGGACTCGTCTCGTGGAGAGCACTAGGTGAGTTACTATACTATATATATATGCTTTAGGATGCATGTTTTAGAAAAGTATGCTTTATTTTAATAAAATATGCATAAATGATTTAAGGATTACTTAGGTTCATTTTTGGTATATTTGGTATATTTTCAACTATATGCATGTTGTATAACTAAAATATTCTTAAAAAATGCTTTTATGTATATTTTGGTATATTTTAGTTTATTTTGTAATTGTATTGGAATTATTCGACGTATATATACTCGAAATATACCTGGTTTACTTTTGGTATATTTCTAGTATATATATGGTTTATGTTGATATTTTATTGAACTTCATGCATCATTTATTTTTGTGAATGAATGTTTTATATTTATTAATGAAGGATATCGATAGAACGTGCTACCTAGTGGGCAGCACTAGGATCGAGTACATACCGGTACGCCTATAGTATTTAGGCTATATTACTAACCATTTGTGGATATTGATTGAATATGATTATTTGATGTGTGAGATATGGTTTGGAGGTGTGATTGCTGGAGCTCGGTTGACCAAGTGTCTTGGGGCCAATCACACTGGTAGTCAGACTGCTGGAGCTCGATTGACTTAGTGTCTCGGGGCCAGTCTACTGTCTAAATGGATTAAGTGGATATATTTGGATTCAGTGAGCCTGTTTGGCTAGAGTATTGTCTAACACTATTTCCGAGGTTGCGATATCTTAGGATTCTATTTGATCCTTCATAAAAGATGATTTTCAATAAAATATATATAAAAATGATTTTATTGCATCTGTGTGTAATTGACTGTATATATACATATTAAATATATACTGTTGATTGTATGCATTGTCATTTAGTGTGTATGTATATATATTATAGTAATTCACTCAGTGAGGTCTGACTCCTCTCATTTTTTCAGGAGAGTCAACATCTTCAGACCTCAGTAGCAGGTCGATACGCTGGATTTCTTCCGCCCCGGCTTCTTTGTGTAAATTATTTACTTGAGTCTTATTTTTATAATCTAGACACTGCAGTAGTTGTGAAATATAAGTGTGGGATTTCATGTATTTTATTTAAAGAGATGTATTATATTGAAACTGGATTTGTACTGAAAGATTATATATATGTGATGAGATGAGATTTGATTTAAATCCAGTGATGAAAATGTTAATATTATATTTATGATTTTCATTTCCGCTGCATTTGATATTGTTATTATTATTATTGCATGTTTTATTTTATTTTTAGGCTTGCTACGGGTTCCGGATTCGAAAGAATTCCCGTTCCCTAGCGCCGGTCATGGCCCCTGTTTTGGGTCGTGACAGTGTAGATCCCCGTTGAGTTGGGATGAGATTTGTGAGAGAGCTTTGACTGGACCTGAGATGGTTCAGGATGCTGCAGAGAAAGTCACCGTGATTAAGCGCAGATTAGAGACTGCAGTTAGCAAACAGAAGACCTATGCGGATCCTAGGCGCAGAGATGTGGAGTTTCAGGTTGGAGATTTCATTTTTCTGAAGGTATCTCTGATGAAGGGTGTTATGAGATTTGGTAAGAAGGGTAAGTTAGCACTGAGATATATCGGACCGTTTGAGATTCTGGAGAGAGTTGGCACTATTGCATATCGGTTGGATTTGCCTTCAAGTATGTCACAAGTGCATCCAGTGTTTCATATCTCAATGTTGAGGAAATATATCTCAGACCCTTCACACGTGTTGCAACCCGATAGTGTAAAAGTGAGTGAAGATTTGACGTTTGTGGAAGAACCTGTGGCGATCGTTGATTTTCAAATTCGACAGTTACGGTCAAAGCAGATTCTGATGGTCAAGGTTCTATGGCGTAGCAATAAAGTTGAGGAGCATATGTGGGAGACTGAAGCTGAGATGCGAGCTTCTTACCTGTATCTCTTTCTTTCCTGATCCTGTAATCTTTTCTTTCTGGAATTCGGGGATGAATTCTTGTAAGGGGGGAAGACTGTAATATCCCGTGTTTTTAAATATTTTTATACTGCATTAGGATATGCAGTGTTAATAATTCTATTATATAATATTGATATTTCATGAGTTGTTGTTTAATTAGAATTGATTTTTTTTAATTATTTATTATTGTTTTAAGTACTTTACATAAAATTTTCCCAGGACTTTCATTTTTGGGGAAATTTTCACATAAATAATTTTCTATTAATTATTTTAAATAGATTTACGGACTTGCATGAATTCATATATATTTTTAAAATACTAAATAAAGCCTATGTGTGTATATATTTATTTAATTAGGGTTTAATTTAATACCCTAATATTTTATTATTTATTTATTTGGTTTATTGTTATTTAATTATTTTCATATAGTATATAAATTATTAGAATATGAAATATGTGGTGTGCAAATTTTTCCAAGTATTTTATTTATACACCATATTATAATATATATATATATATATATATATTATTTTTTTCTTCTTCTTTTTCTTTTCTTTTCTTTTCTTTTTCTTTTCTTCTTCTTTCTCCTTTCTTCCCGAAACCCGTCCCTTCTCTCCCTCACCGCTGCAACTTCCGACTACCTACCATCGGTGTGCCTCTCCCCGTGCCACCTTCACTTCCAGCTGCTCCGCCGCCCCTAGTCTTCTTCCCCGGCGCCGGCTAGCTTCCTTTCCACCATTTTTTACCGAATCACCAAGCTCCAATGTGTCTTCCTCCTTCGGCCACCAAACTTCACGTTTTTAGTGTCTTTGGACTCCTCTAGCAACAGTAATCATGATTCTAGCTTTGGTTTGAGCTTAAATGGCCTTGAATTTCTTGTTTTTCGTTTTTTCTCAATTTGGCCGAATTAGGTTTTTGATTTTTTTGAATTTTTCTTGTTGATTCATGATAAATTCCTTCACAAATGTTGTTCCCCTTAGTTTAATCTACATGTATGAATTTTTGTAGAATTTTTGGAGATTATTTTGATTTTTGGGTATTTTTGAATATTTTAATATTATTTTATAATTTTCAAAAATTAATTAATTAAATTATGAAATTGTGTTTTATGATAAATATAGGTGTTGAAATGAATTATAGGAATTTATTTGGAATTTTTATGAATTTCTATGTATTTATTTTGAATTATTTAGTTTTATGTAATTTTAGGAAAATTAGGTTAATTGTGTTTTTAATTGAATTTAATTGGTTAATTGAGTTTAATTATTAATATTATTGATAAATATGTTGAGAAAATTAATTTTGGATAATGATACTATTTTTGGTGAATTTTTGAAGTAATTATAGTATATTTATATATATAGGGGTATTTTGGTAATTTTACCCTTAATTGGCTGAAAATGTAATTTAATTGGTTTAAATAGTTATTTAAGGTATAAAAATGATTTCTACAAATTATTTAGTATTTTTAACTAATTAAAACTATTTTTCATGAATTATTTTCAATTATATATATAATATACGATTTTACTAATAAAATGAGTTTCTATCGATTTTTAATGTGTTTTAAGGCCAATTATGTAATTTTTACTTATAAAATGAATTTCTATGTTATAAGGGTATTTTTGGTATTTCTGAAATTGTTCTGTGATTGTGGACCCCGGTCGGTAGACTGTAGTTTGAAGTCCGACCGAGGGGTTGTGGATAAGTGGTTGAGCCTATTTTTCGAAGTGTGTTTCTTTGTAGGGTCGGCTCTACTCTTTGAGTAGAGATATGTCCATTTTATAGGGGAGGTTCTGCCAAATTTTTGGTAAAATTCTCATAAAATGTGATGTTCAATCGAACCCTAATTTCGATTCTGTGTTTAATATTCTAGATCGAGTTCTAGGATTTTCTGTTAGGTTTATTCTGATTTCTGTCGTTATTGTTTGTTTAGTTACGCCGAGACCGAGGCCTAGTGGACCAGGCCTGTCGGACCCATCTCGAGGAGCGCACTAAGTGTGAGTTACTATTATATATATATGTGCTCTATGGTGCATGATTTAGAAATGTATGTTTTATTTTAATTAAATATGCATAAATGGTTTAAATATTACTTAAGTTTATTTTTAGTTTATTTTTGGTTTATTTTCTGCATATTTTAAACTATATGCATGTTTAATTAATAAATTATTCTTAAAATGTTTTTAGGTATATTCATGGTTTATTTTTAGTTTATTTTGTAAATAAATTGAATTTATTTGACGTGTATATACCTGAAATATACCTGGTTTATTTTTGGTATATTTCTAGTATATATATGGTTATTATTGCTATTATATTTAAATTCATGCATCATTTACTTTTATGAATGTATGTTTTATATTTCAATGAAGGATATCAATAGAACGTGCTACCTAGTGGGCAGCACTAGGACCGACTACGTACCGGTACGCTTATAGCATTTAGGCTATATTACTAACCATTTGTGCATATTGATTGGATATGATTATTTGATGTGTGAGATATGATTTAGGAGTGTGATTGCTGGAGCTCGGTTGACCAAGTGTCTCGGGGCCAATCACATTGACAGTCAGACTGCTGGAGCTCGGTTGACTTAATGTCTCGGGCCAGTCTACTTTCTAAATGGATTAAGTGAACATAGTTGGAATAAGTGAGCCTGTATGGCTAGAGTGTTGTTTAACACTGTTTTGAGGTTGCGATATCATAGGGTTCTATTAAATCCTTCATAAACGTTGATTTTCAATAAAAATATATAAAATGAATTTATTGCATCTGTATGTATTTGCTTGTATATATACATATTATATATACTTTGATTATGTGCATTGACATTTAGTATGCATGTATATATATTATAGTAATTCACTCAGTGAGGTCTGACTCCCCTCTGTTGACCATTTTTCAGGAGAGTCATCTTCCTCAGACCTCAGTAGCAGGCCTATACGCCGGATTTCTTTCGCCCCGGCTTCTTTGTGTAAACTGCTTCTCTGAGTCTTGAGTTTTATTTTATCTAGACACTGCAGTAGTCATTAAATTATTTAAGAGATGTTGTATTGTATTTGAACTGGATTTGTATTAAAAGAGTTTATATATATATATGAGATGAGTATTTAATTTAGATCCAGTTGGTGCAAATGTTATTATTATATTTATGATTTTCATTTCCACTGCATTATATATTTGTAATATCCCGAATTTTTAAATATTTTTATACTGCATCGGGATATGCAATGTTAATAATTTTTGTATATATATTTATGATATTTTATGAGTTTGTTGTTTGTTTAAAGCTAATTTTAATTATTTTATATTATTTATGTACTTTACGTAAAATTTTTCCGGAAATTATATTTTCGAGGAAATTGACACGTAAATAAATTAATACTATTTATTTTGACTAGTTTTATGAATTTGCATGAACTCATATATAATTTTAAAGTGCTAAAATAAAATGTATATATGTGTATTTATTTAAATTAATTAGAGCTTAATTAATTTCCTTAATTTTATTATTTAATTTTTGTATTAATTAATTTTAAGTTTATAAATTATTAAACATATTAAAATATATGTGTGGTGTATATTTAATGTGTGTGAAATTTTATATTATTATAATATGTAGTGTAAATATATATATATATACATATATACATAAATTTTTATCAAAAAACCAAAACTTCCATTTATTTACAGTTTTGCCCCTCCTTCATCTTCTTCCTCCCAAAACGTTTTCTTCCATTTCCAGCCACTTTCAAGCTGGTTTTCTTCCTGTTACTATGCCTCTCAGCCTTCCTCTTCCACCTCCAACCATTTCCACCACCTAAAACACTCTTTTCCGGTGAGTTTTGGCCGGATTTTCTTCAAAGAGCCAAAAATCAACTTAACTCCGACCAAGCACTTTCCGGCCACCAAATTTGATGTTGTCGGTCTCTATCTTCTCCTTGAGCTCTGGTGAGTGTGATTCCAAGCTTTGTTTCACTTGATTTGGTTTAGAATTGCTTAGGTTTCAATTTCTTCAAATCAGCCATTTTAGGTTTCGAATTTTTTTTAGCTTCAATTTGATTGATTCATGAAAAATTCCTTCACAAACTTTGTTTCTGGAAGCTTAATCTACATGCTGTAATTTTTTTAGAATTTTTGGAATTTATTTTAATTTTTGTGAATTTTTGATTATTTTATTATTATTTTCTAATTTTCGAAAATTTATTAATTAAATTATGAAATTGTGTTTTATGGTGATTATAGGAGTTGAAATGAATTATAGAAATTTATTTGTAATTTTTGTGAATTTTTATGTATTTATTTGGAATTTATTAAGTTTAGGTAATTTTGAAAAATAGGGTTAATTATGTGTTTAATTGAAATAAATTGGTAAATTGAGTATATTTATTGATATTATTGAATTATATGCTGAGAAATTAATTTTTGAGTAATTATATAATTTTGGTGAATTTTTGAACATTTATAGTGAATATATATATATAGGGGTATTTTGGTAATTTTACACTAAATTGGTTAAAAATGTAATTAAATTGGTTTTAATAGTTATTTAGGGTATAAAAATGATTTCTGCAAATTTTTAGTATTTTTAACTAATTAAAACTATTTTTCGTAAATTATTTTCAAATTATATATAATATACTATTTTTCTAAATAAATGGGTTTTTATTGATTTTTAGTATGTTTTAGGGTTAATTACATAATTTGGATTTATAAAATGTATTTTTATTATATAAGGGCATTTTCGGTATTTTATAAATATTCTATGAATTGTGAACCTCGGTCGGTGAATTGTAGTTTGGAGTCCGACCGAGGGATTTTGATTGTAATCCTGTGTTTATTCCGAAGTGTATTTCTTTGCAGGGCCGGCTCTACTCTTTGAGTAGAGAGATGTCCGTTTTACAGAGGAAGTTCTGTCGAATTTTCGGTAGAATTCTCGTAAAACGTGATGTCCGGTCAAATTCCTATTCTAAAGCTGTGTCTAAAATTCTAGATCGAGTCTTTAGAATTTTTGTTAAATTTATTCTGATTTCATGTTGTCATTTGTTTGTCTAGCTGCGCCGAGACCGAGGCCTAACGGATCAGGCCCATCGAGTTTGTCTCGTGGAGCGCTAACATGTGAGTTATTATACTGTATATATATGCACTCCATATAGGGTGCATTATTTAGAATTTTTCATTTTCATTGTATGTTTTAAAAAAATGATTTAAATTATAATATTTTTGGTATATCTAGGGTTGCATTCTTATATATATGCATATTAAATAATTATGCATGTTAGTTTGATATATGCACATTAAACAATTAGGTTTAGCTTTAATACATTTGAGTAATATACAAATGTTTTAAAATGTACACTTAGACATAATTATTTTATTAAATGATTAGTATACTTTAGGTATAGTTTCAGTAGATTTTAGGTTTATTCTTAAATAATTGCATGTTAAATTATAAACCTACACTTAAATTATTTTTAAGTTTATTTTTGGTATATTTTTTATTTATTTTCGAATAAATAAATGTTTTATTATTAAATTAAACCTAACACATTAGTGGTATATTTAGGGTTTATTTTTGATATATGCATGCTAGATAATTAGGTTTATTTTTAGTATATTTGTGAATATATGTTAAACACAAACACGTATTTAAATGAATATTTATACATAAATGGTTATTTAAATGATTTGAGTACTTAGGGTATATCTTTTGCATATTTAAGTATATTTTTAAGATAATGCATGTTATATTATTGTTACTCATTTAAATTGTTTTTAACTATATTAATGATTTATCTTTAGTTTATTTCATATTTTATTAGACTATATATATATATATACCTGAAATATACTGGGTATATTTTAGGTATATTTTTGGTATATATATATATGGTTGGTTTTACTATTATGAATATGGTTCTACATTAATTATTTTTCGAATGAATGATTTATTCGAAGTGAAGGATATCAATAGAACGTGCTTCCTAGTGGGCAGCACTAGGACCGTGTACGTACCGGTACGGTAGATAAGGATTGAGTGAGAGTTAAAATTGGTTGATTATAATTGATTTAATTGATTTGACTAAGATTAATGGTATGTTAGATAGTGTGATTGCTGGAGCTCGGTTGACTAAGTGTCTCGGGGCCAATCACACTGACAGTCAGACTGTTGGAGCTCGGTTGACTTAGTGTCTCGGGGCCAGTCTACTGTCCATAAGTGAATTGAATGATCTATTGGGTTGATTGAGATGTGAGGTGATGGATAGTGTGATTGCTGGAGCTCGGTTGACCAAGTGTCTCGGGGCCAATCACACTGACAGCCAGACTGCTGGAGCTCGGTCGACTTAGTGTCTCGGGGCCAGTCTGCTGTCCAAATTGGAATAAGTGTTCTATTTGGAATCAATTGAGCCTGTATGGCTAGAGTGATGATGGGATTGTTTGAGGTTGTTATTATTTAGGGTTCTATGGATCCTTCATGAATTAAAACAAACGTTTTTTACATTTAGTATGTTTATAAAAGCAAAGTTTGGCATTCGTGTGAAATGTGTGTATATACATATATATATATAAGAATGCCTGATTGTTATGGTTTAGTTTGCATGTATATATAGTATAATAATTCACTCAGTGAGGTCTGACCCCCCTCAATTATTTTTTTTCAGGAGATTCCATATCGTCAGACCTTAGTTATAGAGTTCCTCACCGGTGTTCTTCAGTCCCGGCTATTTTATACAAATGTATATTCTAAACTTTGAATTGTATTCTAGAAACTGCAGTAGTAGTGTCACTATATTGGAAGTGTATTATTTTGTTTGGATATTAAATACTCTGAGAATTTGTATTTGAACATTGTACGAATATGTATTCATTTATAAAAGGATTTGGAGTATTTATTTTAATATATTGATTCAGAAAAATTTTAATTTGGTCGTACTTTTATATAATTATTGTATGATTTTATTTTCTAAGGCTTGCTACGGGTTCCGGATTCGAAAGAATTCCCGTTCCCTAGCGCCGGTCATGACTCCTAGTTTGGGTCGTGACAATATTGTTATTACTATTGCATGTTTTTTTTTTAGGCTTGCTACGGGTTTCGGATTCGAAAGAATTCCCGTTCCTTAGCGCCGATCATGGCCCCTATTTTGGGTCGTGACATATATATATTATATATTATATATATATATATATATATATATATATATATATATTTAAGAATGCTTGACTGGATATGGTTAAATTGCATGTATACATAGCATAATAGTTCACTCATTGATGTCTGACCTCCCTCAAATTATTTTTTTTTCCAGGAGATCCTATATCGTCATACCATAGTAGTAGAGTTCTTCATTGGGGTTCTTCCATCCTGGCTATTTTATGTAGATGTATATTTTGAACTCTGATTTGTATTTTAGAAACTGCAGTAGTAGTGTTATTGTATCATAAGAGTATTGCTTTGTTTTGATGCTTTGTATCTTAAAAGTTGTATTTGAATATTGTATGAATATATATATTCATTTCTGAAAGGATTTGGAATATCTATTTTATATATCGATTTTGAGAAAATTTTTAATTCAGTTGTATTTATTTATTTATATATTGATATATATATATATATATATATATATATATATATATATTATATATATATATATATATATATATATATATATATATATATATATATATATATATATATTTAAGAATGCCTGACTGGATATGGTTAAATTGCATGTATACATAGCATAATAATTCACTCATTGATGTCTGACCTCCCTCAAATTATTTTTTTTTTCCAGGAGATCCTATATCGTCATACCATAGTAGTAGAGTTCTTCATTGGGGTTCTTCCATCCTGGCTATTTTATGTAGATGTATATTTTGAACTCTGATTTGTATGTTAGAAACTGCAGTAGTAGTGTTATTGTATCATAAGAGTATTGCTTTGTTTTGATGCTTTGTATCTTAAAAGTTGTATTTGAATATTGTATGAATATATATATTCATTTCTGAAAGGATTTGGAATATCTATTTTATATATCGATTTTGAGAAAATTTTTAATTTAGTTGTATTTATTTATTTATATATTGCATGTTTTATTTTTCTAAGGCTTGCTACGGGTTCCAGATTCAAAAGAATTCTCGTTCCCTAGCGCCAGTCATAGCCCCTGTTTTGGGTCGTGACACAAAATTATGCCACATAATAAAATAATACTAATGATATTAATAAAAAAATAATAACCATCATAATAACAACACACAACACATTTGAAATTAACAACAATATAAACAATATTTATGAAATAATTTAATAATGCAATAATGTTAATCAATAGGAATAAAATAATAACAATATTAGTACTTAAAAATAATATTAAAATAACCATGCACTAAATTAACGTTATTAGAATAATAGTATTTGAAAATAATAAATATACACAATGAAATTTAAATGTCTAAAATAATAAGTTCCAAATTAATATATATACGTATAAAATTCAATTAAGCATGAAATAATATAATAAATCACAAAATAGTAAAATAATTAAATATAACTTTTAAATTTTATTAGCACTGCATATCTCATTATTTAATAAAATAATTTAAAACCAAGGTTATTACATATTTTATGAGTTTTATATATATATATATATATATATATATATATATATATATATATATATATATATATTAAACATTATTAAAATAATATTTTCCGAAATAATAAACTTCGATATATACATATTTACATTGAAAATTATAATTAAATGTAAATAATAATAATTATTCACAAAATAGTAAAAAAATTAAATATTGTTTTAAAATTATTAACACTGCATATCCTATTTTAAAATAAAATAATTTTAAATACAGGTGTCACGACCCAAAACAGGGGTCATGACCGGCGCTAGGGAACGGGAATTCTTTCGAATCCGGAACCCCGTAGCAAGCCTAAAAATAAAATAAATATGCAATAATAACCATAAAAATATAATATTTATGCAGCGAAAAATAAAATCATAAATATTGCAATATCATCCATATCAACTGGATTTAATTCAAAACTCATCACATCGCATATATAATCTCATAAATGTATAATCTTTATACAACTCTTTAAAACAAATACTTTATTTCACAACTACTGAAAATCACAACTACTGCAGTGTCTAGATAAAATAAATAAGACTCAAGTAGACAATTTACATAAAGAAGCCGGGGCGGAAGAAATCCGGCGTATCGACCTGCTACTGAGGTCTGAGGAAGTTGACTCTCCTGAAAAATAGTCAACGGAGGGGAGTCAGACCTCACTGAGTGAATTACGTATAATATATATACATACACTCTAAGTGATAATGCATACAGTCAACAGTATATGAGTAATATGTATATATACAGGCAAGTTCATACAGATGCAGAAAAATCATTTTATATATTTTGTCTGAAAATCAACTTTTATGAAGGATCACATAGAACCCTAGAATATCGCAACCTCAGAAAATAGTGTTAAACAACACTCTAGCCATACAGGCTCACTGATTCCAAATATATCCACTTAATCCATATGGACAGTAGACTGGCCCCGAGACACTAAGTCAACCGGAGCTCCAGCAGTCTGACTGCCAGTGTGATTGGCCCCGAGACACTTGGTCAACCGAGCTCCAGCAATCACACCCAAACCACATCTCACATATCAATAATCATAATCAAATCGATATCCACAAATAGTCAGTAATAAAGCCTAAATACTATAGGCGTACCGGTACGTACTCGGTCCTAGTGCTGCCCACTAGGTAGCACGTTCTATTGATATCCTTCATTCTTAAATATAAAACATTCATTCACAAAAATAAATGATGCATGGATATAAATGAAATAGCAATATAAACCATATATATACCGAAAATATACCAAAAATAAACCAGGTATATTTTGAGTATATATATGTCAAATAAATCCAATCAAATCATGAATTAAACTAAAAATATATTTAAAAACATTTTAAATATATTTTATTAATAAAACATGTATATATTTATTATATACCAAAAATATACTTGAATATAAATCATGTTATTTATGCATATTTAGTCAAAATAAAACATGCATTTTCTAAATCATGCATCCTAAGCATATATATATAATATAGTAACTCACCTAATGCGCTCCACGAGACAGATCCGACGGGCCTGGTCCACTAACCCTCGGTCTCGGCGCAACTAAACAAGAAATAATTAATCGACATCAGAATAACCCTAACAGAAATCCTAGAATTCAATCTAGAGTATTCAACACATAATCGGAAATTATGGGTTCGACTGGATATCACGTTTACGAGAATTCTATCGAAAATCCGGCAGAACCTCCCCTGTAAAACGGAAATCTCTCTACTCAAAAGAGTAGAGCCGACCCTGCAAAGAAATACACTTCAAAAATAAACACCACAATCAATCACAACCCCTCGGTCGGACCTCCAGACTACAATCTGTCGACCGGGGTCCACAAACACAGAATATATATTCAAATATACCAAAAATATCCTTAAATCATAAAAATACATTTCATAGGTAGAAATTACATAATTAACCTTGAAACACTGTAAAAACCGATTAAAACTCATTTTATTAGAAAAACCGTATATTATATATATAATTGAAAATAATTCCCAAAAATAGTTTTAATTAGTTAAAAATACTAAATAATTTGTAGAAATCATTTTTATACCTTAAATAAATATTAAAACCAATTAAATTACATTTTTAGTCAATTTAGGGTAAAATTACCAAAATACCCCTATATATATATATATACCTAAATTACTTCAAAATTCACCAAAAATCATACAATTATCCAAAATTAATTTTCTCAACATATTTATCAATAATATCAATAATTAAACCCAATTAACCAATTAAATTCAAATAAAAACACAATTAACTTAATTTTACAAAATCACATAAACTTCAATAATTAAAAATAAATACTTAGAAATTCATAAAAATTCCAAATAAATTCCTATAATTCATTTCAATACCTAATTCAACCATAAACTCCAATTTCATAATTTAAATAATTAATTTCCGAAAATTAGAAAATAATATTAAAATATTCAAAAATACCCAAAAATCCAAAAAATCTCCAAAAATTCTGTAAAAATTCATACATGAAGATTAAACTACCAGGAACAACATTTGTGAAGGAAGTTTCCATGAATCATCCAAATCGAAGCTCAAAAAAATCAAAAACCAAAAGAGGCCGAAAACTTCAAATCAAAACCTAAGCAATTCTAGACCATTTTAGCTCAAACCAAAGCTAGAATAACACTCACCAGAGCTCAAGGAGAAGATAGAGACCGGCGGTGTCGAAAACGGTGGCCGGAGGAGGGAGAAACGGCGGTGAGAAGAATGGTGGTGGTCGGCGCCCGCGGGAGAAGAAGAAGAAGAAGAAGAAAAAGAAAAAGAAAGAAAAAGGAAAGAGAAAGAAAAAGAAAAAGAAAGAAAAAGGAAAAGAAAAAAAAAAGAAAAAAAATAAAATAAATTAAAATAATTAAATATTAATAAATAATTAATAATAAAATAATAAATTTTAATAGTTTAATAATAAATAAAATAATCAAATAATAATAAATAAATAATAAAAATATTAGGGTAATAATAAACCCTAATTAAATAAATATACACACACAGGCTTTATTTAATAATTTAAAAATATGTATGAGTTCATGCAAACCCGTAAATACATTTAAAATAATTAATAATACATTGTTTACGTGGAAATTTCCCCGAAAATGAAAGTCCTGGGAAAATTTTACGTAAAATACTGAAAATAATAGACAGTAATTAAAATAGGTTTAAAATACATATCAACTCATAAAAATATCGTATAATGCATAAAAATTATTGACACTGTATATCCCGGTACAGTGTAAAAATATTTTCAAAAAACACGGGATATTACAGTCTTCCCCCCTTACAAGAATTCGTCCCCGAATTCCAAAAAGAAGATTACAGAATCAGGAAGGAAAGAGATACGGGTAAGAAGCTCGTATCTCAGCTTCAGTCTCCCACGTATGCTCTTCAACTCTGTCGCTACGCCACAAAACCTTGACCATCGGAATCTGCTTCGATCGCAACTGTCGAACTTGAAAATCTACGATCGCCACAGGTTCTTCCACAAACGTCAAATCTTCACTCACTTCCACACTGTCAGGTTGCAACACGTGTGAAGGATCTGAGATATACTTCCTCAACATCGAGATATGAAATACTGGATGCACCTGTGACATACTCGGAGGCAAATCCAACCGATATGCAACAGTGCCAACTCTCTCCAGAATCTTAAACGGTCCAATATATCTCGGTGCTAACTTACCCTTCCTGCCAAATCTCATCACACCCTTCATCGGAGATACTTTCAGAAAAACGAAATCTCCAACCTGAAACTCCACATCTCTGCGCCTAGGATCCGCATAACTCTTCTGTCTGCTAACTGCGATCTCTAACCTGCGCTTGATCACGGCGACTTTCTCTGCAGCATCTTGAACCATCTCTGGTCCAGTCAAAACTCTCTCACCGATCTCATCCCAACTCAACGAGGATCTACACTTCCTTCCATACAACGCCTCATATGGTGCCATGCCAATACTGCTATGGTAGCTGTTATTATATGCAAACTCAACAAGCGACAAATGATCATCCCAGCTACCTCCCAAATCCAGGACACACATCCTCAACATATCTTCCAGTGTCTGGATCGTCCTCTCAGACTGACCATCTGTCTGAGGATGAAAAGCAGTACTGAAATCCAACCTAGTGCCCATCGCTTCCTGCAACTTCTACCAAAAACGAGAAGTAAACACTGAACCTCTATCTGACACAATGGACACAGGTACTCCATGAAGGCATACAATATGCTTCACGTACAACTTCGCCAATCTAGCAACTGAATATGTGGCTTTCACAGGCAAGAAATGTGCAGACTTCATCAATCTGTCTACAATCACCCAGATGGAATCGTATCCATCCTTCGAACGAGGTAAACCGACCACAAAATCCATAGCTATCCTTTCCCATTTCCACTCGGGAATAGGAAGAGGCTGAAGCTTCCCAGAAGGCTTCTGATGTTCGGCTTTCACTTGCTGACACGTCAAGCACTTAGCAACATAATCAGCAACATCCTTCTTCAATCCATCCCACCAGTATAGATCTCTGATACTGTGGTACATCTTAGTAACACCAGGATGAACGCTGTAGGCTGTAGAATGTGCTTCCTCTAGGATCTCTTCTCTCAAATCATCCACATCAGGAACACACAATCTACCACTGATCCACAACACACCATCATCATCGAGTGTGAAATCAGTGAACTTCCCTGCTCTGACATTCTCTGCAAGCTCTTCCAGAATAGGATCTCGGCTCTGAGCTGCTTTAATCCTATCCCTTAGTACAGATCGTACTTTAAACTGAGCTAACAGTCCACCTGATCTACTGATCTTCATCATCAGTCCTTGATCCACCATCAGATGCAATTCCTGGATCAATGGTCTCCTCTCAACACCGATGTGAGCAAGACTACCTGAGGACTTCCTACTCAAGGCATCTGCTACCACATTAGCTTTACCCGGATGGTAAAGAATCTCGCAATCATAATCCTTCAACAGTTCCAACCATCTTCTCTGCCTCAGATTCAAATCTCGCTGCTGGAAAATGTACTTAAGGCTCTTGTGATCAGTAAATATTTCACAAGTCACCCCATACAAATAATGTCTCCAAATCTTCAAAGCAAAGATCACTGCAGCCATCTCCAGATCATGTGTAGGATAGTTCTGTTCATGCTTCTTCAACTGCCTCGAAGCATAGGCTATCACCCTTCCATTCTGCATCAACACACAACCAAGACCAATTCTAGAGGCATCACAGTAAACTGTGAACTTATCCACACTATTAGGCAAAGCTAATACTGGCGCTGTGGTCAACTTCTCCTTCAACAACTGAAAACTATTCTCACAAGCTTCTGACCACTCGAATCTAACATTCTTCTGAGTCAAGCGAGTCATAGGGGCTGCTATCCTGGAAAAATCCTGCACAAACCGCCTATAATACCCGGCTAAACCCAGAAAACTCTGAATCTCAGTAACTGAAGTAGGTCTAGGCCACTCAGATACTGCTTCAATCTTCTGTGGATCAACCTGAATACCTTCTTTAGACACTACGTGTCCAAGAAAGAAACACTCTCCATCCAGAAATCACACTTCGAGAATTTAGCATAAAGCTGATGATCTCTCAGTGTCTGTAGTACAATCCTTAAGTGATATACATGCTCTTCCATACTCCTCGAATATACCAGTATATCATCAATGAAGACTACCACAAACTGATCCACATACGGTCGGAATACTCTGTTCATCAGGTCCATAAAAGCTGCTGGTGCATTAGTCAAACCAAAAGACATCACCAGAAACTCATAATGACCATAACGAGTACGGAATGCTGTCTTAGGAATATCAGCTTCACTGATCCGCAGCTGATGATAACCCGACCTCAAATCGACCTTAGAAAAGAACTGTGCACCCTGGAGCTGATCAAACAAATCATCTATCCTTGGGAGAGGATACTTGTTCTTCACTGTCACCTTGTTAAGCTCTCTATAGTCAATGCACAGTCTCAGGGTATCATCCTTCTTCTTCACAAACAAGACTGGTGCACCCCAAGGAGAAACACTAGGTCTGATGAAACCCTTATCCAACAACTCTTGCAACTGCTCCTTCAACTCTCTCAACTCTGCAGGAGCCATACGATAGGGTGGCAAAGATATAGGAGTAATACCTGGAACCACATCTATACAGAACTCAATCTCTCTATGAGGTGGTAAACCTGGCAACTCCTCGGGAAAAACATCAGGAAACTCACAAGCAACAGGAACATCTGTGAGTGACAACTTCTCCACTGACGTATCCCTAACCAATGCCAAAAACCCCTGACAACCTTTCCTCAACAACTTCCTAGCTGAAATAACAAAAATAAGATTCTGAGGTGCTGAACTCCTGTCACCAACAACTTAAATTCTACTTCACCAGGAATTCTGAAAGTCACCTCCTTATTCCTGCAATCAACCACGGCAAAGTACTGAGACAACCAATCCATTCCCAAAATAACATCAAACTCCATCACATCCAATAAAATCAAATCAGCGGGTAATTCTCTATCTCCCACGAGAACTGGACAACCAGAAAGAACAATATCGACGTCCAAAGAATCGCTCAGAGGAAGTGGCAACAGACAAAGGAAAAGCCATCCTCGAAGCTTGCCAACAAGATTTAGAAGCAAAAATGGGAGAAACAAATGAATGCGTGGCACCCGGATCAAACAAAACCAAAGCATCCAGGTAACAAACAGAAAGAATACCTGCCACGACTGCATTAGATGCCTGAGCATCTTGCTGAGTCAGATGAAAAACTCTGGCCTGGCCTTGACCTCCCTGCTGACTGGTAGAAGCCTGGCCAACACCTCTGGCACCTCCTCTAGTACCTCTACCACGACTCTGCTGTGGAACAAACTGAGTAGAACTCTGATGCTGAGCTGGGTGGCAACTGAAATGGCATGGGTGCTGCACTAGCAATCGACTGCTGTGGGAAATCGCGGAATCTGCTGCTGCTGATACCCAGAATAAGGACACGATCTGGCAAAATGTCATGTCTGCCCGCATCTGAAACATGTCAACGGTGTCAGATAACACGGTCCTTGATGGACTCTACCACAAGTCTGACAAACACTGGCCGCTGATCCAGAACTACGACCATTGCTACTGCTCGAAGCACCTGACCCAAATCTGAATGATCTACGCTGACCTCCACGACCATGTCTACTGCTCTGATGCACTCGCTGCTGCTGTCTCTGACTCTGCTGAGTCGAACCTCGCTGCTGACTACTCGAACCAACATGAAAACTCGAATACGGAGTAGCCTGCAATCCACTCGACTGAACTCCCAACTGGTAATAATCAGGCATCGCTCCCTGCCTAACTAATCTCAGCTCAATCTCCTTAGCTAGCTCAATCACCGACTCCAGAGTAAGACCTGCTGTAGGCATACCAGCAAAAGCTGAACCCAAACCAGTAACATAGGTAGTAACAGTGAAATACTGATCTCGCATCAGATCCTCAGCATATCTACCCAGACGAAGAAACTCTCGGGTATACTCCTCTACAGATCGATCTCCACGAGAGATACTAGTCAGACGAAGACGATAGCTCAAACGAAGAGGCTCTGGACAAAATCTCCTCATGAATCGCTCTCGAAACTGAGCCCATGTCATCGTCATCATATAGGGCTGGATCATCTGAATGAACCAATCCAAGGCTGGTCCCTCGACAAACAACTCAACAATCATGATCCTCTGGTACTCGGTAATGAGCAGTCCGAGTCCTAGTCTCAATCGCATGCAGAAAATCTAAAGGATCAGAAGTCCCATCAAAAGCAATCCTGCCAACTCTGGCATAGAACAAAGCTGCCTCAGGGTCAGACATACCCTGCTGATAGGCAGGCTGAACAGGCTGAACAACTGGAGGAACAGGAACATCAAACTCAGGCTCAACAGGCTCCTCGTCCTGTAACTCTCTCTGCCTACGGCGACCTGCCGCTCCTCGAGGTCTACCCCTGCCACGACCTCTACGTCTAACTGGCTGCTCAGGAGGTAAAACCTCGTCCTGAAAAGACTCATCATCCTCGGCCTCAATGACCGGTGGAGCGACACGCGCTCGCCTCCTCATTCTGAAAAGACAAACGGAAAGATTCAGACAAAACAGACAACGGAGGAATAACGCTGAAAACTACAGCAAGGAATACTCATCAAGACATACTCGAACCTAATACACTGCAGTAGTCCAACAGAAAACACAACTTTAAAACTAGGGCCACAACTCACATAACTAAGCCCTGACACAGAACTCCACTCTGAAACGAACTTCGCTCTGATACCAACTTTGTCACGACCCAAAACAGGGGCCATGACCGGCGCTAGGGAACGGGAATTCTTTCGAATCCGGAACCCGTAGCAAGCCTAAAAATAAAATAAATATGCAATAATAACCATAAAAATATAATATTTATGCAGCGGAAAATAAAAATCATAAATATTGCAATATCATCCATATCAACTGGATTCAATTCAAAACTCATCACATCTCATATATAATCTCATAAATGTATAATCTTTATACAACTCTTTAAAACAAATACTTTATTTCACAACTACTGAAAATCACAACTACTGAAAATCACAACTACTGCAGTGTCTAGATAAAATAAATAAGACTCAAGTAGACAATTTACATAAAGAAGCCGGGGCGGAAGAAATCCGGCGTATCGACCTGCTACTGAGGTCTGAGGAAGTTGACTCTCCTGAAAAATAGTCAACGGAGGGGAGTCAGACCTCACTGAGTGAATTACTATAATATATATACATACACTCTAAGTGATAATGCATACAGTCAACAGTATATGAGTAATATGTATATATACAGGCAAGTTCATACAGATGCAGAAAAATCATTTTATATATTTTGTCTGAAAATCAACTTTTATGAAGGATCACATAGAACCCTAGAATATCGCAACCTCAGAAAATAGTGTTAAACAACACTCTAGCCATACAGGCTCACTGATTCCAAAATATATCCACTTAATCCATATGGACAGTAGACTGGCCCCGAGACACTAAGTCAACCGAGCTCCAGCAGTCTGACTGCCAGTGTGATTGGCCCCGAGACACTTGGTCAACCGAGCTCCAGCAATCACACCCAAACCACATCTCACATATCAATAATCATAATCAAATCGATATCCACAAATAGTCAGTAATAAAGCCTAAATACTATAGGCGTACCGGTACGTACTCGGTCCTAGTGCTGCCCACTAGGTAGCACGTTCTATTGATATCCTTCATTCTTAATATAAAACATTCATTCACAAAAATAAATGATGCATGGATATAAATGAAATAGCAATATAAACCATATATATACCGAAAATATACCAAAAATAAACCAGGTATATTTTGAGTATATATATGTCAAATAAATCCAATCAAATCATGAATTAAACTAAAAATATATTTAAAAACATTTTAAATATATTTTATTAATAAAACATGTATATAATTTATTATATACCAAAAATATACTTGAATATAAGTCATGTTATTTATGCATATTTAGTCAAAATAAAACATGCATTTTCTAAATCATGCATCCTAAGCATATATATATAATATAGTAACTCACCTAATGCGCTCCACGAGACAGATCCGACGGGCCTGGTCCACTAACCCTCGATCTCGGCGCAACTAAACAAGAAATAATTAATCGACATCAGAATAACCCCTAACAGAAATCCTAGAATTCAATATAGAGTATTCAACACAGAATCAGAAATTAGGGTTCGACTGGATATCACGTTTTACGAGAATTCTACCGAAAATCCGGCAGAACCTCCCCTGTAAAACGGACATCTCTCTACTCAAAAGAGTAGAGCCGACCCTGCAAAGAAATACACTTCAAAAATAAACACCACAATCAATCACAACCCCTCGGTCGGACTCCAGACTACAATCTGTCGACCGGGGTCCACAAACACAGAATATATATTCAAATATACCAAAAATATCCTTAAATCATAAAAATACATTTCATAGGTAGAAATTACATAATTAACCTTGAAACACTGTAAAAACCGATTAAAACTCATTTTATTAGAAAAACCGTATATTATATATATAATTGAAAATAATTCCCAAAAATAGTTTTAATTAGTTAAAAATACTAAATAATTTGTAGAAATCATTTTTATACCTTAAATAAATATTAAAACCAATTAAATTACATTTTTAGTCAATTTAGGGTAAAATTACCAAAATACCCCTATATATATATATACCTAAATTACTTCAAAATTCACCAAAAATCATACAATTATCCAAAATTAATTTTCTCAACATATTTATCAATAATATCAATAATTAAACCCAATTAACCAATTAAATTCAAATAAAAACACAATTAACTTAATTTTACAAAATCACATAAACTTCAATAATTAAAAATAAATACTTAGAAATTCATAAAAATTCCAAATAAATTCCTATAATTCATTTCAATACCTAATTCAACCATAAACTCCAATTTCATAATTTAAATAATTAATTTCAGAAAATTAGAAAATAATATTAAAATATTCAAAAATACCCAAAAATCCAAACAATCTCCAAAAATTCTGTAAAAATTCATACATGAAGATTAAACTACTAGGAACAACATTTGTGAAGGAAGTTTCCATGAATCATCCAAATCGAAGCTCAAAAAAATCAAAAACCAAAAGAGGCCGAAAACTTCAAATCAAAACCTAAGCAATTCTAGACCATTTTAGCTCAAACCAAAGCTAGAATAACACTCACCGGAGCTCAAGGAGAAGATAGAGACCGGCGGTGTCGAAAACGGTGGGCCGGAGGAGGGAGAAACGGCGGTGAGAAGAATGGTGATGGTCGGCGCCCGCGGGAGAAGAAGAAGAAGAAGAAGAAAAAGAAAAAGAAAGAAAAAGGAAAGAAAAAAAAAGAAAAAAAATAAAATAAATTAAAATAATTAAATATTAATAAATAATTAATAATAAAATAATAAATTTTAATAATTTAATAATAAATAAATAATCAAATAATAATAAATAAATAATAAAATATTAGGGTAATAATAAACCCTAATTAAATAAATATACACACACAGGCTTTATTTAATAATTTAAAAATATGTATGAGTTCATGCAAACCCGTAAATACATTTAAAATAATTAATAATACATTGTTTACGTGGAAATTTCCCCGAAAATGAAAGTCCTGGGAAAATTTTACGTAAAATACTGAAAATAATAGACAGTAATTAAAATAGGTTTAAAATACATATCAACTCATAAAAATATCGTATAATGCATAAAAATTATTGACACTGTATATCCCGGTACAGTGTAAAAAATATTTTAAAAAAACACGGGATATTACAACAGGTCATAACAATAATATATAGTTTATTTAAGTTATATTATATAGTTTTATATATATATATATGTATATAAATTATAAAACCTACCCATCTTCTTCTCCCCCTCCCGATCTTCACCATCCCTACCCATCACCACCTGTCACTGTCGTTCACCGACTATCAAAACGCCTCCCCCTTTAGCCCTCGTTGCCGCCGTCTTCCTTTACCTTCCTTGGCGCGGGGCAGCGACAACAAGCTCCATTTCTAATCGAAAATCGATTTCTCACCGTTCTCCTCCGTCCGACCACTAAATCGGACGTTTCTAGTGCCGTTGAATTCCTGGAACTTCCAGGAGGAGGAATCTAAGCTTCTTTCAGCTTGAAATTGTGTTTTAGCAGGGTGTTTTGCTCATTTTCAATTTTAGTCATTTTAGGGTTTGTGATTTTTTTTCAAGAATTCTTGCTTGATTCATGAAAAATCCCTTTACAAAAGTTGATCCCCCTAGGTCAAGCTACATCCCTAAATTTTTGTATGATTTTTGGGAATTATTTTGATTTTTGTGAATTTTGAATATTTTAATATTATTTTATTAATTTTCGTAAATTAATTACATAAATTATGAAATTGTGATTTTTAGTGTTATTAGTGGTTATTATTAATTTTAGAGTTGAGTTTATAATTTTTGTGAATTTTGTGTAATTTTTATAATAATTTTTAGTTTATGTCAATTTTGAAAATATAGGTTAAATATATATTTTGTTAGAAGTAGTTGGTTAAATATATGTTTTTGTTGATATTATGGAGATATATGTTGAGAAAATAATTTTTGTGTATTTATATAATTTTTATTGAATTTTTTAGTATTATTAGTATTTTATGTGTATTTTTAAATATTAGGGTTAATTTGGTAATTTGGTGGTAATTTTAGTTGAATATTATGATTAATTGATTTTTATAATATTTGAGGTATAAAAATGATTTTTTTTTTACAAATTATTTACTATTTTTAACTAAATAAAACTAATTTTTGAAAATTGTTTTCAAATAATATATTATATATTATTTTGATAATAAAATGAGTTTTTATAACTTTTTGTTATATTATTGGACTAATTAAGTTAATTGGATTTATAAAATGAATTTTTTATGAATATTTGTGTAATTATTGGAAAAATGGATTTTTAATAATATTATTTGGGATTTTGATTAATTATTTGGGAAAATAATTATTTTTGGTATTTTATTGTTTAATATGCTATGTTTTGAGATTTTAAGGGTATTTATGGTATTTATTGATTTTTAATATATTTTATTGTATTATTTGAATTTTGGTGAATTATGGACCTCGGTTGGGGGAATTTTGTACTTCGAGATCCCAATTGGGGATTTGTATAAATTCTGATTTAGAAGTGTATTTTTCTTGCAGGACTGACTCTACTTTTTAGTAGAGAGATGTCCGTTTTATAGGGGAGATTCTGCTGAATTTTTGATAGAATTCTCGTAAAATGTGACATCAGGTCAAATCTCAATTCTATATCAGTCTATATTTTGTAATTCTAGATTGAGTCTCTAAAAGTTTAAATTAGAAATTTATTCTGATTTTCTGTAATTATTTTTATTGTTTAGTTGCGCCGAGACCGAGGCCTAATGTACCGGGTCCGTCGGACAAGTCTTGAGAAGCGCACACCTGTGAGTTATTATACTATATATATGTATTGCATTTAGGATGCATGACTTAGGATTTTTCATTTTCATTATATGTTTTAAACAGTAATCTAATTTATAATATGATTTTGGTATATTTTCAGTCTATTTTTAGTATATCGTGATGTATATGTTTGCATATTTTCTATATACATTTACTGTATCATGGGTATATTAGGGTTTATTTTTGATATATGCATGTTAGATAATTAGGTTTATTTTTAGTATATTTTTGGGTATAAATCAAATTAAATACATGTTATAAATGTATATTTATTCATAATTGTTTTATTAAACGATTAGTATACTTTAGGTATATTTTTAGTATATTTTAGGTATATTCCTATGTAAATGCATGTTATATTATTAATTTATACTTAAATTATTTTTAAGTATATTCCTAGATTATTTTGGTATATTTCATGTTTCATTTGACATATATATACCCAAAATATACATGGTTTATTTTAGGTATATTTCTAATATATATTGGGCAGCGCTAGGAACGTGTACGTACTGGTGCGATAAATTTAGGTTTGAGTGAGGATTACTTATGGTGAATTATGATTTGATTGAGATTGATGATATGATTGATTTATGATTTGAGATGTGATATGATTGATAGTGTGATTGCTGGAGCTCGATTGACCAAGTGTCTCGGGGCCAATCACACTGACAGTCAGACTGCGGGAGCTCGGTTGACTTATTATCTCGGGGCCAGTCTACTGTCCAAAATGGAATAAGTGATCTATTTGGATTTAAGTGAGCCTATATGGCTAGAGTGATGATATGGTTGATTGAGGTTGCAATTAATAGGTTCTATTTGATCCTTCATGTGTTAAAATAAATGTTTTCTACATTTATTATATTTATAAAAGAAAAGTTTGGAATTTGTGTGAATATATATATATATATATATATATATATATATGGTTTAGATTGCATGTATATATAGTCTAATAATTCACTCAGTGAGGTCTGACCTCCCTTAATTTTTTTTTCAGGAGACCCTATATCGTCAGACCTTAGTAGTAGAGTTCTTCGCTGGTGTTCTTCCATCCCAACTACTTTATGTAAATGTATATTTTGACCTCTGATTTGTATTCTAGAAACTACAGTAGTAGTGTTATTGTATTAGAAGAGTATTATTTTATTTGATACTTTATACTCAGAGAGTTGTATTTGAATACTGTATGATTATATATATTTTTTATGAAGGATTTGGAGTACCTATTTTATATATATTGAATCAAAAAATTTTAATTCAGTTATACTTTTATCTATTTATTGCATGTTTTTATTTTTTGAGGCTTGCTATGGGTTCCGGATTCGAAAGAATTCCCATTCCCTAGCGCTAGTCATGACACCTAGTTTTGGGTCATGACAAAGTTGGTATTAGAGCCTAGGTTTTGAGTTATAGACCTAGGTTATTGAGTCGTGTTTTCTTTAGAACTACTGTAGTTAAATTAGGTTCGATCATGACTTTGAAAAGTCTTCCTTGCATTAGGAATTCTGTGTAACCGTTAGGGTATATGTTGTTGTTTGTGATTGGTTGAATTGCTTATTTTGTTTTTGTTCTTTTCTAAATGCCTCGAGCATGAGTCGCTTCATCAGTCGATGAGATCGATGATAGTTAATCTTTTGAGCATGGGGTTCGAACCCCTGTGCAGCCTGTTAGGTGTAGGGGTAGAGATGGACTTAGAAGGCTAAATGATCGTCGTAGACAATGGGAACAACAGAATGAGGAGCTTATGGCTTAGCATTATGATGGTGTTGCTTATGCAACATGAGATCCACAGGGTGCAATGTTGATACCTCTAATCGTGCAACAGATGTAATTTCTATTTTAGTTGAGAACTCAGGATACATCAATTCTACGTATATTCTATATTCTGAATCCTGTTGATTTTTCCTGTCTTTTCAGCGAGGTGAATGCGAATTATTTCTTCTGCAGAGAAAATATTGATAATCAGACTTTTCAAGTTAAGGTTGTAGTTATATTTTCTGCCTTACTACACCTATCTAGTATAGGGTTAGGTTAGAGGTAACTGTAACTCAAAGGTCGAGGTAGTCATTATTAGAGGTACAAGTAGCCCTTTAAACTCGAACTTGCAACATTTATAACTAGGATAGCCAAGGTTAATGTGAAGTTGATAGTACTTAACCAAGCATAATAATTGTTTTGTATATGCTTGTCACGACCCAAAACAAGGGCCATGACCGGCGCTAGAGAACGGGAATTCTTTCAAATCCAGAACCTGTAGCAAGCCTTTAAAATAAAATAAAAGCATGCAATATATATTAAAATAAATAAAACATCATGCAGCAGAATTTAAAATCTCATATGTAATAATAATCCACCAATTCATTTAAATAAACAAACTTATCTTATATATAGATAATCTTTTAATACAAATTTCGTTCAACTCTTTAAAATACAAATCTCAAACATATATAATACGTACTGCTCACTAAAATAATTATTGCATTGTCTAGAATACAAAATAAAATTAAGTAAGCAGTTTACATAGTAAAGTCGAGGCAGAAGAAATCCAGTGTAAGGGTCTGCTACTGAGGTCTGAAGATGAAGACTCTCCTGAAAAATAGTCAACGGAGGGGAGTCAAACCTCACTGAGTGAATTGTTATAATATATATACATGCATATCTAAATGAAAAATGCACACATTCAATAGTATATATAATAAATATATATACAGGTAAATACAATACAATAAAATCATTTTATATAAATACTGAAAATAATATCCGATTATGAAGGATCAAATAGAACCCTAAATGATCACAACCTCAAACAGTGTTAGACAACACTCTAGCCATGTACGCTCACTTATTCCAAATAAATTCACTTGTTCCATTTGGACAGTAGACTGGCCTCGAGACACTAAGTCAACCGAGCTCCAGCAGTTTAACTGTCAGTGTGATTGGCCCCGAGACACTTGGTCAACCGAGCTCCAGCAATCACACTCTCAATTCACATCACACATCAATCAAATCAATCCACTCAATATCCAAAAATAGGTTAGTAGTTTAACCTAAATTCTATCGTCGTATCGGTACGTACTTGGTCTTAGTGTTGCCCACTAAGTAGGACATTCTATTGATATCCTTCATTTTAAAAATAAATTCATACATTCATAAAATAAATGATGCATAACATAAATTAAAATAATAATATAAACCATATATATACTAGAAATACACCAAAAATAAACCAAGTATATGTTGAGTATATATATGTCGAATAAATTCAATTTAAATATAAAATAAACTATAAATATACTTAAAAACATTTTAGATATAATTTCATAATAAAACATGCATTTAATTTAAAATATACCAAAACTATACTAAAATATACCTAAAATATACCTAAGCAATTATTAAATCATTTATGCAGATATCAACATACATTTCTAAAACACGCAACCCTAAAACATGTATATACAAAATAACAACTCACAATTATGCGCTCCTCGAGACGGGTCCAACGGGCCTCGTCCACTAGACCTCAGTCTCGGCACAACTAAATAAACAAACAACAATACGAAATTAGAATAAATCTAATGAAATTCTAGAGATTCGATCTAGAAATACCGAACATAGAATCAGAATAAGAATTTGATCGGATATCATGTTTTACGAGAATTCTATCAAAAATTTGGCAAAACCTCCCCTGGAAAATGAACATCTCTGTTCTCAAAAAGTAGAGCCGGTCCTGCAAAGAAACACACATCGAGTAAAAACAGTCTCACAACCCCTCAATCGGACTCTCAAACTACAATTCCACCGACCGAGGTTCATAATTCACGAGGTAAACACAAAACACATTTAAATTCCAAAAATACCCTTAATAATCAAAATATAGCAAATTAGATATTTAAAACACTGAAAATAATTATTTAGTCGATAATTACAATAAAACCCTAATTTTAATAAAATAGTATTAAAAATCCATAATTCTTAATAAATTCATAAATATTAACCAAATTCATTTTATAAATCCAAATTACATAATTAGCACTGAAACATATTAAAAATCGATAAAAACTCATTTATTTAGAAAAATAGTATATTATATATAATTTGAAAATAATTTACGAACAAATAGTTTTAATTAGTTAAAAATGGTAAATGATTTGTAAAAATCATTTTTATAGCTCAAATAACTATTAAAACCAATTTAAACTAAATTTTTAATCATTTTATCACTAAATTACCAAAATACCCCTCACTATATAATTTCACATAACATACAATAATTATACAAAATTCACTAAAAATAATATAATTACTCAAAAATTAATTTCTCAACATATAATTCAATAATATCAATAATTCTACTCAATTAACCAATTAATTTTAACAAAATACCTAATTAACCTAATTTTCTAAAAATCACCTAAACTAAATAAATTCATAATAATTATACAAAAATCATAAAAATTATAAATAAATTTCTAAAATTCATTTTAACATTTATAGACACCATAAATCACAATTTTATAATTAATTTAATTAATTTACAAAAATTAGAAAATATTAATAAAATAATAAAAAATTCACAACAAACAAAATAATTCCTAAAAATTCCAAAAAAATTACAGGATGTATATTGAGCTACTAGGATCAATCTTTGTGAAGGAAGTTAGCTTGAATCATTAAAATCAAAGCTCAAAAAAATCAAGAACTCATATAGGCTGAAATTGAAAATTGGAAACCTAGGAAAATCTAAACCAAATCAAGTGAAACCAAGCTTGGAAATGCACTCACCAGAGCTCAAGTGTCACGACCCAAACTAGGAGTCATGACCGGCGCTAGGGAACGGGAATTCTTTCGAATCCGGAACCCGTAGCAAGCCTTAGAAAATAAAATCATACAATAATTATATAAAAGTACGACCAAATTAAAATTTTTCTGAATCAATATATAAAATAAATACTCCAAATCCTTTTATAAATGAATACATATTCGTACAATGTTCAAATACAAATTCTCAGAGTATTTAATATCCAAACAAAATAATACACTTCCAATATAGTGACACTACTATTGCAGTTTCTAGAATACAATTCAAAGTTTAGAATATACATTTGTATAAAACAGCCGGGACTGAAGAACACCGGCGAGGAACTCTATAACTAAGGTCTGACGATATGGAATCTCCTGAAAAAAAATAATTGAGGGGGGTCAGACCTTACTGAGTGAATTATTATACTATATATACATGCAAACTAAACCATAACAATCAGGCATTCTTATATATATATGTATATACACACATTTCACACGAATGGCAAACTTTGCTTTTATAAATATACTAAATGTAGAAAATGTTTGTTTTGATTCATGAAGGATCCATAGAACCCTAAATAACAACAACCTCAAACAATCCCATCATCACTCTAGCCATACAGGCTCACTTGATTCCAAATAGAACACTTATTCCAATTTGGACAGCAGACTGGCCCCGAGACACTAAGTCGACCGAGCTCCAGCAGTCTGGCTGTCAGTGTGATTGGCCCCGAGACACTTGGTCAACCGAGCTCCAGCAATCACACTATCCATCACCTCACATCTCAATCAACCCAATAGATCATTCAATTCACTTATGGACAGTAGACTGGCCCCGAGACACTAAGTCAACCGAGCTCCAGCAGTCTGACTGTCAGTGTGATTGGCCCCGAGACACTTGGTCAACCGAGCTCCAGCAATCACACTATCTAACATACCATTAATCTTAGTCAAATCAATTAAATCAATTATAATCACCCAATTTTAACTCTCACTCAATCCTTATCTACCGTACCGGTACGTACATGGTCCTAGTGCTGCCCATTAGGAAGCACGTTCTATTGATATCCTTCACTTCGAATAAATCATTCATTCGAAAAAAAATAATTAATGTAGAACCATATTCATAATAGTAAAACCAACCATATATATATATACCAAAAATATACCTAAAATATACCCAGTATATTTCAGGTATATATATATATATAGTCAAATAAAATATGAAATAAACTAAAGATAAATCATTAATATAGTTAAAAACAATTTAAATGAGTAACAATAATATAACATGCATTATCTTAAAAATATACTTAAATATGCAAAAGATATACCCTAAGTACTCAAATCATTTAATAAACCATTTATGTATAAATATTCATTTAAATACGTGTTTGTGTTTAACATATATTCACAAATATACTAAAAATAAACCTAATTATCTAGCATGCATATATCAAAAATAAACCCTAAATATACCACTAATGTGTTAGGTTTAATTTAATAATAAAACATTTATTTATTTGGAAATAAATAAAAAATATACCAAAAATAAACTTAAAAATAATTTAAGTGTAGGTTTATAATTTAACATGCAATTATTTAAGAATAAACCTAAAATCTATTGAAACTATACCTAAAGTATACTAATCATTTAATAAAATAATTATGTCTAATTATTTATTATGCATATATATAAAATGCAACCCTAGATATACCAGAAATATTATAATTTAAATCCCTTTTAAACATACAATAAAAATGAAAAATTCTAAATAATGCACCCTATATGCAGTGCATATATATACAGTATAATAACTCACATGTTAGCGCTCCACGAGACAAACTCGGCGGGCCTGATCCGTTAGGCCTCGGTCTCGGTGCAGCTAGACAAACAAATGACAACATGAAATCAGAATAAATTTAACAAAAATTCTAAAGACTCGATCTAGAATTTTAGACACAGCTTTAGAATAGGAATTTGACCGGACAATCACGTTTTTAGGAGAATTCTACCGAAAATCCGGCAGAACCTCCCCTATAAAACGGACATCTCTCTACTCAAAGAGTAGAGCCGGTCCTGCAAAGAAATACACTTCGGAATAAACACAGGATTACAATCAAAATCCCTCGGTCGGACTCCAAACTACAATTCACCGACCGAGGTTCACAATTCACAGAATATTTATAAAATATCGAAAATGCCCTTATATAATAAAAATACATTTTATAAATCCAAATTACATAATTAACCCTAAAACATACTAAAAATCAATAAAAACCCATTTATTTAGAAAAATAGTATATTATATATAATTTGAAAATAATTTACGAAAAATAGTTTTAATTAGTTAAAAATACTAAAAATTTGCAGAAATCATTTTTATACCCTAAATAACTATTAAAACCAATTTAATTACATTTTAGTCAATTTAGTGTCAAATTACCAAAATACCCCTAGTTATATATAAATTCACATAATTACTCAAAAATTAATTTCTCAACATATAATTCAATAAAATCAACAAATACACCTAATTAACCAATTATTTCTATATGAAAAAAAAATAAAAATATATATTCAATCTATTAATTCCAAAATATACATAAATTATATAAACTTCCATAAAAATAATAGAAATTCCTAAAAATTAATTTATCATCAAATAACATTTTAATATAAACTAAAACACACAATTAAACTTCAAATTCAACCCAAATACTCATTTAACTCAATTATCCAATATTTACATAAACTATAAGTATTTCTTAAAAATTATATAAATTCCCAAAAATAATTTCTCAACATCAAAATCAATAACAATATATAATAACAACAATTTAACAAATTTCATAATCTAATTAATTAATTAACAAAAATTCATTTTTAATTATTAAAATATTCAATAATTAACCAAAAATCAACAAAATCAGCAAAATGCATAAAAATATCTATGAATAGATTAAGATGCATAGATTAATATTTCAAAAAGAAATTATCAAAAAAATCAATTAAACTCAAGGTAAAAAAAAGAAGAAAAATTTTGACATAAACTAGAATCAATCAAAACTTACAAATGAATAAGTTTAAGCTTGAATGGAGCTCGGGATCGTCTTCTCCTCAGCTCAAGGAGTCGACCAAGCCAAGGAAGCCAAGCTCTCGCCGTCGGGAAGTCACCGGTGATCGCTGCTATTGCTGCTGCTCTGCGTGCTGTCCACTGACGGCTTCTGCAGCTCTTCCATGGCGATGCTGACGAGAAGGAGAAGATGATGGTGTTGGTAAGGACTAAGCAGATCGTGAAGAAGAAGGAGAAGAAGCATAGTGATGAAGGAGGGTCGGGAAAATTCGGGAAGAAAAGGGAAGAAACAACTTTGATTTCTGTTTTTTTTTTTTTACATATATATATATATATATATATATATATATATATATATATATATATATATATTATATTAAACTATAATCTTATAATATAATATATAATAACTTTAGTTTAATTGAATCCCTACCACAATAATAGTCATATATATATATATACACACACATAATATCTCACACACACATAAAAATAAACACATAAAATTTATTTAAAAATAACAATAATAATAACCATAGCTATTAAATGATTAATAATACAAATAATATTATATATTCAATAAAATAAATAATAATAATAAAATAGTAATAATAACTCACATAAATAACAATGAAAATAATAACATTAATTATAATAGTGGAATACTTCCAAAATATTAATAATACATAAATCATCAAGTAATAGAATAATATTAATGCTAAAAAAAATTATATTAAAATAGTATTAAAATATTCATGCACTAAATTAGCATTATTAAAACCATAGTATTCATAAATAATAACTTTACACAATGGAATTTGAATGTTCAAAATAATTTATTTACGTAGAAAATTCAATTAACATAAAATAATTATAATAAGTCACAAATAGTAAAATAATTAAATACAACTTTTAAACTTTATTAATACTGCATATCTCATTATTTAATAAAATAAATTGAAAACAAGGGTTATTACATCAAGGAAGAGATCAAGACCAGTGGAACTCAAAATGGTGGCCAGAATCACATTAATCAGCGATGAGGTTGATTTTCGGTCTCCTTGGCTTTTCCACGGCCAAACGACGCCGGAAAAGGGAAGAGAGGGTGGTAGAGGAAGCTTGGGAAGGTGGTGGTTGGCTGGGAGGCTGTAATATCCCGAGTTTTAAAATATTTTTATAATGTATCGAGATATGCAGTGTTAATAATTTTTTACATATTTATGATATTTCTATGAGTTTGATATTTATTAAAGCTTTTTTTAATTATTCTTAATTATTTTAAGTACTTTACGTAAAATTTTCCCAGGAATTATATTTTCGGAGAAATTGACACATAAATAATTTAATACTAAATATTTTAACTAGTTTTATGAATTTGCATGAACTCATATATATTTTTAAAGTGCTAAAATAAAGTGTATATATGTGTATTTATTTAAATTAAATTAGGGTTTAAATAATTAAATTAATTTTATTATTTAGTTTTAATATTAATTAATTATTTTTAAGTGTATAAATTATTAAATATATTAAAATATGTGTGTGGTGTATATTTAATGTGTGTGTGAGAGTTTATATTATTATAATATATAGTGTGAGTATATATATATATAATATATATATTATATATATATATATATATATATATATATATATATATATATATACATATACATATATACCTAATTATTTAACAAAAATTAGAACTTAGCAATATTTACAAGTTTGCGATCAACTTCATCTCCCTTCTTCCCGATCGTTCCCTTCCTCCTTCGGTCACTGTCACACCATTTTCTTCCCGTCAGTGTGCCTATAGGCATGCCACCTCCATCCTCAGCCATCCCCCGCCACCTGTAGCAGCCGTTTCCAGCGTCGAAGGAGCTCGAAATCATCGAAAACCCAAAACTCCTTCTCACCGTCAATCACAGTGATTCTAGCCACCGTTTTTTAACACCACCAGTCTCTATCTTCTCCTTGAGCTCCGATGAGTGTGATTCCAAGCTTTTTTCTCTTAAAATGGTCTAGATTACCCTAGGTTTCAATTTTTCAATTTTGGCCTATTAGGGTTCTTGATTTTTTTTTAGCTTCAATTTGATTGATTCATGAAAACTTCCTTCATAAACTTTTATCCTAGTATCTTAATCTACATGTTGGAATTTTTATGGAATTTTTGGAATTTATTTTGATTTTTGGGTATTTTTTTTATTTTATTAATATTTTCTAATTTTTGAAAATTAATTAATTAAATTATGAAATTGTGTTTTATGGTAATTATAGGTGTTGAAATGAATTATAGGAATTTATTTGTAATTTTTTTCAATTTTTATGTATTTATTTTGAATTTATTTAGTTTATGTAATTTTGAAAAATATGGTTAATTATGTGTTTAATTGAAATTAATTGGTTAATTAAGTATATTTATTGATATTATTGAAATATATATTGAGAAAATTAATTTTGTGCAATTATATTATTTTTGGTGAATTTTTTGATTTATTTTAGTATATTTATATATATAGGGGTATTTTGGTAATTTTACATTAAATTGGCTAAAAATATAATTAAATCGGTTTTAATAGTTATTTAGGGTATAAAAATGATTGCTACAAATTATTTAGTATTTTTAACTAATTAAAACTATTTTTCATAAATTATTTTTAAATTATATGTATATTATACGATTTTTCTAAATAAATGAGTTTTTATCGATTTTTAATATGTTTTAGGGTTGATTATGTAATTTGGATTTATAAAAAGTATTTTTAGTATATAAGGGTACTTTTGGTATTTTGTGAATATTTTGTGAATTGTGGACCTTAGTCGGTGATTTGTAGTTTGGAGTCCGACCGAGGGATTTTGATTGTGAATTTTGTGTTCATTTTCGAAAAGTATTTCTTTGCAGGGCCAGCTCTACTCTTTGAGTAGAGAGATGTCTGTTTTACAGGGGAGGTTCTGTCAGATTTTTGGTAGAATTCTCATAAAACGTGATATCCGGTCAAATTCTGATTTAATCCTGTGTCTAGTATTCTAGATCGAGTCTTTAGAACTTATGTTAGATTTATTCTGATTTCTATTGTCATTTGTTTGTTTAGTTACGCTGAGACCGAGGCTTAGTGGACCAGGCCCATCAATCCCATCTCAAGGAGCGCAATAAATAGTGAGTTGCTATTATATATATATATATATAATATATATATATATATATATATATATATATATATATATATATATGCTCTAGGGTGCATGATTTTAGAAATATATGTTTTATTTTGATTAAATATGCATAATGGTTTAATTAGTACTTAAGTTTATTTTTAGTTTACTTTTGGTTTATTTTTGGTATATTTTAAACTATATGCATATTTTATTAATGAATTATGTTTAAAATGTTTTTGATATATTTCTAGTTTACTTTGTAATTTAATCGAATTTATTTACCGTATATATACTTGAAATATACCTGGTTTACTTTTGGTATATTTCTAGTATATATATGGTTTATGTTGAGATTTTATTCAATTACATGCCTCATTTATTTTTATGAATGTACGTTTTATATTTTAATGAAGGATATCAATAGAACGTGCTACCTAGTGGGCAGCACTAGGACCAAGTACGTACCGGTATGCTAATAGCATTTAGGCTATATTACTAACCATTTGTGGATATTGATTGGATTTGATTATTTATTGTGTGAGATATGATTTGGGAGTGTATTGTTGGAGCTCGGTTGACCAAGTGTCTCGGGGCCAATCACACTGACAGTCAAACTGCTGGAGCTCGGTTGACTTAGTGTCTCGGGGCCAGTCTACTATCCAAATGGAGCAAGTGAATATATTTGGAATAAGTGAGCCTATACGGCTAGAGTGTTGTTTAACACTGTTTTGAGGTTGCAATTTTCTAGGGTTCTATTTGATCCTTCATAAATAGTGATTTTAATTAAAAATATATAAAAATGATTTTATTGCATCTGTGTGTGTTTGCTTGTATATATATTTATTATATATACTTTTGACTATGTGCATTGACATTTAGTATGCATGTATATATATTATAGTAATTCACTCAGTGAGGTCTGACTCCCCTCCGTTGACTATTTTTCAGGAGAGTCGTCGTCATCAGACCTCAGTAGCAGACCCGTACGCCGGATTTCTTCTACCCCGACTTTATTATGTAAACCGCTTACCTGAGTTTTATTTTTATGATCTAGACACTGCAGTAGTTGTAAAAATTGAAAAAGGATATTGTATTATATTGGTATGAGTTATATACTTTAAATATTTGAACTGGATTTGTATTAAAAGTTTATTTATATATATGAGTTGAGTTATTGATTTAAATCCTGTGGTGGATTATTATTTAATTATTTATGATTTTATTTCCACTGCATAATATTTTAATTATGTTATTATTATTATTGCATGTTTTATTTTATTTTAAGGCTTGCTACGGGTTTTGGATTCGAAAGAATTCCCGTTCCATAGCGCCGATCATGGCCCCTGTTTTGGGTCGTGATAAAGTTGGTATCAGAGCGGAGTTTTGTGTCAAGGCTTAGTTGTGTGTGAGTTATGGCCCTAGTTTTCAAAGTTGTGTTTTCTTTTGGAAACTACTACAGTGAATTAGGTTCGAGTATGTCTTGATAAGTATTCCTTGCCTTAGTTTTCTGCGTTATTCTTTCATTGTCTATTTTTTCTGAATCATTCTGTTGTCTTTTCAGAATGAGGAGGCATGTGTGTGTCGCTCCACCGGTCGTTGAGGCCGAGGATGACGAGTCTTTTCAGGATGAGGTTTCACCTCCTGAGCAACCAGTTAGACATAGAGGTCGTGGCAGAGGTAGACCTCGAGGAGCGACAGGTCATCATAGGCAGAGAGAGTTATAGGATGAGGAGCCTGTTGAGCCTGAGTTTGAGGATCCTATACCTCCAGTTGTTCAGCTTGTTCAGCCTGCCTACCAGCAGGGTATGTCTGACCCTGAGGTAGCTTTGCTCTATGCCAGAGTTGGCAGGATCACCTTCAATGGGACTTCCGATCCGTTAGACTTTCTACACACGATCGAGACTGGGACTGCTCACACCGAGTATCAGCGGATTATGATCGTCAAGCTATCTATTGAGGGACCAGCCCTGGACTGGTTTATTCAGATGATCTAGCCTTACATGATGATGATGACCTGGGCTCAATTTCGAGAGCGGTTTATAAGGAGATTCTGTCCAGAGCCTCTCCACATTAGCTATCGTCTCTGATTGACCAACATTTCTCATGGTGATCGATTAGTAGAGGAGTACACCCAAGAGTTCCTCCGGCTGGGTAGATATGTAGAGGATATGATGCACGATCAGTATTTCACAGTCACTACTTATGTCACCGGATTGGTTTCTGCATTTGCTGGTATGCCTACAGCAGGCCTTACTCTAGAGTATGTGATTGAGTTGGCTAAGGAGATTAAGTTGAGGCTAGTTAGGCAAGGAGCGATGCATGATTATTACCAGCTGGGAGTTCAGTCGAGTGGATTGCAGACTTCTCCGTATTCGAGTTTTCATGTTGGTTCGAGTAGTCATCAAAAAGGTCCAACTCAGCAGAGTTAGAGGCAGCAGTAGCGAGTGCATCAGAGCAGTAGACATGGCCGTGGAGGTCAACGTAGACCATTTAGATTTGGGTCAGGTGCTTCGAGCAGCAGTAGTGGTCGTAGTTTTGGATTAGCTGCCAGTGTATGCCAGACCTGCAGTAGAGTCCATCAGGGACCGTGTTACCTAACACCACTGACATGCTTCAGATGCGAGCAGACAGGACATTATGCCAAATCATATCCTTACTTCGGGTATCAGCAGCCATAGATTCCATGATTTCCATAGCAGTCGATTGCTAGTGCTGCACCCGTACCATTTCAGTTACCTCCAGCCTAGCATCGGAGTTCCACTCAGCTTGTTCCACAGTAGGGTCATGGTAGAGGTGCTAGAGGAGGTGCCATAGGTGTTGGCCAGGCTTCTACCAGCCAGCAGGGAGGTCGAGGACAGGCCAGAGTCTTCCACCTTACTTAGCAGGATGCTCAGGCATCCAATGTAGTCGTGGCAGGTATTATTTCTGTCTGTTACCTAGATGCATGGGTTTTGTTAAATCCGGGTGCCACACATTCATTTGTTTCTCCCGTTTTTGCTTCTAAGTCTTATTGGCAAGCTTCGAGGATGGCTTTTCCTTTGTCTGTTGCCACTCCTCTGAGCGATTCATTGGACACCGACATTATTCTTTCTGGTTGTCCAGTTCTTGTGGGAGGTAGAGATTTACCCATTGATTTGATTCTGTTGGATGTGATGGAATTTGATGTTATTTTGGGTATAGACTGGTCATCTCAGCACTATACCGTGGTAGATTGTCGAAATAAAGAGGTGACTTTCAGAATTCCTAATGAAGAAGAATTTAAGTTTATGGGTGATAGCAGTTCCGCACCTCAAAATCTTATTTCTACTATTACGGCTAGGAAGTTACTAAGGAAAGGATGTCAGGGATATTTGGCATTAGTCAGGGATACTTCAGTGGAGAAGTTATCACTCACAGATATTCCTGTTGCCTATGAGTTTCTTGATGTTTTTCCTGAGGAGTTGCCAGGTTTACCACCTCACAGAGAGATTGAGTTATGTATAAATGTGGTTCTAAGTACTACTCCTATATCTATGCCACCCTATAGAATGGCTCCTACAGAGTTGAAAGAGTTGAAGGAGCAATTGTAAAAGTTGCTAGATAAGGGTTTTATCAGACCCAGTGTTTCTCTTTGGGGTGCACCAGTCCTGTTTGTGAAGAAGAAGGATGGTACCCTAAGACTGTGCATTGACTATAGAGAGCTTAACAAGGTGACAGTGAAGAATAAGTATCCTCTCTCGAGGATAGATGACTTGTTTGATCAGCTACAGGGTGCACAGTTCTTTTTTAAGATTGATTTGAGGTCAGGTTATCATCAACTGCGGATTAGTGAAGCCGATGCTCCTAAAACAGCATTCTGCACTTGATATGGCCATTATGAGTTCCTAGTGATGTCTTTTGGTTTGACTAATGCACCAACAACTTTTATGGACCTAATGAACAAGGTATTCATACCATATGTGGATCAGTGTGTGGTAGTCTTCATCGATGATATACTGGTTTATTCAAGGAGTATGGAGGAGCATGTATATCATTTGAGGACTGTACTACAGACACTGAGAGATCATCAGCTTTATGCTAAATTCTCAAAGTGTGATTTCTGGATGGAGAGTGTTTATTTTCTTAGACACGTGGTGTCTAAAGAAGGTATCCAAGTTGATCCATAGAAGATTAAGGCAGTGTCTGAGTGGCCTAGACCGACTTCTATTACTGAGATTTAGAGTTTTCTAGGTTTAGCTGGGTATTATAGGCAGTTTGTATAGGATTTTTCTAGAATTACAGCCCCTATGACTTGCTTGACTTAGAAGAATGTTAGATTCGAGTGGTCAGAAGCTTGTGAGATCAGTTTCCAATTGTTGAAGGAGAAGTTAACCATAGCCCCAGTGTTAGCTTTGCCTAATAGTATGGACAAGTTCACAGTTTATTGTGATGCCTCTAGAGTTGGCCTTGGTTGTGTGTTGATGCAGAATGGTAGGGTGATAGCCTATGCTTTGAGGCAGTTGAAGAAGCATGAGCATAACTATCCTACACATGACCTTGAAATGGCTGCAGTGATCTTTGCTCTCAAGATCTGGAGACACTATCTGTACGGGGTAACTTGTGAGATATTTACTTATCACAAGAGCCTTAAGTATATTTTCCAGCAGAGAGATCTGAATCTGAGGTAGAGGAGATGGTTGGAATTATTGAAGGATTATGACTATGAGATTTTATATCATCCAGGCAAGGCTAATGTGGTAGCAGATGCCTTAAGTATAAAGTCCTCAGGCAGTCTTGCTCACATCAGTGTTGAGAGGAGACCGTTGATCCAAGAGTTGCATTTATTGGTGGATCAAGGTCTGATGATGAAAATCAGTAGGTCAGGTGGACTGCTAGCTCAATTTAAGGTGCGATCTGTACTGAGAGATAGGATTAAAGCAGCTCAGAGCCGAGATCCTATTCTAGAAGAGCTTGCAGAGAATGTTCGAGCAGGGAAGTTCACTGATTTCACACTCGATGATGATGGTGTGTTGTGGATCAGTGGTTGATTGTGTGTTCTTGATGTGGATGATTTGAGAGAAGAGATCCTAGGGGAAGCACATTCTATAGCCTATAGTGTACATCCGGGTGTCATTAAGATGTACCATAGTATCAGAGATTTATATTTGTAATATCCCATGTTTTTAAATATTTTTACACTGTACCGGGATATACAGTGTTAATAATTTTTGTATATATATTATGATATTTTTACGAGTTGATATGTATTTAAAACCTATTTTAATTATTGTGTCTTATTTACAGTGCTTTACGTAAAATTTTCCCAGGACTTTCATTTTCGGGGAAATTTTCACGTAAATAATTTATTATTAATTATTTTAAATATATTTTCGGACTTGCATGAACTCATATGTATTTTTAAATTACTAAATAAAACCTATGTGTGTATATATTTATTTAATTAGGGTTTAATATATTACCCTAATATTTTATTATTTATTTATTAGTTTTATTGTTATTTAATTATTTTTATCTATTATTAAATTTTAAAATATTAAATTATATGTGTGTGGTGTATATTTAATGTGTTTAATTTAATATTATTTTATTATATAGTATAAAGTATATATATATACACATTATATGTCAAAAATCAAGTTTTTGGAAAATTACACATTTGCCCTCGAGCGCCTCCTTCTTCCTCAATTTGCTCCCATCGTCGTTCCGATCGCTGTCGTCCTGATTTCATGCCGTTGTTGTGCCATTCGACGTGCCACCACCTTCCTCAGCCTCTTTCGCCGCCTGTAGTAGCCGTTTTCGACGTCTGGAAGTGGATTTTGGCCGGAGAAGCTGAATTCCTCTTCACCGTCGATCACGACGATTTTGGCCACCATTTTTGATACTACCGGTCTCTTTCTTCTCCCTGAGCTCCGGTGAGTGTGATTCTAGCTTTGGTTTGAGCTTAAACGGTCTTGATTTGCTTAGGTTTTGAATTTTCAATTTCGGCTATATTAGGGTTTTTGATTTTTTTGAGCTTCTAATTGATTGATTCATGAAAACTCCCTTCACAAATGTTGATCCTAGTAGCTTAATCTACATTTACGAATTTTTGTGGAATTTTTGGAGATTATTTGGATTTTTGGGTATTTTTGAATATTTTAATATTATTTTCTAATTTTCGGAAATTAATTATTTAAATTATGAAATTGTGTTTTATGGTTAAATTAGGTGTTGAAATGAATTATAGGAATTTATTTGGAATTTTTATGAATTTCTAAGTATTTATTTTGAATTATTTGAGTTTATGTAATTTTGGAAAAATTAGGTTAATTATGTTTTTAATTGAATTTAATTGGTTAATTGAGTTTAATTATTAATATTATTGATAAATATGTTGAGAAAATTAATTTTGGATGATTATACTATTTTTGGTGAATTTTTGAATGAATTTTAGTATATTTATATATATAGGGGTATTTTGGTAATTTTACCCTAAATTGGATAAAAATGTGATTTAATTGATTTTAATAGTTATTTAAGGTATAAAAATGATTTCTACAAATTATTTGGTATATTTAACTAATTAAAACTATTTTTCGTGAATTATTTTCAATTATATATATAATATACGATTTTTCTAATAAAATGTGTTTCTATCGGTTTTTAATGTGTTTAAAGGTTAATTATGTAATTTCTACGTATAAAATGAATTTCTATTATTTAAGGGTATTTTTGGTATTTTCAGAATTATTTTGTGTTTGTGGACCCCGGTCGATAGACTGTAGTTTGGAGTCCGACCGAGGGGTTGTGGTTGAGTGTTGAGTTGTTTTTCGAAGTGTGTTTCTTTGCAGGGTCGGCTCTACTCTTTGAGTAGAGAGATGTCCATTTTATAAGGGAGGTTCTGTCGAATTTTTGGTAGAATTCTCGTAAAACGTGATGTCCGATCGAACCCTAATTCTATTTCTGTGTTTAATATTCTAAATCAAATTCTAGGATTTCTGTTAGGGTTATTCTGATTTTTGTCATTATTGTTTGTTTAGTTGTGCTGAGACCGAGGGCTAGTGGACCAGGCCCGTCGGATCCATCTCGTGGAGCGCACTAGGGTGAGTTACTATACTATATATATATGCTTTAGGATGCATGATTTAGAAATATATGTTTTATTTTGATTAAAATGCATAGATAATGTGATTTGTATTTAAGTATATTTTTGGTTTATTTTTGGTATATATTAAATTATATGCATGTTTTATTAATGAATTGTATTTAAAATGTTTTCAAATATATCTCTAGTTATTTTGTAATTTAACTGGATTTATTTGACGTATATATATACTCGAAATATACCTGGTTTATTTTTGGTATATTTCCAGTATATATATGTGGTTTATATTGTTATTTTATTTAAATTCATGCATCATTTATTTATGAATGGATGTTTTACATTTATTAATGAAGGATATCAATAGAATGTGCTACCTAGTGGGCAGCACTAGGACCGAGTACGTACCGGTGCGCCTATAGCATTTAGGCTATATTTCTAACCATTTGTGGTTATTGATTGATTATGATTATTGATGTGTGAGATGTGATTTGGGTGTGATTGCTGGAGCTCGGTTGACCAAGTGTCTCAGGGCCAATCACACTGACAGTCAGACTGCTGGAGCTCGGTTGACTTAGTGTCTCGGGGCCAATCTACTGTCTAATTGGATTAAGTGGACATATTTGGATTAAGTGAGCCTGTATGGCTAGAGTGTTGTCTAACATTGTTTTCGAGGTTGCGATATTCTAGGGTTCTATGTGATTCTTCATAAACGATGATTTTCAGTAAAATATATATAAAATGATTTTATTGCATCTATATGTATTTGCCTGTATATATACATATTAGATATATACTTTTGACTGTATGCATTGTCATGTAGTATGCATGTATATATATTATAGTAATTCACTCAGTGAGGTCTGACTCCCCTCCGTTGACTATTTTTCAGGAGAGTCAACATCTTCAGACCTCAGTAGCAGGCCTGTACGCCGGATTTCTTCTGCCCCGGCTTCTTTGTGTAAACTGCTTACTTGAGTCTTATTTTTATAATCTAGACACTATAGTAGTGGTAAATTAAATTGGGGGATTTTATGTATTTTATTTATGTGAGATATTGTATTATACTTGAAGTGGATTTGTATTAAAGATTTATATATATATATATGAGATGAGATTTAACTTAAATCCAGTTGGTGAAAATACTATTGTGATATTTATGATTTTTATTTTCGCTGCATTATATATTGCTACTATTATTGCATGTTTTATTTTATTTTTAGGCTTGATACGGGTTCCGGATTCGAAAGAATTCTCGTTCCCTAGCGCCGGTCATGGCCCCTGTTTTGGGTCGTGACAAAGTTGGTATCAGAGCGGAGTTCTGTGTCAGGGCTTAGTTATGTGAGTTGTGGCCCTAGTTTTCGAGTTGTGTTTTATGTTGAACTACTGCAGTGAATTAGGTTCGAGTACGTCTTGATAAGTATTCCTTGCTTTAGTTTTCTGCGTTATTCCTCCATTGTCTGTTTGTCTGAATATTTCCATTTGCCTTTTCAGAATGAGGAGGCGAGCGCGTGTCGCTCCACCGGTCGTTGAGGCCGAGGATGATGAGTCTTTTTAAGACTAGGTTTTACCTCTTGAGCAGCCAGTTAGACGTAAAGGTCATGGCAGAGGTAGACCTCGAGGAGCGGCAGGTCGCCGTAGGCAGAGAGAGTTACAGGACGAGGAGCCTGTAGAGCATGAATTTGATGTTCCTATTCCTCCAGTTGTTCAGCCTGCCTATCAGCAGGGTATCTTTGACCCTGAGGCAGCTTTGTTCTATGCCCGAGTTGGCAGGATTGCTTTTGATGGTACTTCTGATCCATTAGATTTTTTGCACGCGATTGAGACTCGGACTCGGACTGCTCATACCGAGTACCAGCGGATTATGATCATTGAGTTGTCTGTCGAGGGACCAGCCTTAGATTGGTTTATTCAAGTGATCCAGCCTTATATGATGACGATGACCTGGGCTCAGTTCCGAGAGCGATTTATGAGGAGATTCTGTCTAGAGCCTCTCCGTATGAGCTATCATCTTCGTTTGACCAGCATTTCTCGTGGAGATCAATCTATAGAGGAGTACACCCGAGAGTTTCTTCGTCTGGGTAGATATGCAGAGGATCTGATGCGAGATCAGTATTTTACGGTCACTACCTACGTTACTGGTTTGGGTTTAGCTTTTGTTGGTATGCCTACAGCAGGTCTTACTCTGGAGTCTGTGATTGAGTTAGCCAAGGATATTGAGCTGAGGCTAGTTAGGCAGGCAGCGATGCCTGATTATTACCAGCTGGGAGTTCAGTCGAGTGGATTGCAGACTACACCATATGCTAGTTTTCATGTTGGTTCGAGTAGTCAGCAGCGAGGTCCGACTCAGCAGAGTCAGAGATAGTAGCAGCGAGTGCATCGGACCAGTAGAAATGGCCGTGGAGGTCAGCGTAGATCGTTCAGATTCAGATTAGGTGCTTCAAGCAGCAACAGTGGTCGTAGTTATGGATCAGCGGCCAGTGTTTGTCAAACTTGTTGTCACGACCCAAAACAGGGGCCATGACCGGCGCTAGGGAACAGGAATTCTTTCGAATCCGGAACCCGTAGCAAGCCTAAAAATAAAATAAAGCATGCCATAATAACAATAAAAATATAATATGCAGCGGAAATAAAAATCATAATATCATTTTTCCATATCAACTGGATTTAAACTAAATCTCATCTCATCACATAGATGTATATAATCTTTAATACAAATCCAGTTTCAATATAACACATCTCTTTAAAATAAAGTACATAAAATCTCATACTTTATGTCACGACCCAAAACAGGGGCCATGACCGGCGCTAGGGAACGGGAATTCTTTCGAATCCGGAACCCGTAGCAAGCCTAAAAAAATAAATAAATATGCAATAATAACCATAAAGATATAATATGCAGCGGAAAATAAAAATCATAAATATTACAATATCATCCATATCAACTGGATTCAATTCAAAACTCATCACATCTCATATATAATCTCATAAATGTATAATCTTCATACAAATCCAGTTTTAACATAATACATCTCTTTAAAACAATTACATAAAATCCAATACTTTAATTTACAACTACTACAGTGTCTAGATAAAATAAATAAGACTCAAGTAGACAATTTACATAAAGAAGCCGGGGCGGAAGAAATCCGGCGTATCGACCTGCTACTGAGGTCTGAGGAAGTTGACTCTCCTGAAAAATAGTCAACGGAGGGGAGTCAGACCTCACCGAGTGAATTACTATAGTATATATACATACACTCTAAATGATAATGCATACAGTCAACAGTATATATATAATATGTATATATATAGGCAAATTCATACAGATGCAGAAAAATCATTTTTATATATTTTACTGAAAAATCCCAATTTATGAAGGATCACATAGAACCCTAGAATATCGCAACCTCAGAAAATAGTGTTAAACAACACTCTAGCCATACAGGCTCACTGATTCCAAATATATCCACTTAATCCATATGGACAGTAGACTGGCCCCGAGACACTAAGTCAACCAGGCTCCAGCAGTCTGACTGCCAGTGTGATTGGCCCCGAGACACTTGGTCAACCGAGCTCCAGCAATCACACCCCAAACCACATCTCACATATATCAATAATCATAATCAAATCGATATCCACAAATAGTCAGTAATATAGCCTAAAGCTATAGGCGTACCGGTACGAACTCGGTCCTAGTGCTGCCCACTAGGTAGCACGTTCTATTGATATCCTTCATTCTTAAATATAAAACATTCATTCACAAAAATAAATGATGCATGGATATAAATGAAATAGCAATATAAACCATATATATATACCGAAAATATACCAAACATAAACCAGGTATATTTTGAGTATATATATGTCAAATAAATCCAATCAAATCATGAATTAAATTAAAAATATATTTAAAAACATTTTAAATATATTTTATTAATAAAACATGTATATAATTTATTATATACCAAAAATATACTTGAATATAAATCATGTTATTTATGCATATTTAGTCAAAATAAAACATGCATTTTCTAAATCATGCATCCTAAGCATATATATATAATATAGTAACTCACCTAATGCGCTCCACGAGACAAGTCCGACGGGCCTGGTCCACTAACCCTCGGTCTCGGCGCAACTAAACAAGAAATAATAAATCGACATCAGAATAACCCTAACAGAAATCCTAGAATTAAATCTAGAGTATTCAACACAGAATCGGAAATTAGGGTTCGACTGGATATCACGTTTTACGAGAATTCTACCGAAAATCCGACAGAACCTCCCCTGTAAAACGGACATCTCTCTACTCAAAAGAGTAGAGCCGACCCTGCAAAGAAAATACACTTCAAAAATAAACACCACAATCAATCACAACCCCTCGGTCGGACTCCAGACTACAATCTGTCGACCGAGGTCCACAAACACAGAATATATTCCAGATATACCAAAAATATCCTTAAATCACCGAAATACATTTTATAAATAAAAATTACATAATTAACCTTGAAACACTATAAAAACCGATTAAAACTCATTTTATTAGAAAAACCGTATATTATATATATAATTGAAAATAATTCCCGGAAAATAGTTTTAATTAGTTAAAAATACTAGATATTTTGTAGGAATCATTTTTATACCTTAAATAAATATTAAAACCAATTAAATTACATTTTTAGACAATTTAGGGTAAAATTACCAAAATACCCCTATATATATAAATATACTTAAATTACTTCAAAAATTCACCAAAAATCATACAATTATCCAAATTAATTTTCTCAACATATTTATCAATAATATCAATAATTAAACTCAATTAACCAATTAAATTCAATTTAAAACACAATTAACTTAATTTCTCAAAATCACATAAACTTCAATAATTAAAAATAAATACATAGAAATTCATAAAAATTCCAAATAAATTTCTATAATTCATTTCAACACCTAATTCAACCATAAACTCCAATTTCATAATTTAAATAATTAATTTTCGAAAATTAGAAAATAATATTAAAATATTCAAAAATACCCAAAAATCCAAAAAATCTCCAAAAATTCTGTAAAAATTCATACATGAAGATTAAACTACCAGGAACAACATTTGTGAAGGAAGTTTCCATGAATCATCCAAATCGAAGCTCAAAAAAATCAAAAACCAAAAGAGGCCGAAAACTTCAAATCAAAACCTAAGCAATTCTAGACCATTTTAGCTCAAACCAAAGCTAGAATAACACTCACCGGAGCTCAAGGAGAAGATAGAGACCGACGGTGTCGAAAACGGTGGCCGGAGGAGGGAGAAACGGCGGTGAGAAGAATGGTGGTGGTCGGCGCCCGCGGGAGAAGAAGAAGAAGAAGAAGAAAAAGAAAAAGAAAGAAAAAGGAAAGAGAAAGAAAAAGAAAAAGAAAGAAAAAGGAAAAGAAAAAAAAAAGAAAAAAAATAAATTAAATTAAAATAATTAAATATTAATAAATAAATAATAATAAAATAATAAATTTTAATAATTTAATAATAAATAAAATAATCAAATAATAATAAATAAATAATAAAATATTAGGGTAATAATAAACCCTAATTAAATAAATATACACACACAGGCTTTATTTAATAATTTAAAAATATGTATGAGTTCATGCAAACCCGTAAATACATTTAAAATAATTAATAATACATTGTTTACGTGGAAATTTCCCCGAAAATGAAAGTCCCGGGAAAATTTTACGTAAAATACTGAAAATAATAGACAGTAATTAAAATAGGTTTAAAATACATATCAACTCATAAAAATATCACATATATAGTCAAAATTATTGACACTGCATATCCCGGTACAGTGTAAAAATATTTTAAAAACACGGGATATTACAGTCTTCCCCCCTTATAAGAATTCGTCCCCGAATTCTAAAAACAAGATTACAGAATCAGGAAGGAAAGAGATACGGGTAAGAAGCTCGCATCTCAGCTTCAGTCTCCCACGTATGCTCTTCAACTCTGTCGCTACGCCACAAAACCTTGACCATCGGAATCTGCTTCGATCGCAACTGTCGAACTTGAAAATCTACGATCGCCACAGGTTCTTCCACAAACGTCAAATCTTCACTCACTTCCACACTGTCAGGTTGCAACACGTGTGAAGGATCTGAGATATACTTCCTCAACATCGAGATATGAAATACTGGATGCACCTGTGACATACTCGGAGGCAAATCCAACCGATATGCAACAGTGCCAATTCTCTCCAGAATCACAAACGGTCCAATATATCTCGGTGCTAACTTACCCTTCCTGCCAAATCTCATCACACCCTTCATCGGAGATACTTTCAGAAAAACGAAATCTCCAACCTGAAACTCCACATCTCTGCGCCTAGGATTCGCATAACTCTTCTGTCTGCTAACTGCGGTCTCTAACCTGCGCTTGATGACGGCGACTTTCTCTGCAGCATCTTGAACCATCTCTGGTCCAGTCAAAGCTCTCTCACCAATCTCATCCCAACTCAACGGGGATCTACACTTCCTTCCATACAACGCCTCATATGGTGCCATGCCAATACTGCTATGGTAGCTGTTATTATATGCAAACTCAACAAGCGATAAATGATCATCCCAGCTACCTCCCAAATCCATGACACACATCCTCAACATATCTTCCAGTGTCTGGATCGTCCTCTCAGACTGACCATCTATCTGAGGATGAAAAGCAGTACTGAAATCCAACCTAGTGCCCATCGCTTCCTGCAACTTCTGCCAAAAATGAGAAGTAAACACCGAACCTCTGTCTGACACAATGGACACAGGTACTCCATGAAGGCATACAATATGCTTCACGTACAACTTCGCCAATCTAGCAACTGAATATGTGGCTTTCACAGGCAAGAAATGTGCAGACTTCGTCAATCTGTCTACAATCACCCAGATGGAATCGTATCCATCCTTCGAACGAGGTAAACCGACCACAAAATCCATAGCTATCCTTTCCCACTTCCACTCGGGAATAGGAAGAGGCTGAAGCTTCCCAGAAGGCTTCTGATGTTCAGCTTTCACTTGCTGACACGTCAAGCACTTAGCAACATAATCAGCAACATCCTTCTTCAATCCATCCCACCAGTATAGATCTCTGATACTGTGGTACATCTTAGTAACACCAGGATGAACGCTGTAGGCTGTAGAATGTGCTTCCTCTAGGATCTCTTCTCTCAACTCATCCACATCAGGAACACACAATCTACCACTGATCCACAACACACCATCATCATCGAGTGTGAAATCAGTGAACTTCCCTGCTCTGACATTCTCTGCAAGCTCTTCCAGAATAGGATCTTGGCTCTGAGCTGCTTTAATCCTATCCCTCAGTACAGATCATACTTTAAATTGAGCTAACAGTCCACCTGATCTACTGATCTTCATCATCAGACCTTGATCCACCATCAGATGCAATTCCTGGATCAATGGTCTCCTCTCTACACCGATGTGAGCAAGACTACCTGAAGACTTCCTACTCAAGGCATCTGCTACCACATTAGCTTTACCCGGATGGTAAAGAATCTCGCAATCATAATCCTTCAACAGTTCCAACCATCTTCTCTGCCTCAAATTCAAATCTCGCTGCTGGAAAATGTACTTAAGGCTCTTGTGATCAGTAAATATCTCACAAGTCACCCCGTACAGATAATGTCTCCAAATCTTCAAAGCAAAGATCACTGCAGCCATCTCAAGATCATGTGTAGGATAGTTCTGCTCATGCTTCTTCAACTGCCTCGAAGCATAGGCTATCACCCTTCCATTCTGCATCAACACACAACCAAGACCAATTCTAGAGGCATCACAGTAAACTGTGAACTTATCCACACTATTAGGCAAAGCTAATACTGGCGTTGTGGTCAACTTCTCCTTCAACAACTGAAAACTATTCTCACAAGCTTCTGACCACTCAAATCTAACATTCTTCTGAGTCAAGCGAGTCATAGGGGCTGCTATCCTGGAAAAATCCTGCACAAACCGCCTATAATACCCGGCTAAACCCAGAAAACTCCGAATCTCAGTAACTGAAGTAGGTCTAGGCCACTCAGATACTGCTTCAATCTTCTGTGGATCAACCTGAATACCTTCTTTAGACACTACGTGTCCAAGAAAAGAAACACTCTCCATCCAGAAATCACACTTCGAGAATTTAGCATAAAGCTGATGATCTCTCAGTGTCTGTAGTACAATCCTCAAGTGATATACATGCTCTTCCATACTCCTCGAATATACTAGTATATCATCAATGAAGACTACCACAAACTGATCCACATACGGTCGGAATACTCTGTTCATCAGGTCCATAAAAGCTGCTGGTGCATTAGTCAAACCAAAAGACATCACCAGAAACTCATAATGACCATAACGAGTGCGGAATGCTGTCTTAGGAATATCAGCTTCACTGATCCGCAGCTGATGATAACCCGACCTCAAGTCGACCTTAGAAAAGAATTGTGCACCTTGTAACTGATCAAATAAATCATCAATCCTCGGGAGAGGATACTTGTTCTTCACTGTCACCTTGTTCAACTCTCTGTAGTCAATGCACAGTCTCAGGGTACCATCCTTCTTCTTCACAAACAAGACTGGTGCACCCCAAGGAGAAACACTAGGTCTGATAAAACCCTTATCCAACAACTCTTGCAACTGCTCCTTCAACTCTCTCAACTCTGCAGGAGCCATACGATAGGGTGGCATAGATATAGGAGTAGTACCTGGAACCACATCTATACAGAACTCAATCTCTCTATGAGGTGGTAAACCTGGCAACTCCTCGGGAAAAACATCAGGAAATTCACAAGCAACAGGAACATCTGTGAGTGACAACTTCTCCACTGACGTATCCCTAACCAATGCCAAATATCCCTGGCATCCCTTCTTCAACAACTTCCTAGCAGAAATAACAGAAATAAGATTCTGAGGTGCTGAACTCCTGTCACCAACAAACTTAAATTCTACTTCACCAGGAATTCTGAAAATCACCTCCTTATTCCTGCAATCAACCACGGCATAATGCTGGGATAACCAATCCATTCCCAAAATAACATCAAACTCCATCACATCCAACAAAATCAAATCGGCGGATAATTCTCTATCTCCCACGAGAACTGGACAACCAGAAAGAACAATATCGGCGTCCAAAGAATCGCTCAGAGGAGTGGCAACAGACAAAGGAAAAGCCATCCTCGAAGCTTGCCAACAAGATTTAGAAGCAAAAACAGGAGAAACAAACGAATGCGTGGCACCCGGATCAAACAAAACCAAAGCATCCAGGTAACAAACAGAAAGAATACCTGCCACGACTGCATTAGATGCCTGAGCATCCTGCTGAGTCAGATGAAAAACTCTGGCCTGGCCTCGACCTCCCTGCTGACTGGTAAAAGCCTGGCCAACACCTCGGGTACCTCCTCTCGTACCTTTACCACGACTCTGCTGTCGAACAAACTGAGTAGAACTCTGATGCTGAGCTGGTGGTAACTGAAATGGCACGGGTGCTGCACTAGCAATCGACTGCTGTGGGAATCACGAAATCTGTTGCTGCTGATACCCAGAATAAGGACACGATCTGGCAAAATGTTCTATCTGCCCGCATCTGAAACATGTCAGTGGTGTCAGATAACACGGTCCCTGATGGACTCTACCACAAGTCTGACAAACACTGGCCGCTGATCCAGAACTACAACCACTACTGCTGCTCGAAGCACCTGATCCAAATCTGAACGATCTACGCTGACCTCCACGGCCATGTCTACTGCTCCGATGCACTCGCTGCTGCTGTCTCTGACTCTGCTGAGTCGAACCTCGCTGCTGACTACTCGAACCAACATGAAAACTCGAATACGGAGTAGCCTGCAATCCACTCGACTGAACTCCCAACTGGTAATAATCAGGCATCGCTCCCTGCCTAACTAACCTCAGCTCAATCTCCTTAGCTAGCTCAATCATCGACTCGAGAGTAAGACCTGCTGTAGGCATACCAGTAAAAGCTGAACCCAAACCAGTAACATAGGTAGTAACAGCGAAATACTGATCTCGCATCAGATCTTTAGCATATCTACCCAGACGAAGAAACTCTCGGGTATACTCCTCTACTGATCGATCTCCACGAGAAATACTAGTCAAACGAAGACGATAGCTCAAACGAAGAGGCTCTGGACAAAATCTCCTCATGAATCGCTCTCGAAACTGAACCCATGTCATCGTCATCATATAGGGCTGGATCATCTGAATGAAACAATCCAAGGCTGATCCCTCAACAGACAACTCAACGATCATGATCCTCTGGTACTCGGTATGAGCAATCCGAGTCCTAGTCTCAATCGCATGCAGAAAATCTAAAGGATCAGAAGTACCATCAAAAGCAATCCTGCCAACTCTGGCATAGAACAAAGCTGCCTCAGGGTCAGCCATACCCTGCTGATAGGCAGGCTGAACAGGCTGAACAACTGGAGGAACAGGAACATCAAACTCAGGCTCAACAGGCTCCTCGTCCTGTAACTCTCTCTGCCTACGGCGACCTGCCGCTCCTCGAGGTCTACCCCTGCCACGACCTCTACGTCTAACTGGCTGCTCAGGAGGTAAAACCTCATCCTGAAAAGACTCATCATCCTCGGCCTCAACGACCGGTGGAGCGACACGCGCTCGCCTCCTCATTCTGAAAAGACAAACGGAAAGATTCAGACAAAACAGACAACGGAGGAATAACGCTGAAAACTACAGCAAGGAACACTCATCAAGACATACTCGAACCTAATACACTGCAGTAGTCCAACAGAAAACACAACTTTAAAACTAGGGCCACAACTCACAAAACTAAGCCCTGACACAGAACTCCACTCTGATACGAACTTCGCTCTGATACCAACTTGGTCACGACCCAAAACAGGGGCCATGACCGGCGCTAGGGAACGGAAATTCTTTCGAATCCGGAACCCGTAGCAAGCCTAAAAAAATAAATAAATATGCAATAATAACCATAAAGATATAATATGCAGCGGAAAATAAAAATCATAAATATTACAATATCATCCATATCAACTGGATTCAATTCAAAACTCATCACATCTCATATATAATCTCATAAATGTATAATCTTTATACAAATCCAGTTTTAACATAATACATCTCTTTAAAACAATTACATAAAATCCAATACTTTAATTTACAACTACTGCAGTGTCTAGATAAAATAAATAAGACTCAAGTAGACAATTTACATAAAGAAGCCGGGGCGGAAGAAATCCGGCGTATCGACCTGCTACTGAGGTCTGAGGAAGTTGACTCTCCTGAAAAATAGTCAACGGAGGGGAGTCAGACCTCACTGAGTGAATTACTATAGTATATATACATACACTCTAAATGATAATGCATACAGTCAACAGTATATATATAATATGTATATATACAGGCAAATTCATACAGATGCAGAAAAATCATTTTTATATATTTTACTGAAAAATCCCAATTTATGAAGGATCACATAGAACCCTAGAATATCGCAACCTCAGAAAATAGTGTTAAACAACACTCTAGCCATACAGGCTCACTGATTCCAAATATATCCACTTAATCCATATGGACAGTAGACTGGCCCCGAGACACTAAGTCAACCGAGCTCCAGCAGTCTGACTGCCAGTGTGATTGGCCCCGAGACACTTGGTCAACCGAGCTCCAGCAATCACACCCCAAACAACATCTCACATATATCAATAATCATAATCAAATCGATATCCATAAATAGTCAGTAATATAGCCTAAAGCTATAGGCGTACCGGTACGTACTCGGTCCTAGTGCTGCCCACTAGGTAGCACGTTCTATTGATATCCTTCATTCTTAAATATAAAACATTTATTCACAAAAATAAATGATGCATGGATATAAATGAAATAGCAATATAAACCATATATATATACCAAAAATATACCAAACATAAACCAGGTATATTTTGAGTATATATATGTCAAATAAATCCAATCAAATCATGAATTAAATTAAAAATATATTTAAAAACATTTTAAATATATTTTATTAATAAAACATGTATATAATTTATTATATACCAAAAATATACTTGAATATAAATCATGTTATTTATGCATATTTAGTCAAAATAAAACATGCATTTTCTAAATCATGCATCCTAAGCATATATATATAATATAGTAACTCACCTAATGCGCTCCACGAGACAGGTCCGACGGGCCTGGTCCACTAACCCTCGGTCTCGGCGCAACTAAACAAGAAATAATTAATCGACATCAGAATAACCCTAACAGAAATCCTAGAATTAAATCTAGAGTATTCAACACAGAATCGGAAATTAGGGTTCGACTGGATATCACGTTTTACGAGAATTCTACCGAAAATCCGGCAGAACCTCCCCTGTAAAACGGACATCTCTCTACTCAAAAGAGTAGAGCCGACCCTGCAAAGAAAATACACTTCAAAAATAAACACCACAATCAATCACAACCCCTCGGTCGGACTCCAGACTACAATCTGTCGACCGGGGTCCACAAACACAGAATATATTCCAGATATACCAAAAATATCCTTAAATCACCGAAATACATTTTATAAATAAAAATTACATAATTAACCTTGAAACACTATAAAAACCGATTAAAACTCATTTTATTAGAAAAACCGTATATTATATATATAATTGAAAATAATTCCCGGAAAATAGTTTTAATTAGTTAAAAATACTAGATATTTTTTAGGAATCATTTTTATACCTTAAATAAATATTAAAACCAATTAAATTACATTTTTAGACAATTTAGGGTAAAATTACCAAAATACCCCTATATATATAAATATACTTAAATTACTTCAAAAATTCACCAAAAATCATACAATTATCCAAAATTAATTTTCTCAACATATTTATCAATAATATCAATAATTAAACTCAATTAACCAATTAAATTCAATTTTAAACACAATTAACTTAATTTCTCAAAATCACATAAACTTCAATAATTAAAAATAAATACTTAGAAATTCATAAAAATTCCAAATAAATTTCTATAATTCATTTCAACACCTAATTCAACCATAAACTCCAATTTCATAATTTAAATAATTAATTTTCGAAAATTAGAAAATAATATTAAAATATTCAAAAATACCCAAAAATCCAAACAATCTCCAAAAATTCTGTAAAAATTCATACATGAAGATTAAACTACGAGGAACAACATTTGTGAAGGAAGTTTCCATGAATCATCCAAATCGAAGCTCAAAAAAATCAAAAACCAAAAGAGGCCGAAAACTTCAAATCAAAACCTAAGCAATTCTAGACCATTTTAGCTCAAACCAAAGCTAGAATAACACTCACCGGAGCTCAAGGAGAAGATAGAGACCGGCAGTGTCGAAAACGGTGGCCGGAGGAGGGAGAAACGGCGGTGAGAAGAATGGTGGTGGTCGGCGCCCGCGGGAGAAGAAGAAGTAGAAGAAGAAGCAAAAGAAAAAGAAAGAAAAAGGAAAGAGAAAGAAAAAGAAAAAGAAAGAAAAAGGAAAAGAAAAAAAAAAGAAAAAAAATAAATTAAATTAAAATAATTAAATATTAATAAATAAATAATAATAAAATAATAAATTTTAATAATTTAATAATAAATCAAATAATCAAATAATAATAAATAAATAATAAAATATTAGGGTAATAATAAACCCTAATTAAATAAATACACACACACAGGCTTTATTTAATAATTTAAAAATATGTATGAGTTCATGCAAACCCGTAAATACATTTAAAATAATTAATAATACATTGTTTACGTGGAAATTTCCCCGAAAATGAAAGTCCCCGGGAAAATTTTACGTAAAATACTGAAAATAATAAACAGTAATTAAAATAGGTTTAAAATACATATCAACTCATAAAAATATCACATATATAGTCAAAATTATTGACACTGCATATCCCGGTACAGTGTAAAAATATTTTAAAAACACGGGATATTACACTTTAATTCACAACTACTGCAGTGTCTAGATAAAATAAATAAGAATCAAGTAGACAATTTACATAAAGAAGCCGGGGCGGAAGAAATCCGACGTATCGACCTGCTACTGAGGTCTGAGGAAGTTGACTCTCCTGAAAAATAGTCAACGGAGGGGAGTCAGACCTCATTGAGTGAATTACTATAATATATATACATACACACTAAGTGATAATGCATACAATCAACAGTATATATATAATATGTATATATACAGGCAATTGCACACGGATGCAATAAAATCATTTTATATATTTTATTGAAAATCACAGTTTATGAAGGATCATACAGAACCCTAGAATATCGCAACCTCAGAAAATAGTGTTAAACAACACTCTGGCCATACAGGCTCACTTATACCAAATATATCCACTTAATCCATATGGACAGTAGACTGGCCCCGAGACACTAAGTCAACCGAGCTCTAGCAGTCTGACTGCCAGTGTGATTGGCCCCGAGACACTTGGTCAACCGAGCTCCAGCAATCACACCCACAAACCACATCTCACATATCAATAATCATATCAAACCAATATCCACAAATTGTTAGTAACATAGCCTAAAGCTATAGGCGTACCGGTACGTACTCGGTCCTAGTGCTGCCCACTAGGTAGCACGTTCTATTGATATCCTTCATTAATAATATAAATCATTCATTCACAATAAATGATGCATGAATGTAAATGAAACAACAATATAAACCATATATATACCGAAAATATACCAAACATAAACCAGGTATATTTTGAGTATATATATGTCAAATAAATCCAATCAATTCATGAATTAAACTAAAAATATATTTAAAAACATTTTAAATATATTTTATTAACAAAACATGTATATAATTTATTATATACCAAAAATATACTTGAATATAAATCACATTATTTATACATATTCAGTCAAAATAAAACATGCATTTTCTAAATCATGCATCCTAAGCATATATATATAATATAGTAACTCACCTAATGCGCTCCACGAGACAGGTCCGACGGGCCTGGTCCACTAGCCCTCGGTCTCGGCGCAACTAAACAAGCAATAAATAACCGATATTAGAATAAACCTAATAGAAATCCTAGAATTCAATCTAGAGTATTTAACACAGAATCGAAAATTAGGGTTCGACTGGATATCATGTTTTACGAGAATTCTACCGAAAATTCGGCAGAACCTCCCCTGTAAAATGGACATCTCTCTACTCAAAAGAGTAGAGCCGACCCTGCAAAGAAACACACTTCGAAAAACGAGCTCAACACAATCAAAATCCCACGGTCGAACTGCAAACCACAGTCCACTGACCGGGGTCCACAAACACAGAACAATATTCCAGATACAACAAAAATATCCTTAAATCACAAAAATACATTTCATATGTAGAAATTACATAATTAACCTTGAAACACTATAAAAACCGATTAAAACTCATTTTATTAGAAAAACCGTATATTATATATATAATTGAAAATAATTCCCGAAAAATAGTTTTAATTAGTTAAAAATACTAAATAATTTGTAGAAATCATTTTTATACCTTAAATAAATATTAAAACCAATTAAATTACATTTTTAGACAATTTAGGGTAAAATTACCAAAATACCCCTATATATATAAATATACTTAAATTACTTCAAAAATTCACCAAAAATCATACAATTATCCAAAATTAATTTTCTCAATATATTTATCAATAATACCAATAATTAAACCCAATTAACCAATTAAATTCAATTTAAAACACAATTAACCTAATTTTCCAAAATCACCTAAACTTCAATAATTAAAAATAAATACTTAGAAATTCATAAAAATTCCAAATAAATTCCTATAATTCATTTCAACACCTAATTTAACCATAAACTCCAATTTCATAATTTAAATAATTAATTTCCGAAAATTAGAAAATAATATTAAAATATTCAAAAATACCCAAAAATCCAAAAAATCTCCAAAAATTCTACAAAAATTCACACATGAAGATTAAGCTACTAAGAACAACATTTGTGAAGGAAGTTTCCATGAATCAATCAATTCGAAGCTCAAAAAAATCAAAAACCCTAATAGGCCGAAATTTACAAATCGAAAACTAAGCAATTCTAGACCATTTTAGCTCAAACCAAAGCTAGAATCACACTCACCGGAGCTCAAGGAGAAGAAAGAGACCAGCGGTGTCGAAAACGGTGGCCGAAATCGGCGTGATCGACGATGGGTTGATTTTCGGCTTCTCCGGCCAAAATCGTTCTCCCGACGCCGGAAACGGCCTCCACAGGCGGCGAAACTGGTTGAGGAAGATGGTGGCACACCGGACGGCACACCCACGGTGAAGGAACGGCGTGACAGACGCCCAGACGGTGAAGGAACGGTCGGAGAAGAAGAAGGAGACTCGGGGGCTAAAATGTAATTTTCCAATTCTTGTGTAATTTTGACAAATATATGTATATATATATGCTTTATACTATATATTAAAATAATATTAAATTACACACATCAAATATACACCACACACATAAAAATATTAATATTTTAATAATTTATACCAAATAAAATTAATTAAATAACAATTAAAACAATTAAATACTTAATAAAATATTAGGGTATAATAAACCCTAATTAAATACATATACACACACAGGCTTTATTTAATAATTTAAAAATATGTATGAGTTCATGCAAGTCCATAAATACATCTAAAATAATTAATAATAAATTGTTTACGTGAAAATTTCCCCGAAAATGCAAGTCCCGGGAAAATTTTACGTAAAACACTGTAAATAATATACCGTAATTAAAATAGGTTTTAAATACATATTAACTCGTAAAAATATCACATATATATTCAAAATTATTGACACTGCATATCCCGGTACAGTGTAAAAAAAATATTTTTAAAAACACGGGATATTACAGTCTTCCCCCCTTACAAGAATTCGTCCCCGAATTCCAGAAAACAAGATTACAGAATCAGGAAGGAAAGAGATACGGGTAAGAAGCTCGCATCTCAGCTTCAGTCTCCCACGTATGCTCTTCAACTCTGTCGCTACGCCACAGAACCTTGACCATCGGAATCTGCTTCGATCGCAACTGTCGAACTTGAAAATCAACGATCGCCACAGGTTCTTCCACAAAAGTCAAATTTTCACTCACTTCTACACTGTCGGGCTGCAACACGTGTGAAGGATCCGAGATATACTTCCTCAACATCGAGATATGAAATATTGGATGCACTTGTGACATACTCGGAGGCAAATCCAACCGATATGCAACAGTGCCAACTCTCTCCAGAATCTCAAACGGTCCAATATATCTCGGTGCTAACTTACCCTTCCTGCCAAATCTCATCACACCCTTCATCGGAGATACCTTCAGAAAAATGAAATCTCCAACCTGAAACTCCACATCTCTGCGCCTAGGATCCGCATAACTCTTCTGTCTACTAACTGCGGTCTCTAATCTACGCTTGATCACGGCGACTTTCTCTGCAGCATCCTGAACCATCTCTGGTCCAGTCAAAGCTCTCTCCCCAATCTCATCCCAACTCAACGGGGATCTACACTTCCTTCCATACAACGCCTCATATGGTGCCATACCAATACTTCTATGGTAGCTGTTATTATATGCAAACTCAACAAGCGACAAATGATCATCCCAACTACCTCCCAAATCCAAGACACACATCCTCAACATATCTTCTAGTGTCTGGATCGTCCTCTCAGACTGACCGTCTGTCTGAGGATGAAAAGCAGTACTGAAATCCAACCTAGTGCCCATCGCTTCCTGCAACTTCTGCCAAAAATGAGAAGTAAACACCGAACCTCTGTCTGACACAATGGACACAGGTACTCCATGAAGGCACACAATATGCTTCATGTACAACTTCGCCAATCTAGCAACTGAATATGTGGCTTTCACAGGCAAGAAATGTGCAGACTTCGTCAACCTGTCTACAATCACCCAGATGGAATCGTATCCATCCTTCGAACGAGGTAAACCGACCACAAAATCCATAGCTATCCTTTCCCACTTCCACTCGGGAATAGGAAGAGGCTGAAGCTTCCCAGAAGGCTTCTGATGTTCGGCTTTCACTTGCTGACACGTCAAGCACTTAGCAACATAATCAGCAACATCCTTCTTCAATCCATCCCACCAGTATAGATCTCTGATACTGTGGTACATCTTGGTAACACCCGGATGAACGCTGTAGGCTGTAGAATGTGCTTCCTCTAAAATCTCCTCTCTCAAATCATCCACATCAGGAACACACAATCTACCACTGATCCACAACACACCATCATCATCGAGTGTGAAATCAGTGAACTTCCCTGCTCTGACATTCTCTGCAAGCTCTTCTAGAATAGGATCTCGGCTCTGAGCTGCTTTAATCCTATCCCTTAGCACATATCGCACTTTAAACTGAGCTAACAGTCCTCCTGATCTACTAATCTTCATCATCAGACCTTGATCCACCATCAAATGCAACTCCTGGATCAATGGTCTCCTGTCTACACCGATATGAGCAAGACTACCTGAGGACTTCCTACTCAAGGCATCTGCTACCATATTAGCTTTTCCCGGATGGTAAAGAATCTCGCAATCATAATCCTTCAACAATTCCAACCATCTTCTCTGCCTCAAATTCAAATCTCGCTGCTGAAAAATGTACTTAAGGCTCTTGTGATCAGTAAATATCTCACAAGTCACCCCGTACAGATAATGTCTCCAAATCTTCAGAGCAAAGATCACTGCAGCCATCTCCAGATCATGTGTAGGATAGTTCTGCTCATGCTTCTTCAACTGCCTCGAAGCATAGGCTATCACCCTTCCATTCTGCATCAACACACAACCAAGACCAATTCTAGAGGCATCACAGTAAACTGTGAACTTATCCACACTATTAGGCAAAGCTAATACTGGCGATGTGGTCAACTTCTCCTTCAACAACTGAAAACTATTCTCACAAGCTTCTGACCACTCGAATCTAACATTCTTCTGAGTCAAGCAAGTTATAGGGGCTGCTATCCTGGAAAAATCCTGCACAAACCGCCTATAATACTCGGCTAAACCCAGAAAACTCCGAATCTCCGTGACCGAAGTAGGTCTAGGCCATTCAGATACTGCCTCAATCTTCTGTGGATCAACCTGAATACCTTCTTTAGACACTACGTGTCTAAGAAAAGAAACACTCTCCATCCAGAAATCACACTTCGAGAATTTAGCATAAAGCTGATAATCTCTCAGTGTCTGTAGTACAATCCTCAAGTGATATACATGCTCTTCCATACTCCTCGAATATACCAGTATCATCAATGAAGACTACCACAAACTGATCCACATACGGTCTGAATCTGTTCATCAGATCCATAAAAGCTGCTGGTGCATTAGTCAAACCAAAAGACATCACCAGAAACTCATAATGACCATATCGAGTACGGAATGCTGTCTTAGGAATATCGGATTCACTGATCCGCAGCTGATGATAACCCGACCTCAAGTCGACCTTAGTAAAGAACTGTGCACCTTATAACTGGTCAAATAAATCATCAATCCTCGAGAGAGGATACTTGTTCTTCACTGTCACCTTATTCAACTCTCTGTAGTCAATGCACAGTCTCAGGGTACCATCCTTCTTCTTCACAAATAAGACTGGTGCACCCCAAGGAGAAACACTAGGTCTGATAAAACCCTTCTCCAACAACTCTTGCAATTGCTCCTTCAGCTCTCTCAACTCTGCAGGAGCCATACGATAGGGTGGCATAGATATAGGAGTAGTACCTGGGACCACATCTATACAGAACTCAATCTCTCTATGAGGTGGTAAACCTGGAAACTCCTCGGGAAAAACATCAGGAAACTCACAAGCAACCGGAACATCTGTGAGTGACAACTTCTCCACTGACGTATCCCTAACCAATGCCAAAAACCCCTGACAACCTTTCCTCAATAACTTCGTAGCAGAAATAGCAGAAATAAGATTCTGAGGTGCTGAACTCCTATCACCAACAAACTTAAAATCTTCTTCACCAGGAATTCTAAAAGTCACCTCCTTATTCCTGCAATCTACCACGATGAAGTACTGAGATAACCAATCCATTCCCAAAATAACATCAAACTCCATCACATCCAACAAAATCAAATCAGCGGGTAATTCTCTATCTCCCACGAAAACTAGACAACCAGAAAGAACAATATCGGCGTCCAAGGAATCGCTCAGAGGAGTGGCAACAGACAAAGGAAAAGCCATCCTCGAAGCTTGCCAACAAGATTTAGAAGCAAAAACAGGAGAAACAAACGAATGCGTGGCACCCGGATCAAACAAAACCAAAGCATCCAGGTAACAAACAGAAAGAATACCTGCCACGACTGCATTAGATGCCTGAGCATCCTGCTGAGTCAGATGGAAGACTCTGGCCTGACCTCGACCTCCCTGCTGACTGGTAGAAGCCTGGCCAACACCTCTAGCACCTCCTCTAGTACCTCTACCACGACTCTGCTGTGGAACAAACTGAGTAGAACTCTGATGCTGGGCTGGTGGCAACTGAAATGGCACGGGTGCTGCACTAGCAATCGACTGCTGTGGGAATCGCGGAATCTGCTGCTGCTGATATCCGGAATAAGGACACGATCTGGCAAAATGTCCTGTCTGTCCGCATCTGAAACATGTCAGTGGTGTCAGATAACACGGTCCCTGATGGACTCTACCACAAGTCTGACAAACACTGGCCGCTGATCCAGAACTATGACCACTGCTGCTGCTCGAAGCACTTGACCCAAATCTGAATGATCTACGCTGACCTCCACGGCCATGTCTACTACTCCGATGCACTCGCTGCTGCTGTCTCTGACTCTGCTGAGTCGAACCTCGCTGCTGACTACTCGAACCAACATGAAAACTTGAATATGGAGTAGCCTGCGATCCACTCGACTGAACTCCCAACTGGTAATAATCAGGCATCGCTCCCTGCCTAACTAACCTCAGCTCGATCTCCTTAGCTAGCTCAATCACAGACTCCAGAGTAAGACCTGCTATGGGCATACCAGCAAAAGCTGAACCCAAACCAGTAACATAGGTAGTAACCGTGAAATACTGATCTCGCATCAGATCCTCAGCATATCTACCCAGATGAAGAAACTCTCGGGTATACTCCTCTACAGATCGATCTCCACGAGAAATACTAGTCAAACAGAGACAATAGCTCAAACGAAGAGGCTCTAGACAAAATCTCCTCATGAATCGTTCTTGAAACTGAGCCCAGGTCATCGTCATCATATAGGGCTGGATCATCTGAATGAACCAATCTAGAGCTGGTCCCTCAACAGACAACTCAACGATCATGATCCACTGGTACTCGGTATGAGCAGTCCGAGTCCTAGTCTCAATCGCATGCAGAAAATCTAAAGGATCAGAAGTACCATCAAAAGCAATCCTGCCAACTCGGGCATAGAACAAAGCTGCCTCAGGGTCAGACATACCCTGCTGATAGGCAGGCTGAACAGGCTGAACAACTGGAGGAACAGGAACATCAAACTCAGGCTCAACAGGCTCCTCATCCTGTAACTCTCTCTGCCTACGGCGACCTGCCGCTCCTCGAGGTCTACCTCTGCCACGACCTCTACGTCTAACTGGCTGCTCAGGAGGTAAAACCTTGTCCTGAAAAGACTCATCATCCTCGGCCTCAATGATCGGTGGAGCGACACGCGCTCACCTCCTCATTCTGAAAAGACAAATGGAAAGATTCAGACAAAACAGACAACAGAGGAATAACGCTGAAAACTACAGCAAGGAATACTCATCAAGACATACTCGAACCTAATACACTACAGTAGTCCAACAGAAAACACAACTTTAAACTAGGGCCACAACTCACACAAACTAAGCCCTGACACAGAACTCCACTCTGATACGAACCACGCTCTGATACCAACTTTGTCACGACCCAAAACAGGGGCCATGACCGGTGCTAGGGAATGGGAATTCTTTCGAATCCGGAACCCGTAGCAAGCCTAAAAATAAAATAAAGCATGCCATAATAACAATAAAAATATAATATGCAGCGAAAATAAAAATCATAATATCATTTTTCCATATCAACTGGATTTAAACTAAATCTCATCTCATCACATAGATGTATATAATCTTTAATACAAATCCAGTTTCAATATAATACATCTCTTTAAAATAAAGTACATAAAATCCCATACTTTAATTCACAACTACTGCAGTGTCTAGATAAAATAAATAAGACTCAAGTAGACAATTTACATAAAGAAGTTGGGGCGGAAGAAATCCGACGTATCGACCTGCTACTGAGGTCTGAGGAAGTTGACTCTCCTGAAAAATAGTCAACAGAGGGGAGTCAGACCTTACCGAGTGAATTACTATAATATATATACATACACACTAAGTGATAATGCATACAATCAACAGTATATATATAATATGTATATATACAGGCAATTGCACACGGATGCAATAAAATCATTTTATATATTTTATTGAAAATCACAGTTTATGAAGGATCATATAGAACCCTAGAATATCGCAACCTCAGAAAATAGTGTTAAACAACACTCTGGCCATACAGGCTCACTTATACCAAATATATCCACTTAAACCATATGGACAGTAGACTAGCCCCGAGACACTAAGTCAACCGAGCTCCAGCAGTCTGACTGCCAGTGTGATTGGCCCCGAGACACTTGGTCAACCGAGCTCCAGCAATCACACCCACAAACCACATCTCACATATCAATAATCATATTAAACCAATATCCACAAATAGTTAGTAACATAGCCTAAAGCTATAGGCGTACCGGTACGTACTCGGTCCTAGTGCTGCCCACTAGGTAGCACGTTCTATTGATATCCTTCATTAATAATATAAATCATTCATTCACAATAAATGATGCATGAATGTAAATGAAACAACAATATAAACCATATATATACCGAAAATATACCAAACATAAACCAGGTATATTTTGAGTATATATATGTCAAATAAATCCAATCAATTCATGAATTAAACTAAAAATATATTTAAAAACATTTTAAATATATTTTATTAACAAAACATGTATATAATTTATTATATACCAAAAATATACCAAAAATATACTTGAATATAAATCACATTATTTATGCATATTCAGTCAAAATAAAACATGCATTTTCTAAATCATGCATCCTAAGCATATATATATAATATAGTAACTCACCTAATGCGCTCCACGAGACAGGTCCGACGGGCCTGGTCCACTAGCCCTCGGTCTCGGCGCAACTAAACAAGCAATAAATAACCGACATTAGAATAAACCTAACAGAAATCCTAGAATTGAATCTAGAGTATTTAACACAGAATCGAAAATTAGGGTTCGACTGGATATCACGTTTTACGAGAATTCTATCAAAAATTTGGTAGAACCTCCCCTGTAAAACGGACATCTCTCTACTCAAAAGAGTAGAGCCGACCCTGCAAAGAAACACACTTCGAAAAATGAGCTCAACACAATCAAAATCCCACGGTCGGACTCCAAACTACAGTCCACCGACCGGGGTCCACAAACACAGAACAATATTCCAGATACAACAAAAATATCCTTAAATCACAAAAATACATTTCATACGTAGAAATTACATAATTAACCTTGAAACACTATAAAAACCGATTAAAACTCATTTTATTAGAAAAACCGTATATTATATATATAATTGAAAATAATTCCCGAAAAATAGTTTTAATTAGTTAAAAATACTAAATAATTTGTAGAAATCATTTTTATACCTTAAATAAATATTAAAACCAATTAAATTACATTTTTAGACAATTTAGGGTAAAATTACCAAAATACCCCTATATATATAAATATACTTAAATTACTTCAAAAATTCACCAAAAATCATACAATTATCCAAAATTAATTTTCTCAACATATTTATCAATAATACCAATAATTAAACCCAATTAACCAATTAAATTCAATTTAAAACACAATTAACCTAATTTTCCAAAATCACCTAAACTTCAATAACTAAAAATAAATACTTAGAAATTCATAAAAATTCCAAATAAATTCCTATAATTCATTTCAACACCTAATTTAACCATAAACTCCAATTTCATAATTTAAATAATTAATTTCCGAAAATTAGAAAATAATATTAAAATATTCAAAAATACCCAAAAATCCAAACAATCTCCAAAAATTCTACAAAAATTCACACATGAAGATTAAGCTACTAGGAACAACATTTGTGAAGGAAGTTTCCATGAATCAATCAATTCGAAGCTCAAAAAAATCGAAAACCCTAATAGGCCGAAATTTACAAATCGAAAACTAAGCAATTCTAGACCATTTTAGCTCAAACCAAAGCTAGAATCACACTCACCGGAGCTCAAGGAGAATAAAGAGACCAGCGGTGTCGAAAATGGTGGCCGGAATCGGCGTGATCGACGGTGGGTTGATTTTCGACTTCTCCGGCCAAAATCGTTCTCCCGACGCCGGAAACGGCCTCCACAGGCGGCGAAACTGGTCGGGGAAGATGGTGGCACACCCACGGTGAAGGAACGGCGTGACAGACGCCCGGACGATGAAGGAACGGTCGGAGAAGAAGAAGGAGACTCGGGGGCTAAAATGTAATTTTCCAATTCTTGTGTAATTTTGACAAATATATGTATATATATATATACTTTATACTATATATTAAAATAATATTAAATTACACACATCAAATATACACCACACACATAAAAATATTAATATTTTAATAATTTATACCAAATAAAATTAATTAAATAACAATTAAAACAATTAAATACTTAATAAAATATTAGGGTATAATAAACCCTAATTAAATACATATACACACACAGGCTTTATTTAATAATTTAAAAATATGTATGAGTTCATGCAAGTCTGTAAATACATCTAAAATAATTAATAATAAATTGTTTACGTGAAAATTTCCCCGAAAATGCAAGTCCCGGGAAAATTTTACGTAAAACACTGTAAATAATATACCGTAATTAAAATAGGTTTTAAATACATATTAACTCGTAAAAATATCACATATATATTCAAAATTATTGACACTGCATATCCCGGTATAGTGTAAAAAATATATTTTTAAAAACACGGGATATTACACTTGTGGTAGAGTCCATCAGGGATCGTGTTATCTGACACCACTGACATGCTTCAGATGCGGGAAGACAGGACATTTTGCTAGATTGTGTCCTTACTTGGGGTATCAACAGCCGCAGATTCCATGATTCCCACAGCAGTCGATTGCTAGTGCTGCACCTGTTCCATTTCAGTTGCCACCAGCTCAACATCAGAGTTCCACAACAGAGTCGTGGTAGAGGTACTAGAGGAGGTGCCAGAGGTGTTGGCCAGGCTTCTACTAGTCAATAGGGAGGTCAAGGTCAGGCCAGAGTTTTCCATCTCACTCAGCAGGATGCTCAGGCATCTAACGCAGTTGTGGCAGGTATTGTTTCTGTTTGTTACCTGGATGCTTGGGTTTTGTTTGATCCGGGTGCCACGCATTCGTTTGTTTCTCCCATTTTTGCTTCTAAATCTTATTGGCAAGCTTCGAGGATGGCTTTTCCTTTGTCCGTTGCCAATCCTCTGAGCGATTCCTTGGACACTGATATTATTCTTTCTAGTTGTCTAGTTCTCATGGGAGGTAGAGAATTACCCGCTGATTTGATTCTGTTGGATGTGATGGAGTTTGATGTTATTTTGGGAATGGATTGGTTATCTCAGCACTATGCCGTGGTAGATTGCAGGAATAAAGAGGTGACCTTCAGAATTCCTGATGAAGAAGAGTTTAAGTTTGCTGGTGATAGGAGTTCAGCACCTCAGAATCTTATTTCTGCTATTACGGCTAGGAAGTTATTGAGGAAAGGATGTCAGGGATATTTGGCATTGGTCAGGGATACTTCTGTGGAGAAGTTGTCACTCACAGATGTTCCTGTTGCTTGTGAGTTTCCTGATGTTTTTCCTGAGGAGTTGCCAGGTTTACCACCTCACAGAGAGATTGAGTTTTGTATAGATGTGGTTCCAGGTACTACTCCTATATCTATGCCACCCTATAGAATGGCTCCTACAGAGTTGAAAGAGTTGAAGGAGCAGTTGCAAGAGTTGTTGGATATGTTGGGTTCTGTGATGCAAACGCAGTGAAAAAATTAAAATTTTGTCACGTTCCCAAGCCAGGATCCATGTAATTCGACTAATTGATTAAATCTAGGGTTTTTAATAATCTTACCAAAACACAGAAAAGGCAAGATTCTCTGGAAGGGTGAGAGGAGGTTCACACTGGTGACACCTTACCTCGAGCTTTTTGGCTTGGTTGTTCGGATCAAGACGTCTCCAAAAGGATGCGTCCTCTATAGGTATCCACACGAACAACCCTTCACAAAACGAATTTGAGTGTGTGCTAGCAACCTTTTGACTGTCTCACAAATCAAGAACAAAAGGAAAAACTCTGTCTTTGTTTTCTAAGAGGAAAGAAAATGAATTTTGGAGGCAAAAACAAAGTGTGTGAAACCCTAGAGAATATAACATATTTATAGACTCCAAGTTAGGGTTTCACTTACCAATAACCTTTTGGTAATTTTCCATTTATTATATTCTGATTTTGTTTAAAAAAAATCAAAAATAATATCTTATTTATTTATTTAAAATAACATTTATCTTAAATAAATAAACAAATAAATAAATAAATAAAACACTTTAATTATTTATTTCCACAGAGTTTATTTTGGGCTTATTAAACCCATATCCGTTTTGGGCTTGTTCTAAGTGTGTGACCCTGTAGGTTCACATAACATTGGCAGTGGGCCTAAATCTCTATTTAGGCCTACAAGTCATAAGTGGCCTCTAGCAAGACATTATGACTACCCAAGTCATGTGAAGTCAATAATCCGACATAACCTAATTACAGTGAATTTTATTGTCCCTTTATCACATGATATCTTAATTGAACATAAGGCATAGAATGTCATCCTTATATAGTTCAATATTATGACTTGATTCTAAGTAGACTGAAAATGATAACTCTTTATCAATTCATTTCAGCATGGCCATGCATTTTCATTCAGTCTATCTCATCAAGGGGCCTTTAGATATCTTTCTCATATTAATGAGGGATAAATTCCTTCTAAATCATTCACATTCCTCACATAACTAATTTTATATCCAACAACATTCTTTTAATCATCTGGTTAAAGACAATGTTAGAATGTGTCAAAATATAAAATAGCTATGTAGAAATCCATGATGATTTCAAGGTCAAAGGATCGAAATAAAATTACTGTGATAAGAAATACTTATGACAATAATCTATGTAGTATTCTCATAGTGGGTCAATCCATTACATGATCTCTCATCATGTACCTATGAGTTGACTTAATATCTCATATTTATGATTAGTAAAACATAACCATGAGTCAACATCATACTAGCCTTAATACTTTAATATTCATATAATGAATAAATGGCTAGGGATAATTAGAATAGAACTCTTATTTTAATCTACGGGTTTTACTATCAAGTCACATAATTGATGGCCTTAGTAAGAATTAACCATTCATGTAATTATCATAATATCAAATGATAATATAATACCTCTTTATTAATAAAATAAGAAAGTCAATACATAATCACAAATGATTGACCTAGTGCATATCACTAACAATCTCCCACTTGCACTAGGCCCAATCAACATCGTATTGTATACCCATGGACCTAGTATGACTCTCATGTTTACGCTATGGAAGAGGCTTAGTCAGTGGATCAGCAACATTATCATTTGTAGGTACTCTGCATATCTTGACGTCTCCTTTCTCAATAATTTCTCGAATAAGATGATAACGCCTGAGTATGTGTTTGGATCTCTGATGTGATCTGGGCTCCTTAGCTTGGGCTATAGCTCCATTATTTTCACAATATAAGTTCACTGGATCTGATATACTAGGAACAACACCTAGTCCAGTTATGAACTTCTTAATCCAAACAGCTTCCTTAGCTGCTTCTGAGGCAGCTATGTACTCAGCTTCTGTTGTAGAATCAGCAACAGTGTCTTGCTTGGAACTCCTCCAGCTCACTGCACCTCCATTTAAACAAAACACATATCCTGACTGTGATAAAAAATCATCCTTGTCAGTTTGGAAGCTGGCATCTGTGTAACCATTTACAACTAGTTCATCTTCCTGACCATCATACAGTAAAAATGCATCCTTAGTTCTTCTCAAGTACTTAAGGATATTTTTAATTGTTGTCCAGTGACTTTCACCTGGGTCTGATTGGTATCTGCTCGTTGTGCTTAAGGCATATGAAACATCAGGTCGAGTACATAACATTGCATACATGATAGATCCAATAGCAGAAGCATATGGAATCTTACTCATGCAGTCTCGCTCATCTTGTGTCATAGGACACTGAGTCTTACTGAGACTAATGCCATATGACATTGGCAAGAATCCTCTCTTGGAATCTTGCATATTAAACCTGTTCAATACCTTATCAATATAAGTGCTTTGACTTAGGGCAATAAGCCTTTTAGATCTATCTCTATAGATCTTGATGCCTAATATATAAGCAGCTTCACCTAAGTCTTTCATTAAGAAACAATTCCCTAACCATGATTTAACATTTTGTAAAATAGGGATATCATTTCCAATGAGTAGTATGTCATCCACATACAACACTAAAAACACAATAGCACTCCCACTAACTTTCTTGTATACACAAGGTTCATAATCATTTTTAATGAAGCCAAATTCTTTGACTGCTTCATCAAAATGAAGATTCCAACTCCGAGATGCTTGCTTCAATCCATAAATGGATCTTTGAAGCTTGCATACCTTTCCAGAATTCTCAGGACTAACAAAACCCTCTGGCTGTGTCATGTACACATCCTCAAGTAAATTTCCATTAAGAAATGCTGTTTTGACGTCCATTTTCCATATTTCATAGTCATAGTATGCAGTTATGGCAAGGAGAATTCGAATAGATTTTAGCATAGCCACTGGTGAAAAGGTTTCATCATAGTCTATACCATGTGTTTGTTTGAAACCTTTTGCAACCAGTCTTGCCTTAAAGGTATGCACATTGCCATCCATGTCGATTTTCTTTTTGAAAACCCATTTGCACCCAATAGTTTTTAAACCATCATTTGGGTCAATCAAGGTCCATACTTGATTATCATACATGGATTGCATTTCTGATCTCATGGCTTCAAGCCATTTCTCAGAGTCAGGACTATTTATGGCCTCTTGATAGGATTTGGGCTCATTTTGATCCACAATTTAACACATCATAATCACTAGTTATGAGAAATCCATATCTCTTGGGGATTTGACGTGTCCTATCAGACCTCCTTGGGCCTTCTAGTACTTGTGCAGGCTTAACAACTTCTTGTTGATTCAGCTGCGGTTCCATATCATGTACAATGCTATTTTATGGGCCTTGAATTTCTTCAAGTTGCACTGTGCTCCCACTGGTTCCTTTGGAAATAAACTCTTTTTCCAAAAATACACCATTCCGAGACACAAACACTTTGTTCTCAGATGCATTGTAGAAGTAATATCCTTTAGTTTCTTTAGGATATCCCACAAAAAGGCATTTATTAGATTTGGGTGCTAGTTTATATGAGATTTGAAGTTTCATAAAAGCATCACAGCCTAAAATCTTAAGAAAAGACAAACTGGGAGTTTTTCCAGTCCATTTCTCATATGGTGTCTTTTCAACTGCCTTTGATGGAACTCTATTCAAAATGAATGTAGCAGTTTCTAAAGCATATCCCCAAAAAGAGATTGGAAGATCAGATTGACTCATCATAGATCGAACCATATCCAATAGAGTTCGATTTCTACGTTCAAACACACCATTCCATTGTGGTGTACCTAGAGGAGTCAATTGTGAAATAATCCCACAATCTCTAAGATGATCTGTAAATTCTTGGTTTAAATATTCACCACCTCGATCAGATCTTAGTGTTTTTATATTTTTACCAAGTTGATTTTGTACTTCATTCTTGAAAATTTTGAACTTTTCAAAAGATTCAGATTTATGTTTCATTAGATAGAGATAACCATATCTACTAAAATCATCTATGAAAGTTATGAAGTATTGAAAACCTCCTCTAGCAGTTGAGCTTAATGGTCCACATACATCAGAATGTATTAGGCCCAATAAGTCATTAGCCCTCTCACTCTGTCCAGTAAAAGGTGTTTTAGTCATTTTTCCAACTAAACAAGATTCACATGTATCAAATGATTCATAATCAAATGAATTTAAAAGCCCATTTTGGTGTAGCTTTGAAATGCGTTTCTCATTTATATGGCCTAAACGACAATGCCAGAGGTAGGTCAAGTTTAAATCATTAGATTTAGACTTCTTTGTATCAACGTTATAGATTGGCATTTCATTAGTGTCTTCGGCATCTAAAACATAAAGTCCACTAGTGCATGGAGCATATCCATAGAAAATGTTATCCTGATAAATACTGCATTTATTATTCTTAATAATAAATTCAAATCCTTTCTTGTCCAAACAAGAAATAGAAATAATATTCCTACACAAAGTAGGTACATAATAACAACTTTCTAAAGATAAAATAAGTCCACTAGGCAAAGGTAACTCATAAGTTCCTACAGCTAAAGCAGCAACTATTGCTCCATTGCCAACTCTTAGGTACACTTCGCCTCTTGCCAATGATCTACTCCTTTTTGGACCCTGCGCATTTGTACAAATGTGAGATCCTGATCCAGTATCTAATACCCAAGAATCAAAAGCAGATAAATTTAATTATATAACATGAATACCTGAAGAGGTAGTCTCACCACCCTTTTTCTTCTTCAGATCATCCAAATAGAGCCTGCAATTTCTTTTCCAATGGCTTGGCTCATTACAGAAAAAAACAGATTCCTTCCTTTGCTTTGGGTTCAGCTTTGGATTTGGGCTTGGGCTTTGGCTTGGGCTTCTGAAAGCCTTTAAAGACCTTTCCCTTGCCCTTTCCAACCCTTTTCATCCCCTTTCCCTTATTGACCATGAGAACATCCTTGGTGTTACTCTTGATGTTCTTTTCAGCAGTTTTCAGCATCCCATGCAACTCTGAAATAGTCTTCTCCATACTATGCATATTGAAATTCATAATGAAGTTGTCATAAGCTTCAGGCAAAGATTGGAGAATAATATCCACAGCCAGTTCTTGTTCAATATTGAGACCAAGCTTGTCTAAGTGATCAAGATGACCCTTCATCTTGAGAACATGAGGACTGACAAAGCCGCCAGTAGTCAGCTTGCAGGAAAGCAATGCCCTGATGGTATTGAACCTTTCAATTATGGCTTTCTCTTGGAACATTTCCTTGAGATGGCCTATCATAGTATAAGCCTCCATTTCCATCAGTTGCTTTTGCAGCTCAGATTCCATACATCCAAGCATGACACAAGTGACATCAGTAGAATCATTTAGATGCTTGGTATAAGCATCCCTTTGTGCTCTAGGAGCATTGGCAACTGGTTCCTCAGGGATGGGTTGATCAAGGATGTATTCCTTTCTCTCATGCCTAAGAACAATTCTTAGGTTTCTATACTAGTCAAGAAAATTAGTCCCATTGAGCTTATCCTTCTCAAGGATCGATCGCAGTGACATTGGTAGGTGTAGTGTTTGAAGTCATTATCTACAATAAATATATTCAAAGTCCATTCAGTATTTTATTAAATATTTATAAGGCATAATAAAAACTCCCACTAAATTTACTCAAATCAATAACCCTCTAAGTTAATTTTAGAAATTTTAGTGGGCCAAGATCCATATTTCACCATACTCTAAGTGAGCTTTGGCTCATGACCTAAAATATGGTTATTTAGGTAGATAACTCTTATCAATTACATCTCATGTAACTCTTGGATGGTATGGGATTTGACATCACATGTCATGGCTAAAAATCCCATCTAATGCCTTAGGTCCAAAACCATTTTGATAACCTAGTTAAGTCAAACCATATCAAACGTTTGGATAGCACCATTATCCAACTTGCCTTCCCCAGATAAATTTATACACCCTGCTTTGGCAGGCTCATATATAATAATCTAAGGCTTGACAAGTGTTGAACTTATGGAAGGCATTATAATGACTTAATATTAAATGAGGGTTCATCTTTATTTAATCGTATTCAGTTATTGTTATGTTGTATTGCATGGCATCATATGGCATCACATGGCATCGCATACATAACAACAAATAAATAAATGTGACATAGCATGGCCCAAATCTAAGTTGATCTTCATAAGCCAATATGAAGATCAATGGTCAAACCTAGGTAATATTACAATTACAAATTGAGCCTCCAACTTGGATCTCCATCTTCTACCATGGATCTCCCTTTTTTGGTTCCCACCTTGGATCTCCATCCTGGGCCTCCAACTTGAATTGCACCATGGGTCTTGATTTACAAAAATTATTGTAATTTATTCTACACTTTTCTAATAAAATAAATACAGCAAAACAAAAATGACTCGCAGGCCGTATTTAAAATTACAACCCATAAAAATAAAATCCAATCACATTGGTCTGAGGGTCATGCTATGCACCATGCATAAAATAACAAACATGTATAACATAATAATCTATTTAGTTATTAAATCCAATCATTATGTTAAAAATAAACTAATGTGACAATTCTTTTGGGGTCCTAGGGGCAGCGCCCCTAGTGGGGTTCCAAGGGGCATCGCCCCTTGGCGGGGTCCAAGGGGCAGCGCCCCTGGCGGGGTCCAGGGGCAGCGCCCTAGGTGGCGGTCCCGCTGACAGTAAACACTTTACCTTAGCTCTTCGGTGAGTTGCCTTTCAAATTTCTGAACATTAATGAATTTTCGTAATCAAATTACTATAAAATCAATTTGTTCAAAATAGACAAAAACGCTCAATTAAAACAGCCACCTTAAAACCCTTATTTGCGTCAAGGAAGCAATTAACCAATTTTCGTAATCATATTACTAAATCAGTTTGTTGCTTAAAAGCATCACTTTTGTAAACATTTTACAATCTGAAAAATCCGTTCAAAATAGATGAAATTTTTTTTTATTAAGAAAACCCTAATTTGTGTAATCAAAATTACAGCTTGAATGAATCTATAGAAAACATATCCATTCTGCATAATCTGTTTAACATTTAAACAGATTGCCCTTAACACATAATCTGCATAATCATAAAATTTCTGTTTCATATTTAATTAAAAATGATTTTCCTAATCAAATAGAAAACGTTTTTCTAATTAAAATAGGAAACAAATAAGCTGCTTCAATTAATCATATTAATCAAAACATAATACATAACAGATTTAAATCCTTAAGTGATTAGGTTTTTGAAAACAGAATTTCTGTTTCAGATTTAATTAAAAATGATTTTCCTAATCAAATAGAAAACATTTTTCTAATTAAAATAGGAAACAAATATGCTGCTTCCATTAATCGTATTAATCAAAACATTATTCTTAATTCGTTTTTCATAAAAACATCATACAAAATTCATTTTTCATGAAATAGCATTCTTAATTCATAAAATCAAAAACTGCTTTTAGTTTAATCACATTAAACCATTACAAACATTAATCAAATTAATATTTAATTCCGTTTTCAAATAGATTACCCAGAATTTTCACAAAACAAATCAAAACCCCTTTTGATAATTTTGAAACCCTTTTCAAAACGAATCTTAAACCCTAACATATATCACATATACACAAAATCAATTAATCGAATTACAAGTGGCTCTGATACCACTGTTGGGTTCCGTGATGCAAACGCAGCAAAAAAATTAAAATTTTGTCACGTTCCCAATCCAGGATCCATGTAATTCAACTAATTGATTAAATCTAGGGTTTTTAATAATCTTACCAAAACGCAGAAGAGGCAAGATTCTCTAGAAGGGTGAGAGGAGGTTCACACCGGTGACACCTTACCTCGAGCTTTTTGGCTTGGTTGTTCGGATCAAGACGTCTCCAAAAGGATGCATCCTCTATAGGTATCCACACGAACAGCCCTTCACAAAACGAATTTGAGTGTGTGTGCTAGCAACCTCTTGACTGTCTCACAAATCAAGAACAAAAGGAAAAACTCTATCTTTGTTTTCTAAGAGGAAAGAAAACAAATTTTGGAGGCAAAAACAAAGTGTGTGAAACCCTAGAGAATATAACATATTTATAGACTCCAAGTTAGGGTTTCACTTACCAATAACCTTTTGGTAATTTTCCATTTATTATATTCTGATTTTTTTTAAAAATAAATCAAAAATAATATCTTATTTATTTATTTAAAATAACATTTATCTTAAATAAATAAACAAATAAATAAATAAATAAAACACTTTAATTATTTATTTCCACAGAGTTTATTTTGGGCTTATTAAACCCATATCCGTTTTGGGCTTGTTCTAAGTGTGTGACCCTGTAGGTTCACATAACATTGGCAGTGGACCTAAATCTCTATTTAGGCCTACAAGTCATAAGTGACCTTTAGCAAGACATTATGACTACCCAAGTCCTATGAAGTCAATAATCCGACATAACCTAATTACAGTGAATTTTATTGTCCCTTTATCACATGATATCTTAATTGAACATAAGGCATAGAATGTCATCCTTATATAGTTTAATATTATGACTTGATTCCAAGTAGACTGAAAATGATAACTCTTTATCAATTCATTTTAGTATGGCCATGCATTTTCATTCAGTCTATCTCATCAAGGGGCCTTTAGATATCTTTCTCATATTAATGAGGGATAAATTCCTTCTAAATCACTCACATTCCTCACATAACTAATTTTATATCCAACAACATTCTTTTAATCATCCGGTTAAAGACAATGTTAGAATGTGTCAAAACATAAAATAGCTATGTAGAAATCCATGATGATTTCAAGGTCAAAGGATCGAAATAAAATTACTGTGATAAGAAATACTTATGACAATAATCTATGTAGTATTCTCATAGTGGGTCAATCCAGTACATGATCTCTCATCATGTACCTATGAGTTGACTTAATATCTCATATTTATGATTAGTAAAACATAACCATCAGTCAACATCATACTAGCCTTAATACTTTAAGATTCATATAATGAATAAATGGCTAGGGATAATTAGAATAGAACTCTTATTTTAATCTAAGGGTTTTACTATCAAGTCACATACTTGATGGCCTTAGTAAGAATTAACCATTCATGTAATTATCATAAAATCAAATGATAATATAATACCTCTTTATTAATAAAATAAGAAAGTCAATATATAATCACAAATGATTGACCTAGTGCATATCACTAACAGGATAAAGGTTTCATCAGACCCAGTGTTTCTCCTTGGGGTGCACGAGTCCTGTTTGTGAAGAAGAAGGATGGTACCCTGAGACTGTGCATTGACTATAGAGAGCTTAATAAGGTGACAGTGAAGAACAAGTATCCTCTCCCGAGGATAGATGATTTGTTTGACTAGCTACAAGGTGCACAGTTCTTTTCTAAGATTGACCTGAGGTCGGGTTATCATCAGCTGTGGATTAGTGAAGCTGATATTCCTAAGATGACATTCCGCACGCGATATGGCCATTATGAATTTTTGGTGATGTCTTTTGGTTTGACTAATGCACCAGCAGCTTTTATGGACCTGATGAACAAGGTATTCAGACCATATGTGGATCAGTTTGTGGTAGTCTTCATTGATGATATACTGGTTTATTCAAGGAGTATGGAAGAGCATGTATATCACTTGAGGATTGTACTATAGACACTGAGAGTGTTTCTTTTCTTGGACATGTAGTGTCTAAAGAAGGTATTCAGGTTGATCCATAGAAGGTTGAGGCAGTGTCTGAGTGGCCTAGACCTACTTATGTTACAGAGATTCGGAGTTTTCTGGGTTTAGCTGGGTATTATAGGCGGTTTCTGCAAGATTTTTCTAGAATTGCAGCCCCTATGACTCGCTTGACTTAGAAGAATGTTAGATTCGAGTGGTCAGAAGCTTGTGAGAATAGTTTTCAGTTGTTGAAGGAGAAATTGACCACAGCATCAGTATTAGCTTTGCCTAATAGTGTGGATAAGTTCACAGTTTACTGTGATGCCTCTAGAATTGGTCTTGGTTGTGTGTTGATGCAGAATGGAAGGGTGATAGCCTATGCTTCGAGGCAGTTGAAGAAGCATGAGCAGAACTATCCCACACATGATCTTGAGATGGCTGCAGTGATCTTTGCTTTGAAGATTTGGAGACATTATCTGTATGGGGTGACTTGTGAGATATTTACTGATCACAAAAGCCTTAAGTACATTTTCCAGCAGAGAGATCTGAATCTGAGGCAGAGAAGATGGTTGGAATTATTGAAGGATTATGATTGTGAGATCTTATATCTCCGGGTAAAGCTAATATGGTAGCAGATGCCTTGAGAGAAAGTCCTCAGGCAGTCTTGCTCACATCAGTGTTGAGAGGAGACCCTTGATCCTGGAGTTGCATCTGATGGTGGATCAAGGTCTGATGATGAAGATTAGTATATCAGGTGGACTGCTAGCTCAGTTTAAAGTGCGATCTGTACTGAGGGATAGGATTAAAGCAGCTCAGAGTCTATATCCTATTCTAGAAGAGCTTGCAGAGAATGTCAGAGTAGGGAAGTTCACTGATTTCACACTTGATGATGATGGTGTGTTGTGGATCAGTGGTAGATTGTGTGTTCCTGATGTGGATGACTTGAGAGAGGAGATTTTAGAGGAAGCACATTCTACAGCTTATAGCGTTCATCCGGGCATTACTAAGATGTACCACAGTATCATAGATCTATACTGGTGGGACGGATTGAAGAAGGATGTCGCTGATTATATTGCTAAGTACTTGACGTGTCAGCAAGTGAAAGCCGAACATCAGAAGCCTTCTGGGAAGCTTCAGCCTCTTCCTATTCCCGAGTGGAAGTGGGAAAGGATAGCTATGGATTTTGTGGTAGGTTTGCCTCGTTCGAAGGATGGATATGATTCCATCTGGGTGATCGTAGACAGATTGATGAAGTCTGCATATTTCCTATCTGTGAAATCCACTTATTCAGTTGCTAGATTGGTGAAGTTGTATGTGAAGCATATTGTTTGCCTTCATAGAGTACCAGTGTCCATTGTGTCAGATAGATGTTTGGTGTTTACTTCTCGTTTTTGGCAGAAGTTGCAAGAAGCGATGGGCACTAGGTTGGATTTCAGTACTACTTTTCATCCTCAGACAGATGGCCAGTCTGAGAGGACGATCCAGACACTGGAAGATATGTTAAGGATGTATGTCTTGGATTTGGAAGGTAGCTGGGATGATCATTTGCCACTCGTTGAGTTTGCATATAATAACAACTACCATAGCAGTATTGGCATGGCACCGTATGAGGCATTGTATGGAAGGAAGTGTAGATCCCCTCTGAGTTGGGATGAGATGGGTGAGAGAGCTTTGACTGGACTTGAGATGGTTCAGGATGCTGCAGAGAAAGTCACCGTGATTAAATGAAGATTAGAGACCGCAGTTAGCATATAGAAGAGTTATGCGGATCCTAGGCGCAGAGATATGGAGTTTCAGGTTGGAGATTTTTTTTTCTGAAAGTATCTTCGACGAAGGGTGTTATGAGATTTGGCAGGAAGGGTAAGTTAGCACCGAGATATATTGGATCGTTTGAGATTCTGGAGAGAGTTGGCACTGTTGCATATCGATTGGATTTGCCTCCGAATATGTCACAGGTGCATCCAGTATTTCATATCTCGATGTTGAGGAAGTATATCTCAAACCCTTCTCACGTGTTGCAGCCTGATAGTGTAGAAGTGAGTGAAGATTTGACGTTTGTGGAAGAACCTGTGGCAATCGTTGATTATCAAGTTCGACAGTTGCGGTCGAAGCAGATTCTGATGGTCAAGGTTTTGTGGCGTAGCAATAGAGTTGAAGAGCATACGTGGGAGACTGAAGCTGAGATGCAAGCTTCTTACCCGTATCTCTTTCCTTCCTGATCCTGTAATCTTTTCTTTTTGGAATTCGGGGACGAATTCTTGTAAGGGGGGAAGACTGTAATATCCCGTGTTTTTAAATATTTTTACACTGTACCGGGATATGCAGTGTTAATAATTTTTGTATATATATTATGATATTTTTATGAGTTGATATGTATTTAAAACCTATTTTAATTATTGTGTCTTATTTACAGTGCTTTACGTAAAATTTTCCCGGGACTTTCATTTTTGGGGAAATTTTCACGTAAATAATTTATTATTAATTATTTTAAATATATTTTCGGACTTGCATGAACTCATACGTATTTTTAAATTACTAAATAAAGCCTATATGTGTATATAGTTATTTAATTAGGGTTTAATATATTACCCTAATATTTTATTATTTATTTATTAGTTTTATTGTTATTTAATTATTTTTATTTATTATTAAATTTTAAAATATTAAATTATATGTGTGTGGTGTATATTTAATGTGTGTAATTTAATATTATTTTATTATATAGTATAAAGTATATATATACACATTATATGTCAAAAATCAAGTTTTTGGAAAATTACACATTTGCCCCCGAGCACCTCCTTCTTCCTCGATTTGCTCCCATCGCCGTTCCGATCACTGCCATCCTGATTTCTTGCCGTTGGTGTGCCGTATGGCGTGCCACCACCTTCCTCAGCCTCTTCCGCCGCCTGTAGTAGCTGTTTCCGGCGTCTGGAAGTGGATTTTGGCTGGAGAAGACGAATTCCTCTTCACTGTTGATCACGACGATTTCGGCCACCATTTTTGACACCGCTTGTCTCTTTCTTCTCCTTGAGCTCCGGTGAGTGTGATTCTAGCTTTGGTTTGAGCTTAAACGGTCTTGATTTGCTTAGGTTTCGAATTTTCAATTTCGGCTATATTAGGGTTTTTGATTTTTTTGAGCTTCTAATCGATTGATTCATGAAAACTCCCTTCACAAATGTTGATCCTAGTAGCTTAATCTACATGTATGAATTTTTGTGGAATTTTTGGAGATTATTTGGATTTTTGGGTATTTTTGAATATTTGAATATTATTTTCTAATTTTCGGAAATTAATTATTTAAATTATAAAATTGTGTTTTATGGTTAAATTAGGTGTTGAAATGAATTATAGGAATTTATTTGGAATTTTTATGAATTTCTAAGTATTTATTTTGAATTATTTGAGTTTATGTAATTTTGGAAAAATTAGGTTAATTATGTTTTTAATTGAATTTAATTGGTTAATTGAGTTTAATTATTAATATTATTGATAAATATGTTGAGAAAATTAATTTTGGATAATTATACTATTTTTGGTGAATTTTGAATGAATTTTAGTATATTTATATATATAGGGGTATTTTGGTAATTTTACCCTAAATTGGATAAAAATGTGATTTAATTGATTTTAATAGTTATTTAAGGTATAAAAATGATTTCTACAAATTATTTGGTATTTTTAACTAATTAAAAACTATTTTTCATGAATTATTTTCAATTATATATATAATATACGATTTTTCTAATAAAATGAGTTTCTATCGGTTTTTAATGTGTTTAAAGGTTAATTATGTAATTTCTAAGTATAAAATGAATTTCTATTATTTAAGGTATTTTTGGTATTTTCATAATTGTTTTGTGTTTGTGGACCCCGGTCGGTAGACTGTAGTTTGGAGTCCGACCGAGGGGTTGTGGTTGAGTGTTGAGTTGTTTTTCAAAGTGTGTTTCTTTGCAGGGTCGGCTCTACTCTTTGAGTAGAGAGATGTCCATTTTACAGGGGAGGTTCTGCCGAATTTTTGATAGAATTCTCGTAAAACGTGATGTCCGGTCGAACCCTAATTCTATTTCTGTGTTTAATATTCTAGATCGAATTCTAGGATTTCTGTTAGGGTTATTCTGATTTTTGTCGTTATTGTTTGTTTAGTTGCACCGAGACCGAGGGCTAGTGGACCAGGCCCGTCGGATCCATCTTGTGGAGCGCACTAGGGTGAGTTACTATACTATATATATATGCTTTAGGATGCATGATTTAGAAATATATGTTTTATTTTGATTAAAATGCATAGATAATGTGATTTGTATTTAAGTATATTTTTGGTTTATTTTTGGTATATATTAAATTATATTCATGTTTTATTAATGAATTGTATTTAAAATGTTTTCAAATATATCTCTAGTTATTTTGTAATTTTATTGGATTTATTTGACGTATATATATACTCGAAATATACCTGGTTTATTTTTGGTATATTTCCAGTATATATATGTGGTTTATATTGTTATTTTATTTAAATTCATGCATCATTTATTTGTGAATGGATGTTTTACATTTATTAATGAAGGATATCAATAGAACGTGCTACCTAGTGGGCAGCACTAGGACCGAGTACGTACCGGTGCGCCTATAGCATTTAGGCTATATTTCTAACCATTTGTGGATATTGATTGATTATGATTATTGATGTGTGAGATGTGATTTGGGTGTGATTGCTGGAGCTCGGTTGACCAAGTTTCTCGGGGCCAATCACACTAACAGTCAGACTGCTGGAGCTCGGTTGACTTAGTGTCTTGAGGCCCGTCTACTGTCTAAATGGATTAAGTGGACATATTTGGATTAAGTGAGCCTGTATGGCTAGAGTGTTGTCTAACACTATTTTCGAGGTTGCGATATTCTAGGGTTCTATGTGATCCTTCATAAACGATGATTTTCAGTAAAATATATATAAAATGATTTTATTGCATCTGTATGTATTTGCTTGTATATATACATATTAGATATATACTTTTGACTGTATGCATTGTCATGTAGTATGCATGTATATATATTATAGTAATTCACTCAGTGAGGTCTGACTCCCCTCCGTTGATTATTTTTCAGGAGAGTCAACATCTTCAGACCTCAGTAGCAGGCATGTATGCCGGATTTCTTCCGCCCCGGCTTCTTTGTGTAAAATGCTTACTTGAGTCTTATTTTTATAATCTAGACACTGCAGTAGTGGTAAATTAAATTGGGGGATTTTATGTATTTTATTTATGTGAGATATTGTATTATACTTGAACTGGATTTGTATTAAAGATTTATTTATATATATGAGATGAGATTTAACTTAAATCCAGTTAGTGAAAATACTATTGTGATATTTATGATTTTTATTTCCGCTGCATTATATATTGTTACTATTATTGCATGTTTTATTTTATTTTTAGGCTTGCTACGGGTTCTGGATTAGAAAGAATTCCCGTTCCCTAGCACCGGTCATGGCCCCTGTTTTGGGTCGTGACAATATTGGTGGGACGGACTGAAGAAGGATGCCGCTGATTATGTTGCTAAGTGCCTAACGTGTTACCAAGTGAAAGCTGAACATCAGAAGCCTTCTGGGAAGCTTCAGCCTCTTCCTATTCCCGAGTGGAAGTGGGAAAGGATAGCTATGGATTTTGTGGTTGGTTTACCTCGTTCTAAGAATGGATATGATTCCATTTGGGTGATTGTAGACAGGTTGATGAAGTCTGCACATTTCTTGCCTGTGAAAGCCACTTATTCTGTAGCTAGATTGGCAAAGCTATATATGAAGCATATTGTGTGCCTTCATGGAGTACCTGTGTCCATTGTGTCAGATAGAGGTTCAGTTTTTACCTCTCGATTTTGGCAGAAGTTATAGGAAGCGATGGGCACTAGGTTGGATTTCAGTACTGCTTTTCATCCTCAGACAGATGGTCAGTCTGAGAGGACGATCCAGACACTGGAAGATATGTTGAGGATGTGTGTCTTGGATTTGGGAGGTAGCTGGGATGATCATTTGCCTCTCATTGAGTTTGCATTTAATAACAACTACCATAGTAGTATTGGTATGGCACCGTATGAGGCATTGTATGAAAGGAAGTGTAGATCCCCTCTAAGTTGGGATGAGATTAGGGAAAGAGCTTTAACTGGACCTGAGATGGTTCAGGATGCTATAGAGAAAGTCATCATGATTAAGCATAGATTAGAGATCGTAGTTAACAAGCAGAAGAGCTATATGGATCCTAGGTGTAGAGATGTAGAGTTTCATATTGGAGACTATGTTTTTTTGAAGGTATCTCGGAGGAAGGGTGTGATGAGATTTGGCAGGAAGGGTAAGTTGGCACCAAGATATATCGGACCACTGAGATTCTAGAGAGAGTTGGCACTGTTGCATATCGGTTGGCTTTGCCCCCGAGTATGTCACAGGTGCATTTGGTATTTCATATCTCGATGCTAAGGAAGTATATCTTAGACCCTTCACACGTGTTGCAGCCCGACAGTGTAGAAGTGAATGAAGATTTAATGTTTGTGGAATAACCTATGGCAATTGTTGATTATCAAGTTTAATAGTTGCGATCGAAGCAGATTCTGATGCTCAAGGTTATGTGGCGTAGCAACAGAGTTGAGGAGCATACGTGGGAGACTGAAGCTGAGATGTGAGCTTCTTACCCATATCTCTTCCCTTCTTGATCTTGTAATTATTCTTTTCTGGAATTCGGGGATGAATTCTTGTAAGGGGGGAAGACTGTAATATCTCGAGTTTTTAAATATTTTTATATTGTATCGGGATATGCAGTGTTAATAATTTTTGTGCATATTTATGATATTTTTATGAGTTTGATATTTATTAAAGCTTATTTTAATTATTCTTAATTATTTTAAGTATTTTACATAAAATTTTTCCGGGAATTGTATTTTCGAGGAAATTGACACGTAAATAATGTAATACTAATTATTTTGATTAGTTTTATGAATTTGCATGAACTCATATATATTTTTAAAGTGCTAAAATAAAGTGTATATATGTGTATTTATTTAAATTAAATTAGGGTTTAATTAATTAACTTAATTTTTATTATTTAGTTTTAATATTAATTAATTATTTTTAAGTGTATAAATTATTAAATATATTAAAATATGTGTGTGGTGTATATTTAATGTGTGTGTGAGAGTTTATATTATTATAATATATCGTGTGAGTATATATATATACATATATACCTAATTATTTAACAAAAATTAGAACTTAGCAATATTTACAAGTTTGCCATCAACTTCATCTCCCTTCTTCCTGATCGTTCCCTTCCTACTCCGGTCACTGTCATGCCATTTTCTTCCCCTTGGTGTGCCTCCAGGCATGCCACCTCCGTCCTCAGCCATCCCTGCCACCTACAGCAGCTGTTTCCAGTGTAAAAGGAGCTCGAAATCGCCGGAAACCCGAAACTCTTTCTCACTGTCGATCACAGCGATTCTGGCCACCGTTTTTGACACAATGGGTCTCTATCTTCTCCTTGAGCTCCAGTGAGTTTGATTCCAAGCTTTGTTTCACTTAAAATGGTTTAGATTTCCCTAGGTTTCAATTTTTCAATTTCGGCCTATTAGGGTTCTTGATTTTTTTGAACTTCAATTTGATTGATTCATGAAAAATTCCTTCACAAACTTTGATCTTAGTATCTTAATCTACATACTGGAATTTTTGTGGAATTTTTGGAATTTATTTTGATTTTTGGGTATTTTTTATTATTTTATTAATATTTTCTAATTTTCAAAAATTAAATTATGAAATTGTGTTTTATGGTAATTATAGGTGTTGAAATGAATTATATGAATTTATTTGTAATTTTTGTGAATTTTTATGTATTTATTTTGAATTTATTTAGTTTATGTAATTTTAAAAAATAGGGTTAATCATGTGTTTAATTGAAATTAATTGGTTAATTAAGTATATTTATTGATATTATTGAAATATATATTGAGAAAATTAATTTTGTGCAATTATATTATTTTTGGTGAATTTTTGGATTTATTTTAGTATATTTATATATATAGGGGTATTTTGGTAATTTTACATTAAATTGGCTAAAAATGTAATTAAATCGGTTTTAATAGTTATTTAGGGTATAAAAATGATTTCTACAAATTATTTAGTATTTTTAACTAATTAAAACTATTTTTCATAAATTATTTTCAAATTATATGTATATTATATGATTTTTCTAAATAAATGAGTTTTTATCGGTTTTTAATGTGTTTTAGGGTTGATTATGTAATTTGGATTTATAAAAAGTATTTTTAGTATATAAGGGTACTTTTGGTATTTTATGAATATTTTGTGAATTGTGGACCTCGATCGGTGATTTGTAGTTTGGAGTCCGACCGAGGGATTTTGATTGTGAATTCTATTTTCATTTTCGAAGTGTATTTCTTTGCAGGGCCGGCTCTACTCTTTGAGTAGAGAGATGTTCATTTTACAAGGGAGGTTCTGCCGGATTTTCGATAGAATTCTCATAAAACGTGGTATCCGATCAAATTCTGATTTAATCCTGTGTCTAGTATTCTAGATCGAGTCTTTAGAACTTCTGTTAGATTTATTTTGATTTTTGTTGTCATTTATTTCTTTCGTTGCATCAAGACCGAGGCCTAGTGGACCAGACCCATCGGACCCATCTCGAGGAGCGCAATAAATAGTGAGTTGCTATTTTAAATATATATGCTCTAGGGTGCATGATTTTAGAAATATATGTTTTATTTTGATTAAATATGCATAATGGTTTAATTAGTACTTAAGTTTATTTTTAGTTTACTTTTGGTTTATTTGTGGTTTATTTTAAACTATGCGCATATTTTATTAATGAATTATGTTTAAAATGTTTTTGAATATATATTTCTAGTTTACTTTGTAATTTAATCGGATTTATTTGCCGTATATATACTCGAAATATACCTGGTTTACTTTTGGTATATTTCTAGTATATATATGGTTTATGTTGAGATTTTATTCAATGACATGCCTCATTTATTTTTATGAATGTACGTTTTATATTTTAATGAAGGATATCAATAGAACGTGCTACCTAGTGGGCAGCTCTAGGACTGAGTACGTACCGGTACGCTAATAGCATTTAGGCTATATTACTAACCATTTGTGGATATTGATTGGATTTGATTATTTGTTGTTTGAGATATGATTTGGGAGTGTGATTGTTGGAGCTCGATTGACCAAGTGTCTCGAGGGCAATCACACTAACAGTCAGACTGCTTGTCACGACCCAAAACAGGGGCCATGACCGGTGCTAGGGAACGGGAATTTTTTCGAATCCAGAACCCGTAGCAAGCCTAAAATAAAATAAAACATGCAATAGTAATAATAACACATTTAAATAAAATACTGTGCAAGCGGAATAAAATCATAAATATCAAAATGATAATCTCCCACGGAATTTAAATCAAATCCATAGTTCATATATATAAATCTTTTAATACAAATCCAGTTCAAATTCTTAAAATACATAATTCATACAAATATAATACACAAAACCCACAATTTATTTACAACTACTGCAGTGTCTAAATTATAAAATAAAACTCAAGACTCAGATAAGCAGTTTACATAAAGAAGCCGGGGCGGAAGAAATCCGGCGTATAGGCCTATTACTGAGGTCTGAGGAAGATGACTCTCCTGAAAAATGGTCAACAGAGGGGAGTTAGACCTCACTGAATTACTATAATATATATACATGCATGCTAAATGACAATGCATACAGTCAACAATATATATATATAATATGTATGTATACAAGCAATTACATACAGATGCAATAAAATCATTTTATATATTTTTATTGAAAATCACAGTTCATGAAGGATCAAATAGAATCCTAGAATATCGCAACCTCAAAATAGTGTTAGACAACACTCTAGCCATACAGGCTCACTTATTCCAAATATAATCACTTGTTCCATTTGGATAGTAGACTGGCCTCGAGACACTAACTCAACCGAGCTCCAACAGTCTGACTGTCAGTGTGATTGGCCTCGAGACATTTGGTCAACGAGCTCCAGCAATCACACTCCCAAGTCATATCACACACATCAAATGAATCAATTCCAATCAATATCCTCAAACTGGTTAGTAATATAGCCTAAATGCTATAAGCGTATCAGTACGTACTCGGTCCTAGTGCTGCCCACTAGGTAGCACGTTCTATCGATATCCTTCATTGAAATATAAAACATTCATTCATAAAAATAAATGATGCATGAATTTAAATATAATAGCAACAATAACCATATATATACTAAAAATATACCAAAAGTAAACCAAGTATATTTCGAGTATATATACGTCAAACAAATCCAATATAATTACAAAATAAGCTAGAAATATATTCAAAAACATTTTAAGCATAATTCATTAATAAGACATGCATATAGTTTAAAATAAACCAAAATATACTGAAAATATACCAAAATGAACCTAAGTAATTATTAAACCATGAATGCATATTTTATCAAAATAAAACATATATTTCTAAAATCATGCACCCTAGAGCACATATATATAAAATAGTAACTCACACTTAGTGCGCTCCTCGAGATGGGTTCGATGGGCTTAGTCCACTAGGCCTCGGTCTCGACGCAACTAAATATACAAAAATAACAGACATCAGAATAAACCTAATAAAAAATCCTAGAAACTCAATCTAGAATATTGGACACAGAATCAGAATTAGGGTTTGACCGGACATCATATTTTATGAGAATTCTATCAAAAATCCGACAGAACCTCCCCTGTAAAATGGACATCTCTCTACTCAAAGAGTAGAGCCGGCCCTGCAAAGAAACACACTTCGAAAAATGAACACAGAAACACATCCACAACCCCTCGGTCAGACTCCAAACAACAGTCTACCGACCGGGGTTCACAATTCATAAAATAATTTAAAAAATACCAAAAATGCCCTCATATCACAGAAATACATTTTATAAGTATAAATTACGTAATTAACCTTAAAGCACAGTAAAAACCGATAAAAACTCATTTTATTAGTAAAATCGTATATTATATATATAATTGAAAATAATTAACAAAAAATATTTTTAATTAATTAAAAATACTAAATAATTTGTATAAATCATTTTTGTACCTTAAATAATTATTGAAACCAATTAAATTACATTTTTAGTCAATTTAGGGTAAAATTACCAAAATACCCATATATATATAAATATACTAAAATTACTCCAAAAATTCACCAAAAATAGTATAATATCCAAAATTAATTTTCTCAGCATATTTATCAATAATATCAATAATTAAACTCAATTAACTAATTAATTTCAATTAAAAACACAATTAACCTAATTTTTCAAAATTACATAAACCTAAATAAATTCAAAATAAACACATAGAAATTCATAAAAATTCCAAATAAATTTCTATAATTCATTTCAACACCTATATTTATCATAAAACACAATTTCATAATTTAATTAATTAATTTTCAAAAATTAGAAAATAATATTAAAATATTCAAAAATACCCAAAAATCAAAATAATCTCAAAAAATTCTACAAAAAATTCACACATGTAGACTAAGCTAAGGGAAACAACATTTGTGAAGGAATTTTTCATGAATCATTCAATTCAAAGTTCAAAAAAATCAAGAACCCTAAAATGGCCGAATTACCAAAATCGAAACCTAAGCAAATCAAGACCCTTTTAAGTGAAACAAAGCTTGGAATCACACTCACCAGAGCTCAAGCAAAGAAAGAGACTGGTGGTGTCTAAAATGGTTGCCGAAAACGTCGTGATCGACGGTGAGAAAGAATTCGGCTTCCCGAGCTTATTCCAGCTAAAACTCAATGGAATAGGGCGCTGTTGACGATGAGGAAGGCTGGGGAAGGAGGTGGCACATCGGGAGGCACACCGACTGTGAGGAAATGGGATGGCAGATGGTGGTTGGTGATCGGGCGTGCGTCGGGGAAGGAGAAGAAGAAGTTGGGGCAAAATGGTAATTTGACTATAAATTTTGATTTTGACAATATAATATGTATATATATATATATACTTTACACTATATATTAAAATAATATAAAATCACACACATTAAATATACACTACACACATATAATTTAATATTTTAAAATTTAATACACTTAAAAATAATTAAATAATATTAAAACTAATTAATAAATAATAAAATATTAGGGTAATTAATTAAACCCTAATTAAATAAATAAATACACATATATACGTTATTTAGTACTTCAAAAATATATATGAGTTCATGCAAGTCCAAAAATCTATTTAATATAATTAAATATAAATAGTTTACGTATCAATTTCCCCGAAAATGCAAGTCCCGGGAAAATTTTACGTAAAGTACTTAAAATAATATAAAACAATTAAAAATCAATTTTAATTAAATAACAGCTCATGAAATATCAATATTACATATAAGAATTATTAACACTGCATATCCCTATGCAGTATAAAAATATTTAAAAATACGGGATATTACACTGCTGGAGCTCGGTTGACTTAGTGTCTCGGGGCCAGTCTACTGTCCAAATGGAACAACTGAATATATTTGGAATAAGTGAGCCTGTATGGCTAGAGTGTTGTTTAACACTGTTTTGAGGTTGCGATTTTCTGGGGTTCTATTTGATCCTTCATAAACAGTGATTTTAAATAAAAATATATAAAAATAATTTTATTGCATTTGTGTGTGTTTGCTTGTATATATATTTATTATATATACTTTTGACTGTGTGCATTGACATTTAGTATGCATGTATATATATTATAGTAATTCACTCAGTGAGGTCTGACTCCCCTCCATTGACTATTTTTCAGGAGTGTAGTCGTCATCAGACCTCAGTAGCAGACCCGTACGTCGGATTTCTTCTGCCCCAGCTTTATTATGTAAATCGCTTACCTGAGTTTTATTTTTATGATCTAAACACTGCAGTAGTTGTAAAAATTGAAAAAGGATATTGTATTATATTGGTATGAGTTATATACTTTAAATATTTGAACTGGATTTGTATTAAAAGTTTATTTATATATATGAGTTGAGTTATTGATTTAAATCCCGTGGTGGATTATTATTTAATTATTTATGATTTTATTTCCGCTGCATAATATTTTAATTATGTTATTATTATTATTGCATGTTTTATTTTATTTTAAGGCTTGCTACGGGTTCCGGATTCTAAAGAATTCCCGTTCCCTAGCGCCAGTCATGACCCTGTTTTGGGTTGTGACAGAGGCACTCCGCCGGTGTGAGAACGAAATTTGCAGCGGTGGATGGGGGAGGAAGGGCGTTGGGAACTTTGGGGAAGGAGAGTGGTAGAAATCGTAAATAAACCAACTTTTATTTTTTTGTTTATATATATATATATATATATAACTTTGATTATTATAATATTTTATTATTATATTCAAAATATTTATACACCACATGTTAAAATAATAATATCTATATACATATACATATATATAACACACATTAATTATTAAAACTATATAATATAGATTTAATTAAAAATAAATCCTAATTTATTATGTGTGTGTGTGTGTGTGTGTGTATATATATACACGTCAATTAAAATCATGCATGAACTCATGTAAATTCACGAAACCGATCAATATAATTAATAATTATTTATTTAGATTTTAATTTTCCCAAAAATAAAATTCTCAGGAAAATTTTACGTAAGAAACTTAAAATAATTTAAAAATAACTTTAATAAATAATAAACTAATTAAACAACTAGAAATATATATATTAAAATTATTAACACTGCATATCTCGATGCAATTTAAAATTATTTAAAAACTCGAGATATTACAATGCTTTGACGAAGGAATTGGAAGATGTCTAATAAAGACGAAACACTCTTGTACTTTTGATGGCGAAGTTGTCAGTTTTGACTGCAGCACATGGTTAAAGTCTAAAGAGTGATTTCTAAGATACTTCCATCCACCGTTAAGGAGGGATAATAACCTGTGGCAGTTATTTCACAGAGTAAGAGAAGAGCAATCAGTTGAGAAGAATACCTGTAAGCTCTTCAATCTATCACGTCATGTTGTAGAAGTGATATAGTATAAGAATAGACTAGGAGAACTATGTGTTGCAGGATTAAGTTCGATATATATTGGCATCTGAACTGAGAACTAGAATTTATAGAATTATTCATGAATTCAGTCTTTTGGGTGTAATTGATCTTGATGTGATATGGATTGATTGTTTCAATACTATGCAGTGGTTGGTTATCGAAGTAAAGAGGTGATTTTTAGAATTCTTAAAGAAGAATTTAGATTTATGGGTGACAAGAGTTCTGCACCTTAGAATCTTAGCTCCGCTATCACTACTAGGAAGATGCTGAGATAGGGTTGTTTAGGATATTTAACAGCGGTCAAAGACACTACAGTAAAAAAGACCTCTATTTCAGATGTCCCTATAGTTTTTGAGTTGCCAAGTTTACCACCTCACAAAGATTGAATTCTATATTGATGTGGTTCGACATAACTATACAGCATGGCTCTTACAGAGCTGAGGAGTAATTGCAAGATCTGTTAGACAAGGGTTTTATCAGATCATGTGTCTTTCGTTGGGGTGCACTAGTCTTGTTAGTGAATAAGAAGGATGGTACACCTGAACTATGCATTGATTACATAGAATTGAACGAGTATCCTCTTCCGAGGATAAATAATCTATCTGATCAACTTTAAGGTGCACAGTTCTTTTCTAAGATTGATTTGAAGTCGGGTTATCATTAGTTGTGGATCAGTTTGTAGTAGTCTTCATTGATGATATACTAGTGTATTCGAAGTGAATGAAAGGGCACGTATATCACTTAAGGACTGTATTACATACACTAAGAGAATGTCAGCTTTATGCTGAATTCTTAAAGTGTAATTTATGGTTGAAGAGTATTATTTTTCTTGGACATGTGTCATCTAAGGATGGCATCTAAGTTGATCCACAGAATAGCCTATACCGACTATAGTTACGTAAGAAACTTAAAATAATTAAAAAATAACTTTAATAAATAGTAAACTAATTAAATAACCAGAAATATATATATTGAAATTATTAACACTGCATATCTCGTTGTAATTTAAAATTATTTAAAAACTCGGGATATTACAGCCTTCCCCCCTTACAAGAATTTGTCCTCGAATTCTAGAAAAAGAATAATATAGGTCAAGAAAGGAAGAGATACGGGTAAGAAGCTTGCATCTTAGCTTCAATCTCCCACGTATGCTCCTCTACTCTGTTGCTACGCCACAAAACCTTGACCATCGGAATCTATTTTGATTGCAACTGTCAAACTTGATAATCAACTATCACCATAGGTTCTTCCACGAACGTCAAATCTTTATTCACTTCTACGCTGTTGGATTGCAACACGTGTGAAGGGTCTGAGACATACTTCCTCAACATCGAGATATGAAATACCAGATGCAATTGAGATATACTTGGAGGCAAAGTCAACCGATATGCAACAGTGCCAACTCTCTCCAGAATCTCGAACGGTCCAATATATCTTGGTGCTAACTTACCCTTCCTGCCAAATCTCATAACACCCTTCATCAGAGACACCTTCAGAAACATAAAGTCTCCAACTTGAAATTCCACATCTCTACGCCTAGGATCCATATAGCTCTTTTGCCTGCTAACTGCGATCTCTAATCTATGCTTGATCACAATAACTTTCTCTACAGTATCCTGAACCATCTCAAGTCCAGTCAAAGCTCTCTCACCAATCTCATCCCAACTTAGAGGGGATCTACACTTCCTTCCATACAATGCTTCATATGGTGCCATTCAAATACTGTTATGGTAGCTGTTATTATATACAAACTCTATGAGTGGCAAATGATCATCCCAGCTACCACCTAAATCTAAAACACACATCCTCAACATATCTTCTAGTGTCTGGATTGTCCTCTCAGACTGACCATCTGTCTGAGGATGAAAAGCAGTATTGAAGTCTAACCTAGTGCCCATCGGTTCCAACAACTTCTACAAAAAATGTAAGGTAAATATTGAACCTCTATCTAACACAATGGACACAGGTACTCCATGAAGGCATACAATATGCTTCACATACAACTTTGCCAATCTAGCTACAGAATAGGTGGCTTTCATAGGCAAGAAATGTGCAGACTTAGTCAACCTATCTATAATCACCCAGATGGAATCGTATTTTTCCTTGGAACAAGATAAACCGACCATAAAATCCATAACTATCCTTTCCCACTTCCACTCAAGAATAGGAAGAGTCTGAAGCTTCCCAGAAGGCTTCTGATGTTCAGCTTTGACTTAATGACACGTCAAGCACTTAGCAACATAATCAATGACATCCTTCTTCAGTCCATCCCACCAGTATAAATCTCTGATACTGTGGTACATCTTAGTGACACCCGGATGTATGCTGTAGGCTATAGAATGTGCTTCCTCTAGGATCTCTTCTCTCAAATCATCCACAGTAGGAACACATAGTCTACCACTGATCCACAAAACACCATCATCATCGAGTGTGAAATCAGTGAACTTCCCTGCATGGACATTCTCTGCAAGCTCTTCTAGAATAGGATTTCGGCTCTAAGCTGCCTTAATCCTATCCCTCAGTACAGATCGCACCTTAAACTGAGCTAACAGTCCACCTGATCTACTAATCTTCATCATCAAACCTTGATCCACTAACAGATGTAACTCCTGGATCAACGGTCTCCTCTCCACATTGATATGAGCAAGACTGCATGAGGGCTTCCTACTTAAGGCATTTGCTACTACATTAGCCTTGCCCTGATGATATAAAATCTTATAGTCATAATCTTTCAATAATTCCAACCATCTCCTCTGCCTCAAATTCAGATCTCTCCGCTAGAAAATGTACTTAAGGCTCTTGTGACTAATAAAAATCTCACAAGTCACCCTGTACAGATAATGTCTCAAGATCTTGAGAGCAAAGATCACTGCAGCCATCTCAAGGTCATGTGTAGGATACTTCTGCTCATGCTTCTTCAAATGCCTCGAAGCATAGGCTATCACCTTACCATTTTGCATCAACATACAACCTAGGCCAACTCTAGAGGCATCACAATACATTGTGAACTTGTCCACACCATTAGGCAAACCTAACATTGGGGCTATGGTCAACTTCTCCTTCAGCAACTGAAAACTGTTCTCACAAGCTTCAGACCACTCAAATCTTACATTCTTCTGAGTCAAGCGAGTTATAGGGGCTGCAATTCTGGAAAAATCTTGTACAAACCTCCTATAGTACCCAGCTAAACCCAAAAAATTATGAATCTCTATAATAGAAGTCAATCTAGGCCACTCAAACATTGCTTCAATCTTCTATGGATCAACCTGGATACCTTCTTTAGACACCACGTGCCCAAGAAATGCAACACTCTCCATCCAAAAATCGCACTTCAAGAATTTAGCATAAAGCTGATGTTCTCTCAATGTCTATAGTACAGTCCTCAAGTGATATACATGCTCCTCCATACTTGAATACACCAATATATCATCGATGAAGACTACCACAAACTGATCTACATACGGTCTGAATACCCTATTCATCAGGTCCATAAAAGCTGCTGGTGCGTTAGTCAAGCCAAAAGACATCACCAAAAACTCATAGTGGCCATATCGAGTGCGGAATGCCGTTTTAGGAACATTGGCTTCACTAATCCGCAGTTGATGATAACCCAATCTCATATCAATCTTAGAAAAGAACTATGCACCCTATAGTTGATCAAACAAGTCATCTATCCTCGAAAGAGGGTACTTGTTCTTCATTGTCACCTTGTTCAGCTCTCTGTAGTCAATGCATAGTCTTAGGGTACCATCCTTCTTCTTCACAAACAGGACTGGTGCACCCCAAAGAGAAACACTAAGTCTAATGAAACCCTTATCCAATAACTCTTGCAATTGCTCCTTCAACTCTTTCAACTCTGCAGGAGCCATTCTGTAGGGTGGCATAGATATAGGAGTAGTACCTGGAACCACATCTATACAAAACTCAATCTCTCTGTGAGGTGGTAAACTTGGCAACTCCTCAAGAAAAACATCAGGAAACTCACAAGCAACAGGAACATTTGTGAGTGACAACTTCTCCATTGAAGTATTCCTAACTAATGCCAAATATCCCTGACAACCTTTCCTTAGCAACTTCCTAGCCGTAATAGCAAAAATGAGATTCTGAGGTGCTGAACTCCTATCACCCACAAACTTAAATTGTTCTTCACCAGGAATTCTGAAAGTCACCTCTTTACTCCGACAATCCACAACGACATAGTGTTGAGATAAAGAATCCATACCCAGAATAACATCAAACTCCATCACATCCAATAAAATCAAATCAACAGATAATTCTCTACCTCCAACAAGAATTGGACAACTAGAAAGAACAACATCGGTGTCCAAAGAATCACTTAGAGGAGTGGCGACAAACAAAGGAAAAGCCATCCTCAAAGCTTGCCAACAAGACTTGGAAGAAAAAATAGGAGAAACGAATAAATGCGTGGCACTCGAATCAAACAGAACCCATGCATCCAGGTAACATATAGAAATAATACCTGCCATAACTGCATTAGATGCCTGAGCATCCTGCTGAGTGAGATGGAAGACTCTGGCCTGTCCTTGACCTCTTTGTTAGCTAGTAGAAGCCTTGCCAACACCTCTGGCACCTCCTCTGGTACCTCTACCATGACCCTATTGGGGAACAAGCTGAGAAGAACTCTAATGCTGGGCTGGAGGCAACTGAAAAGGAATGGGTGCAGCACTAGCAATCGACTGCTGAGGAAATTGCAGAATCTATGGCTGCTGATACCCAGAATAGGGACATGATCTAGGATAATGTCTCGTCTGCCCACATCTGAAACACGTTAGTGGTGTCATGTAACATGGTCCCTGATGGACTCTATCGTAAGTATGGCATACACTAGTAGCTGACTCAGAACTATGACCACTACTACTGCTCGAAGCACCTGACCTAAGTCTGAATGGTCTACGCTGACCTCCATGGCCATGTCTACTGCTCCGATGTACTCGTAGCTGCTGTCTCTGACTCTATTGAGTTGGACCTCTCTGTTGACTACTTGAACCAATCTGGAAACTCAAGTACGAAGTAGTCTAGAATCCATCTGACTGAACACCCAACTAGTAATAATCATGCATAGCTCCCTACCTGACTAGCCTCAGCTCAATCTCCTTGGCCAACTCAATCATTGAATCTAAAGTAAAGCCCACTGTAGGCATACCAGCAAATGCAAAACCCAATCCAGTAACATAGGTAGTGATTGCAAAATACTAGTCTCGCATCAGATCCTCTGCATATCTACCAAGTTGGAGAAACTCTCGGGTATACTCCTCAATCGATTGGTCACCATGAGAAATACTAGTCAACCAAAGATGATAACTCATACGAAGCGGCTCTAGGCAGAATCTCCTCATAAATCGCTCTGTGAACTGAGCCCAGGTCATCGTCACCATGTAAGGCTGGATCATCTGAATGAACCAGTCTAGGGCTAGTCCTTCAACTGACAACTTGACTATCATGATCTGCTGGTACTCAGTGTGAGTAGTCTGAGTCCTAGTCTCGATCGCATTCAGAAAATCCAATGGATCAGACATCCCATCGAAAGCCATCCTGCCAACTCTGACATAAAACAGAACTGCCTTAGGGTCAGACATACCCTGCTGGTAGGCAGGCTAAATAGGCTTAACTATTGGAGGTACAGGAACATCCTCGTACTCAGGCTCTATAGGCTCCTCATCTTGTATCTTTCTCTACCTATGGCGACCTGTCGCTCCTCGAGGTGTACCTTTGCCATGACCTCTATGCTTGACTGGCAGTTTAGGAGGTAAAACCTCATCCTGAAAGGACTCATCATCCTCGCCCTCTACGACCAATGGAGCGACATGCGCTCGCCTCCTCATTCTAAACAGACAAACAGAAAGATTCATAAAAAATAGACAATGGAGGATAACACAGAAAACTAAATCAAGGAATACTTATCAAGACATACTCAAACCTAATTCACTACAGTAGTTTCAAAAGGAAACACAACATTGAAAACTAGGGCCATAACTCACACAACTAAGGCCCTGACACAGAACTCCTTTCTGATACCAACTTTGTCACGACCCAAAACAGGGGCCATGATCGGCGCTAGGGAACAGGAATTCTTTCAAATCCGGAACCCATAGCAAGCCTTTAAAATAAAATAAAAGCATGCAATATATATTAAAATAAATAAAACATCATACAATGGAATTTAAAGTCTCATATGTAATAATAATCCACCAATTCATTTAAATAAACAAACTCATCTTATAAATAGATAATCTTTTAATACAATTTTCATTCAACTTTTAAAATACAAATATCAAACATATATAATACATACTGCTCACTAAAACAACTACTGCAGTGTCTAGAATACAAAATAAAATTAAGCAGTTTACATAGTAAAGTCAGGGCAGAAGAAATTCGGCGTAAGGGTCTGCTACTGAGGTCTGAAGATGAAGACTCTCCTGAAAGATAGTCAATGGAGGGGAGTCAGACCTCATTGAGTAATTGTTATAATATATATACATGCATAGCTAAATGACAAATGCACACATTCAATAGTATATATAATAAATGTATATACAAGCAAATACACACGGATGCAGCAAAATCATTTTATATAAATACTGAAAATAATATCCAATTATGAAGGATCAAATAGAACCCTAAATGATCACAACCTCAAACAGTGTTAGACAGCACTCTAGCCATACAAGCTCACTTATTCTAAATAAATTCACTTGTTCCATTTGGACAGTAGACTGGCCCCGAGACACTAAGTCAACCAAGCTCCAGCAGTCTGATTGTCAGTGTGATTGGCCCAGAGACACTTGGTCAACCGAGCTCTAGAAATCACACTCTCAATTCACATCACACATCAATCGAATCAATCCACTCAATATCCAAAATAGGTTAGTAATTTAACCTAAATTCAATCATTGTACCAGTACGTACTCGATCATAATGCTGCCCACTAGGTAGCACGTTCTATTGATATCCTTCATTTTAAAAATAAATTCATACATTAATAAAATACATGATGCATGACATAAATTAAAATAACAATATAAACCATATATATATACTAGAAATATACCAAAAATAAACCAAGTATATTTCGAGTATACATATGTCGAATAAATTCAATTTAAATATAAAATAAACCATAAATAAACTATAAATATACTTAAAAACATTTTAGGTATAATTTCATAATAAAACATGCATTTAATTTAAAATATACCAAAAATATACCCAAAATATACATAAGCAATTATTAAATCATTTATGCAGATATCATACAAATAAAACATACATTTCTAAAACATGCAACCCTAAAACACGTATATATAAAAATAACAACTCACAGTTATGCGCTCCTCGAGATAGGTCTGACAGGCCTAGTCCACTAGGCCTCAGTCTTAGTACAACTAAACAAACAAACGACAATATGAAATTAGAATAAGTCTAACGAAATTCTAGAGACTCGATCTAGAAATACCGAACACTGAATCAGAATAGGAATTCGACTCGATATCACATTTTATGAGAATTCTACCAAAAATCTAACAAAACCTCCCCTGTAAAACGGACATCTCTCTACTCAGAAAGTAAAGCCGGTCCTGCAAAGAAACACACTTCGAGTAAAAATAGTCTCATAACCCCTCAGTCGAACTCTCAAACTACAATTCCATCGACCGAGGTTCACAATTCACGAGGTAAACACAGAACACATTTAAATTCCAAAAATACCCTTAATAATCAAAATATAGCAAATTAGATATTTAAAACACTGAAAATAATTATTTAGCCAATAATTACAATAAAACCCTAATTTTAATAAAATAGTATTAAAAATCCATAATTCTCGATAAATTCATAAATATTAACCAAATTCATTTTATAAATCCAAATTACATAAGTAGCCCTAAAACATATTAAAAATCGATAAAAACTCATTTATTTAGAAAAAATAGTATATTATATATAATGTGAAAATAATTTACGAAAAAATAGTTTTAATTAGTTAAAAATGCTAAATAATTTGTAAAAATCATTTTTATACCTCAAATAACTATTAAAACCAATTTAAACTAAATTTTTAACCAATTTATTGCCAAATTACCAAAATACCCCTAACTATATAATTTCACATAATATACAATAATTATACAAAAATTCACTAAAAATAATATAATTACTCAAAAATTAATTTCTTAACATATAATTCAATAAAATCAATAATTCCACTCAATTAACCAATTAATTTTAACAAAATACATAATTAACCTAATTTTCTAAAAATCACCTACACTAAATAAATTCATAATAATTATAAAAAAATCATAAAAATTACAAATAAATTTCTAAAATTCATTTTAACATCTATAAACACCATAAATAACAATTTCATAATTTATTTAATTAATTTACGAAAATTAGAAAATATTAATAAAATAATTAAAAATTCACAAAAATCAAAATAATTCCCAAAAATTCCACAAAAATTACAGGATGTAGATTGAGCTACTAGGATCAATCTTTGTGATGGAAGTTAGCTTGAATCATTAAAATCGAAGCTCAAAAAAATCAAGAACTCATATAGGCTGAAATTGAAAATTGGAAACCTAAGAAAATCTATACCAAAACAAATGAAACCAAGCTTGGAAATGCACTCATCGGAGCTCAAGGAAGAGATAGAGACCAGTGGCACTCAAAATGATGGCTAGAATCACGTTGATCGATGATGAGGGTGATTTTCTGTCACGACCCAAAATAGGGGCCATGACCGGCCCTAGGGAATGGGAATTCTTTTGTATCCGGAGCCCATAGCAAGCCTTAAAAAAATAAAATAAAACATGCGATAATAATAATATAAATAGAATATTTTGTAACAGAAATAAAACCCATAAATAAATTAAAATAATAATCCGCCAATATATTTAATAATACAAATCCATTTCATATAAGTATAAGTAATCTTTATATACAATCTCAGTTCAAATCTTTAAAATACATATTTCATACAAACATAGAACATAAATCCCACAACTGACAATAACTATGGCATTGTCTAGATTATAAAATAAAATTAAGTGAGCAAATTATATAATAAAGCCGGGGCAGAAGAAATCCGGTGTAAAGGTCTGCTACTGAGGTCTGAAGACAATGACTCCTGAAAAATAGTCAATGGAGGGGAGTCATACCTCACTAAGTGAATTGTTATAATATATATACATGCATAGATAAATGGCAATGCACGCATTCAATAGTATATATAATAAATATATATATACAGGCAAAACACACAGATGCAGCAAAATCATTTTACATAATTACTGAAAATAACATATGTTTATGAAGGATCAAACAGAATCCTAGAAAATCGCAACCTCAAACAGTGTTAAACAACACTCTAGCCATACAGGCTCACTTATTCCAAATAATTTCACTTGTTCCATTTGGACAATAAATTGGCCCCGAGACACTAAGTCAACTGAGCTCCAACAGTCTGACTGTCAGTGTGATTGGCCCCGAGACCCCTGGTCAACCGAGCTATAGCAATCACATCTCACATCATAAAAATCAATCTAATAAATATCCATAAATAGGTTAGTAATATAGCCTAAATGCTATCGTCGTATCGGTACGTACTCGGCCCTAGTACTGCCCACTAGGTAGCACGTTCTATTGATATCCTTCATTATTACATAAAACATACATTCATAAAACAAATGATGCATGATATTAAATAAAATAGCAACATAAACCATATATATACTAGAAATATACCAAAAATAAAGCAGGTATATTTCAGGTATATATATGTCGAATAAATTCAATTTAATTATAAAATAAACTGTAAATTTACTTAAAAACATTTTAAGAATAATTCATTAATAAAACATGTATATAATTTAAAATATACTAATAATATACCAAAAATAAACCTAAGCAATAATTAACTTATTTATGCATAATTCCTAAATAAGTCATACATTTCTAAAACATGCAATCCTAATACAAGTATATATAGAATAATAACTCACTGTTATTGCACTCCACGAGATGGGTCCGACGGGCCTGGTCCACTAGGCCTCGGTCTTGGCACAACTAAACAAACAAATAACAACATGAACTAGAATAAGTCTATCGACATTCTAGAGACTCAATCTAAGAATAGTGGACACAAAATCAAAATAAGAATTCGAACAGACATCACTTTTTACGAGAATTCTACTGAAAATCTGACAGAACCTCCCATGTAAAATGGACATCTCTCTACTCATAGAGTAGAGCCGATCCTGTAAAGAAACACACTTCGAATAGAAACAAGCTCATAACCCCTCGGTTGGACTCCCAAACTACAATTCTACCAACCGAGGTTCACAATTCATGAGATAATTATAGAACATATAAAAAATACCAAAAAATGCCCTTTAATACTCAAAATATAGCAAATTAAATATTTAAACACTAAAAATAATTATTTTACCGATAAATACATAAAAACCCTAATTTTAATAAAATATTATTAAAAATTGGTAATTCTCAATAAATTCATAAATATTGACCAAAATACATTTTATAAATCCAACTTACATAATTAACCCTAAAACATATTAAAAATCAATATAAACTCATTTATTTAGAAAAATCGTATATAATATATAATTTTAAAATAATTTATGAAAAATAGTTTTAATTAGTTAAAATTACTAAATAATTTGTAGAAATCATTTTTATACCCCAAATAACTATTAAACCCAATTTAGTTATATTTTTAGCCAATTTAGTACTAAATTACCAAAATACCCCTAGTTATGTAAATTCCTTAAAATTAATCAAAAATTCACCAAAAATAGTATAATCACTCAAAATTAAATTTCTCAACATATAATTCAATAATATTAATATTTATACTCAATTGACCAATTAATTTCAATAAAACACATAATTAACCTAATTTTTCAAAAATTACATAAACTAAATAAATTACAAACAATTATATAAAAATCACAAAAATTACAATTAAATTTTTAAAATTCATTTTAACACTTATAAACACCATAAATCACAATTTCATAATTTATTTAATTAATTTACGAAAATAGAAAATATTAATAAAATAATAAAAATTCACAAAAATCAAAATAATTCCCAAAAATTCTACAAAAATTCACAAAGCTAGATTAAGCTACAATGATCAATGTTTGTGAAGGAAGTTTGCTTGAATCAACAAAATTAAAGCTCAAAAAAATCAAAAACCCTAAATGGTCGAAAATGAAAATTCAAAACCTAGGGAAATCTAGACCATTTCAAGTGAAACAAAGCTTGGAAATGCACTCACCGAAGCTCAAGAAAGAGATAGAGACCGGTGGGGCTCAAAACGGTGGTCGGAGAGTCGATGAATGGCGTTAATGGTGGTTTTCGGTTTCTCTTTGAAAATCCGGCCAAACTCACTGAAAATGGAGGCTTTGGATGTCGGGAATGACTGGAAGGGAAGGTGGCACTCCGGAGGGCACAGTGATAGGAAGAAAACAACATGATCAGCGCCAAAAATCGAATGGGGACGATCAGGAAGAAGGAAGGAGATGGAGTGGCAAATTCATAAATAATTCAAACTTTATTTTAGTTATGAATATTATATGTATATATATATATATATATATATATATATATATATATATATATATATATATCTAACTTTATATTATTTTAATATATAATATAATATACACAATAAATATGCACCACACACTTATTTTAATAATATATATACGCATATACATATATACACACTTAATTAATTAATATTAAAACTATATAATATAATATAATTTAGTTAATTAAACCCTAATTTAATTTAAATGCATGTCCGTATATAAATTTTATTTGACACTTTAAAATTATGCATGGACTTATGCAAATTCATTAAACTGCTTAAAATAATTAATATTTAATTATTTACATTTTAATTTCTCCGAAAATAAAATTCTCGAGAAAATTTTTACGTAAAGGACTTAAAAATAATTAAAAATAACTTAATAAATAATAAACTCATTAAATAATCATAAATATGTATAAAAATTATTAACACTGCATATCCCGATACAGATTAAAATTATTTAAAAACCCAGGATATTACAGTCTTCCCCCCTTACAAGAATTCGTCCCCGAATTCCAGAAAAAGAATAAATACAAGATCAAGAAGGGAAGAGATACAGGTAAGAAGCTCACATCTCAGCTTCAGTCTCCCACGTATGCTCCTCAACTCTGTTGCTACGCCACAAAACCTTGACCATCAAAATTTGTTTTGATCGCAACTGTCGAACTTGATAATCAACGATCACCACAGGTTTTTCCACAAACATCATATCTTCATTCACTTCCACGCTGTCAGGCTGTAACACGTGTGAAGGGTCTGAGACATACTTCCTCAACATTGAGATATGAAATACTGGATGCACTTGAGACATACTTGGAGGCAAAGCCAATCGATATGCAATAGTACCAACTCTCTCCAGAATCTCAAACAGTCCTATATATCTCGATGCTAACTTACCCTTCCTGCCAAATCTCATAACACCCTTCATCGGAGACACCTTAGGAAAATAAAGTCTCCAACCTAAAACTCTACATCTCTGCACTAGGAACCATATAGCTCTTCTGCTTGCTAACTGCAGTCTCTAATCTGTGTTTAATCACGGTGACTTTCTCTGCACATCTTGAACCATCTCAGGTCCAGTCAAAGCTCTCTTACTAATCTCATCCCAACTCAAGGGGATCTACACTTCCTCCATATAGAGCCTCATATGGTGCCATGCCAATACTACTATGGTAGCTATTATTATATGCAAACTCTACGAGTGGCAAATGATCATCCCAACTACCTCCCAAATCTAAGACACACATCCTCAACATATCTTCTAGTGACTGGATCGTCCTCTCAGACTGACCATCTGTCTAAGAATGAAAGCAGTACTGAAATCCAACTTAGTGCACATCGCTTCCTGTAACCTTCTGCAAAAAAAATATGAGGTAGACACTGAACCTCTAATTGATACAATGGACACAGGTACTCCAGAAGGCACACAATATGCTTCACATACATCTTCGCCAATCTATCTACAGAATTGGTGGCTGTCACAAGTAAGAAATGCACAGACTTGGTCAACTTGTCTACAATCACCCCAGATGGTATCGTATCCATCCTTAGAACGAGGTAAACCAACCAAAAAAATCCATAGCTATCCTTTCCCACTTCCACTCTAGAATAAGAAGAGGCTGAAGCTTCCAAGAAGGCTTCTAATGTTCAGCTTTCACTTGCTGACACGTTAAGCACTTAGCAACATAATCAGGGACATCCTTCTTTAGTCTATCCCACCAGTATAAGTCTCCGATACTGTGGTACATCTTAGTGACACTCGGATGTACGCTGTAGAATGTGCTTCCTTAAGGATATCTTCTCTTAAATTATCCACATCAGGAACACACAATCTACCACTGAACTACAATACACCCTTATCATCAAGTGTGAAATCAGTGAACTTCCCTACTCGAACATTCTCTACAAGCTCTTCTAGAATAGGATCTTGTCTCTGAGCTGCCTTAATCCTATCTCTCATTACAGATCGCACCTTAAACTGAGGTAGCAATCCACCTGACCTACTAATCTTTATCATCAGACCTTGATCCACTAGCAGATGCAACTCCTGGATCAACGGTCCTCCTCTCTACACTGATATGAGTAAGACTGCCTGAGGACTTCTTACTCAAGGCATCTGCTACCACATTAGCCTTGCCCAGATGATATAAAATCTCACAGTCATAATCTTTCAACAATTTTCAACCATCTCCTCTGCCTCAGATTTTGATCTCTCTATTGAAAAATGTACTTAAGTCTCTTGTGATCAGTAAAAATTTCACAAGTCACCCCGTATAGATAATCTCTCCATATCTTGAGAGCAAAGATCACTACAACCATCTCAAGGTCATGTGTAGGATAGTTCTACTCATGCTTCTTCAACTGCCTCAAAGTATAGGCTATCACCCTACCATTTTACATCAATACACAACCAAGGCCAAATCTAGAGGCATCATAATAAACTGTGAACTTGTATACACCATTAGGCAAAGCTAGCACTGGAGCTGTGGTCAACTTCTCCTTTAACAACTGAAAACTGTTCTCACAAGCTTCTAACCACTCAAATCTTACATTCTTCTGAGTCAAGCGAGTCATAGGGGCTGTAAAATCTGGAAAAATCTTGTACAAACCTCCTATAGTACCCGGCTAAACCTAGAAAACTCTGAATCTCTATAACAGAAGTCGGTTTAGGCCACTCAAACACTGCTTTAATCTTTTGTGGATCAACTTGGATACCTTTTTTAGACACCACGTGTCCAAGAAAAGAAACACTCTCTATCTAAAAATCACACTTTGAGAATTTAGCATAAAGCTAATGTTCTCTCAGTGTCTGTTGTACAATTCTCAAGTGATATACATGCTCTTCCATACTCCTCAATACACTAGTATATCATCGATGAAGGACTACCATATACTGATCCACATATGATCTAAAATACCCTGTTCATCAGGTCCATAAAAGCTGCTGGTGCATTAGTCAACCCAAAAGACATCACCAGAAACTCATAATGGCCATATCGAGTGCGGAATGCCATTTTAGGAACATCGGCTTCATTGATCCGCAAACTGATGATAGCCCGACCTCATATTAATCTTAGAAAAGAATCGTGCACCCTGTAGCTGATCAAACAAGTCATCTATCCTTAGGAGAGGATACTTGTTCTTCACTGTCACCTTGTTCAGCTCTCTGTAATCAGTGCACAGTCTCAAGGTACCATCCTTCTTCTTCACAAATAGGACTGGTGCACCCCAAGGAGAAACACTAGGTCTAATGAAACCCTTATCCAATAACTCTTGCAACTGCTCCTTCAACTCTTTCAACTCTGCAGGAGCCATTCTGTAAGGTGGCATAGAATAGGAGTAGTACTTGGAACCACATCTATACAGAACTCAATCTCTTGTGAGGTGGTAAACCTGGCAACTCCTCAGGAAAAACATCAGGAAACTCACAGGCAACAGGAACATTTGTGAGTGACCCTAACTAATGCCAAATATCCCTGACAACCTTTCCTTAGCAACTTCCTAGCCATAATAGTAGAAATGAGATTCTGAGGTGCTAAACTCCTATCACCCACAAACTTAAATTCTTCTTCACCAGGAATTCTGAAAGTCACCTCTTTACTCCGACAATCCACAATGGCATAGTGCTGAGATAACCAATCCATACCCAGAATAACATCAAACTCCATCACATTCAACAGAATCAAATTAGCAGATAATTCTCTATCTCCCACGAGAACTAGAAAACCAGAAAGAACAATATCAGTGTCAAAGAATCACTTAGAGGAGTGGTGATAGACAAAGGAAAAGCCATCCTCGAAGCTTGCCAATAAGACTTTGAAGCAAAAATAGGAGAAACGAACAAATGCGTGGCACCCAGATCAAACAAAACCCATGCATCCAGGTAACAAATAGAAACAATATACCTGCCATGACTGGATTAGATGGCTGAGGCATCCTGCTAAGTGAGATGGAAAACTCTAGCCTGTCCTCAACCTCCTTACTGGCTGGTAGAAGCCTGGCCAACACCTCTGGCACCTCCTCTAACACCTCTACCACGACCTTGCTGGGGAACAAGCTAAGTGGAACTCTAATGCTGGGCTGGAGGCAACTGAAAAGGAATAGGTGTAGCACTAAGCAATCGCACTGCTGTGGAAATCATGAAATCTGCGGTTGTTGATTCCCAAAATAAGGACACGCTCTGGAAAAAATGCCCTGTCTGCCCGCATCTGAAGCATGTCAGCGGCGTCATGTAACACGGTCCCTGATGGACCCTGCCACAGGTCTGGCAAACACTGGCACCTGACCTAGAACTACGACCACTACTGCGACTCTAAGCACCTTACCTGAGTCTGAACGGTCTACGCTGACCTCCACGACCATGTCTAACTGCTCTAATGTACTCGCTATTGTTGTCTCTGACTCTGCTGAGCTGGACCTCTATGCTGACTACTCGATCCAATCTGGAACTTGAGTACGGAGTAGTATGAAATCCACCTGACTGAACACCCAACTGGTAATAATCAGGCATAGCTCCGCTACCTGACTAGCCTCAGCTCAAACTCCTTGGCTAACTCAATAACTGACTCCAGAGTAAGGCTCGCTATAAGCATACCAACAAATGCAAAACCCAATCCAATGACGTAGGTAGTGACTACGAAATACTGGTCTCGCATCAGATCCTTTGCATATCTACCCAGCCGGAGGAACTCTCGGGTGTACTCCTCAATAGATCTATCACCACGCGAAATGCTGGTCACCAGAGATGATAACTCATGCGGAGTGGCTCTGGGAAAAATCTCCTCATGAATCGCTCTCTGAACTGAGCCTAGGTCATCGTTATCATGTAAGGCTGGATAATCTGAATAAACTAGTTCCAGGGCTAGTCCCTTAATAGAAAGCTCTACGATCATGATCTGCTGGTACTTGGTGTGAGCAGTCCGAGTCCTAGTCTCGATCCCATGCAGAAAATCCAATGGATCAAACGTCCCATTGAAAGTGATCCTACCAACTCTGGCATAGAACAGAGCTACCTCAGGGTTAGACATACCCTACTGATAGGCAAGCTGAACAGGCAGAACAACTGGAGGTACAGGAACATCCTCGTACTCAGGCTCTACAAGCTCCTCATCCTGTATCGCTCTCTGCCTACAGCGACCTGCCGCTCCTCAAGGTCTACCTTTGCCACGACCTTTACGCTTGACTGGCGGCTCAGGAGGTAAAACCTCATCCTGAAAGGACTCATCATCCTTGGCCTCAACGATTGGTGGAGTGACACGTGCTCACCTTCTCATTCTGAAAATACAAACAGAACAATTCAAACAAAAAAGACAATGGAGGAATAACACAGAAAACTAAATTAAAGATTACTCATCAAGACATACTCAAACCTAATCCATTGCAGTAGTTTCCAAAAGAAAACACAACTCTAAAAACTAGGGCCATAACTCACATAACTAAAGCCCTGACACAGAACTCCACTCTGATACCAACTTTTTCACGACTCAAAATAGGGGCCATGACTAGCGCCAAGGAACAGGCATTCTTTCGAATCCAGAACCCGTAGCAAGCCTTAAAAATAAAATAAAACATGCAATAATAATAACATAAATAGAATATTTTGCAAAGGAAATAAAACTCATAAATAAATTAAAATAATAATCCGCCAATATATTTAATAATACAAATCCATTTCATATAAATATAAGTAATCTTTATATACAATCTCAGTTCAAATCTTTAAAATACATATTTCATACAAACATGGAACATAAATACCCCAACTAACTATAACTACTGCAGTGTCTAGATTATAAAATAAAATCAAGTGAGCATATTACATAGTAAAGCCAGCGCAGAAGAAATCTGGCGTAAAGGTCTGCTACTGAGGTCTGAAGACGATGACTCTCCTAAAAATAGTCAACGGAGGGGATTCAGACCTTACTGAGTGAATTGTTATAATATATATACATGCATAGCTAAATGACAATGCACACATTCATATTATATATAATAAATATATATACAGGCAAAACATACAGATGTAGCAAAATCATTTTACATAATTACTGAAAATAACATCTGTTTATGAAGGATCAAACAGAACCCTAGAAAATTGCAACGTCAAACAGTGTTAAACAACACTCTAGCCATACAGGCTCACTTATTCCAAATAATTTCACTTGTTCCATTTGGACAGTAGACTGGCCCCGAGACACTAAGTTAACCGAGCTCCAATAGTCTAACTATTAGTGTGATTGGCCTTGAGACCCTGGTCAACCGAGCTACAACAGTCACACTCTCAAATCACATCTCACATCTTAAAAATCAATCCAATCAATATCCATAAATAGGTTAGTAATATAGCCTAAATGCTATCGTCGTATCGGTACGTACTCGGTCCTAGTGCTGCCCACTAGCTAGCACGTTCTATTGATATCCTTCATTATTATATAAAACATACATTCATAAAACAAATGATGCATGATATTAAATAAAATAGCAACATAACCAATATATATACTAGAAATATACCAAAATAAACTAGGTATATTTCAAGTATATATACGTCGAATAAATTCAATTTAATTATAAAATAAACTATAAATTTACTTAAAAAACATTTTAAGAATAATTCATTAATAAAACATGTATATAATTTAAAATATACTAATAATATACCAAAAAATAAACCTAAGCAATAATTAACTTATTTATGCATAATTCCTAAAATAAGTCATACATTTCTACAACATGCAATCCTAATACAAGTATATATAGAATAACAACTCACTGTTATTGCGCTCCACGAGACGGGTCCTGACGGGCCTGGTCCACTAGGCCTCGATCTGGGCACAACTAAACAAACAAATGGACAACATGAACCAGAATAAGTCTATCGACATTCTAGAGACTCAATCTAAGAATAGTGGACACAAAATCAAAATAAGAATTCGAACAAACATCACTTTTTACGAGAATTCTACCGAAAATCTGACAGAAACTCCCCTGTAAAACGGACATCTCTCTACTCATAGAGTAGAGCCGATCCTATAAAGAAAACACACTTCGAATAGAAACAAGCTCATAACCCCTCGGTTGGACTCCCAAACTATAATTCTACCGACCGAGATTCACAATTCACCAAGATAATTATAGAACACATAAAAAATACCAAAAAATGCCCTTTAATACTCAAAATATAGCAAATTAAATATTTAAACGCTAAAAATAATTATTTTACCAATAAATACATAAAAACCCTAATTTTAATAAAATATTATTAAAAATTGGTAATTCTCAATAAATTCATAAATATTGACCAAAATACATTTTATAAATCCAAATTACATAATTAACCCCTAAAACATATTAAAAATCGATAAAAACTCATTTATTTGGAAAAATCGTATATTATATATAATTTGAAAATAATTTACAAAAAATAGTTTTAATTAGTTAAAAATACTAAATAATTTGTAGAAATTTTTTTTATACCTCAAATAACTATTAAAACCAATTTAATTAATTTTTTAGCCAATTTAGTACCAAATTACCAAAATACCCCTAGTTATGTAAATTCCTTAAAATTAATAAAAATTCACCAAAAATAGTATAATCACTCAAATTAAATTTATCAACATATAATTCAATAATATTAATATTTATACTCAATTAACCAATTAATTTCAATAAAACACATAATTAAACTAATTTTCCAAAAATTACATTAAATAAATTAAAAACAATTATATAAAAATCACAAAAATTACAATTAAATTTCTAAAATTCATAATAACACCATAAAACACAATTTCATAATTTATTTAATTAATTTACGAAAATTATAAAATATTAATAAAATAATAAAAAATTCACAAAAATCAAAATAATTCCCAAAAATTCTACAAAAATTCACAGAGCTAGATTAAGCTACAAGGATCAATGTTTGAAAAGGAAGTTTTCATGGATCAACCAAATCAAAGCTCAAAAAAATCAAAAACCCTAAATGGCTGAAAATGAAAATTCAAAACCTAGGAAATCTAGACCCATTTTTGTCACGACCCAAAATAGGGGCCATGACCAGCACTAGGGAACGAAAATTCTTTCGAATCCGAACCCGTAGCAAGCCTTAAAATAAAATAAAATAAAACATGCAATAATAATAATAATAACATAAATAAAGTATTCTGCAGTGGAAATAAAATCATAAATATTGAAATAATAGTCCACCAAATGAAATTAAATCGAACAACTCATATATATATATATATGCATACTAAATGACAATGCACACAATCAATAGTATATATAATAAATATATATACAAGCAAATACACACAGATGCAGCAAAATCATTTTTATATGTTTACTGAAAATCACCGTTTATGAAGGATCAAATAGAACCCTAGAAAATCGCAACCTTAAAATAGTGTTAGACAACACTCTCACCATACAAGCTCACTTAATCCAAATAAATTCACTTGTTCCATTTGGATAGTAGACTGGCCCCGAGACACTAAGTCAACCGAGCTCCAGCAATCTGACTGTCAGTGTGATTGGCCCCGAGACACTTGGTCAACCGAGCTCCAGCAATCACACTCCCAAATCATATCTCACATTAAATAAATAAATCAATCCAATCCATATCCACAAATAAGTTAGTAATATAGCCTAAATGCTATCGGCGTACCAGTACGTACTCGGTCCTAGTACTGCCTACTAGGTAGGACGTTCTATTGATATCCTTCATTAATATATATATACTAGAAATATACCAAAAATAAACCAGGTATATTTCAAGTATATATACGTCAAATAAATCCAATATAGTTGCAAAATAAACTAGAAATATCTTAAAAATATTTTAAGTGTAAATTATTAATGAAACATGCATATAATTTAAAATATACCAAAATATACCAAAAGTAATACTTAAATCATTTATGCATACTTTATTAAAATAAACCATACATTTCTAAAACATGCACCCTAAAACATATATATTATATATATATATAATAATAATAATAATAATAATAATAATAATAATAATAACTCACTGTTATTGCGCTCCTCGAGATGGGTCCGACGGGCCTGGTCCACTAGGCCTCGGTCTCAGTGCAACTAAACAAACAAATGATAACAGAAAATCAGAATAAATCTAATGGAAATTTCTGGAAACTCGATCTAGGATACTAGACACAAAAATAGAATTAGAATTCGACCAGACATGACGTTTTACGAGAATTCTGCTGAAAATCCGATAGAACCTCCCCTGTAAAACAGACATCTCCCTATCCAAAGAGTAGAGCCGGTCCTGCAAAGAAACACACTTTGAAATAACACAATTCACAACCACAATCCCTCGGTTAGACTTCATCAAACTACAATTCACCGACCGAGGTTCACAATTCACAAATCAATTACAAAAATACCGAAAATGCCTTTTATAATAAAAATACATTTTATCAGTCCAAATTACATAATTAACCCTAAAACATGTTAAAAACCAATAAAAACTCATTTATATCGAAAATTTGTATATTATATATATAATTCAAAAATAATTTATAAAAAATAGTTTTAATTAGTTAAAAATACTAAATAATTTGTAAAAATCATTTTTATACCTTAAATAACTATTAAAACCAATTTAATTACATTTTTAGGCCAATTTAGTGTCACATTACCAAATTACCCCTATATATATAAATTCATTAAAATTAATAAAAAATTCACCAAAAATAGTATAATTACTCAAAATTAATTTTCTCAACATATAATTCAATAATATCAATAAATATACTCAATTAACCAATTAATTTCAATTAAACACATAATTACCTAATTTTTCAAAATTACATAAACTTAATAAATTCTGAATAAATATATAAAATTCACAAAAATTAAAAATAAATTTCTAAAATGCATTTCAACACCTATAATTACCCATAAAACACAATTTCATAACTTAATTAATTAATTTTCAAAAATTAGAAAAAATTAATAAAATAATAAAAAATTCCCAAAAATCAAAATAAATTCCAAAAATTCCAAAAAAATTCTAGAGTGTAGATTAAGCTACTAGGATCAAATTTTTGAAGGGAGTTTACTTGAATCAATCAAATTTAAGCTCAAAAAATTCAAGAACCTTAATATGCCGAAAATGGAAAATCAAAACCTAGGGAAATCTAGACCATTTTAAGTGAAACAAAGCTTGGAATCACACTCACTGGAGCTCAAGGAGAAGATAGAGACTGGTGGTGTGGAAAATGATGGCCGAAATCATGACGGAGATTGGCTCAACTTTCAGTCATCCGGCTTTTCCGAGCTTCGAACGGCGCCGGAGAAGGAAGAGAAGGCGATGGAGTTGGCTGGTGAGGAGGTGGTCGACGGTTGGAAGGGCTGGAGGTGCTCTGATCGGAGAAGAAATGAACGATGAGGGTGAGGGATGATCGGGAAGAAAAGGAGGAAGAAAGGGCAAACTTGTAATTAATGTGAATGTAATATCCCGAGTTTTTAAATATTTTTATACTGCATCGGGATATGCAGTGTTAATAATTTTTTGTATATATTTATGATATTTTATGATTTTTGTTGTTTGTTTAAAGCTAATTTTAATTATTTTATATTATTTTAAGTACTTTACGTAAAATTTTCCCGGGAATTGTATTTTTGAGGAAATTGACACGTAAATAATTTAATATTAATTATTTTTGACTAGTTTTATGAATTTTCATGAACTCATACATAATTTTTAAGTGCTAAAATAAAATGTATATATGTGTATTTATTTAAATTAATTAGGATTTAATTAAATACCTTAATTTTTATTATTTAGTTTTAATATTAATTAATTAATTTTAAGTGTATAAATTATTAAATATATTAAAAATATTTGTGTGGTGAGTATTATTTGTGTGTGGGAATATATATAATATATAATATAAGGTGGACATATATATATTATATACATATATACATTATTATTTATCAAAAATCAGAAGTTTGCTTTATTTACAGTTTTGCCACTATCTTCATCTTCTTCCCTCCCGACCAGTTTTCCACCATTTTCGACCACTGTGACCTCTGTTTCTTGCCATCACTGTGCCCTTAACCCTCCTCCTTCCCTTCTCAGCCATTCCCGACGCTTGAAGCTCCTCTTTTCTGACGAGTTTTGACCGATTTTTATCAAAGAAGCTGAAAATCGATCAAGCTCCGATCAACGTGATTTCCGACCAGCAAATTTGATGCCACCAGTCTCTATCTTCTCTTTGAGCTCTGGTGAGTGTGATTCCAAGCTTTGTTTCAACTTAAAATGGTCTAGATTTTCCTAGGTTTCAATTTCTTCATTTCAGCCATTTAGGGTTTCAAATTTTTTTGAGCTTCAATTTGATTTGATTGATGAAAAATCCCTTCACAAACTTTAATCCTGGAAGCTCAGTATACATGCTTTAATTTTTGTAGAATTTTTGGAATTTAGTTTGATTTTTGGGTATTTTTAATTATTTTTATTAATATTTTCTAATTTTTGAAATTAATTAATTAAATTTATGAAATTGTGTTTTATGGTAATTATAGGTATTAAAATGAATTATATAAATTTATTTGTAATTTTTGTTAATTTTTATATATTTATTTGGAATTTATTACGTTTATGTAATTTTGAAAAATAGGGTTAATTATGTGTTTAATTGAAATAATATGGTAAATTGAGTATATTTATTGATATTATTGAATTATATGTTAAGAAAATTAATTTTGATTAATTATATTATTTTTGGTGAATTTTTGGATTTATTTTAGTAAATATATATATAGGGGTATTTTGGTAATTTTACACTAAATTGGCTAAAATGTAATTAAATTTGGTTTTAATAGTTATTAGGGTATAAAATGATTTATACAAATATTTAGTATTTTTAACTAATTAAAACTATTTTTCATAAATTATTTTCAAATTATATGTATATTATACGATTTTTCTAAATAAATGAGTTTTTATCAGTTTTTAATAAGTTTTATGGTTAATTATTGTAATTGGAATTATAGAATGTATTTTTATTATTAAAAGGGCATTTTTGGTATTTTGTAATTATTCTGTGAATTGTGAACCTCGGTCGGTGAATTGTAGTTTAGAGTCCGACCGAGGATTGTGGTTGTGAATTCGGTGTTATTCCGAAGTGTGTTTTCTTTGCAGGACCGGCTCTACTCTTTGAGTAGAGAGATGTCTATTTTATAGGGGAGATTCTGTCGAATTTTTGGTAGAATTCTCATAAAACGTGTATGTCCGGTCAAATCCCTATTCTAATTCTATGTCTAAAATTCTAGATCGAGTCTTTAGAATTTTCGTTAAATTTATCTGATTTCATGTTGTCATTTGTTTGTTTAGTTGCGCCGAGACCAAGGCCTAATGGATTAGGCCCATCGGGTTTGTCTCGGGGAGCGCTAACATCTGAGTTATTATACTGTACATATATAAATTGCATATAGATGCATCACTTAGGATTTTTATTTTCATTTTATGTCCTTAAAGTGATTTAAGTTATAATATTTTTGGTATATCTAGGGTTTGTACTTTTGTATATATATATGCATGTTCAATAATTATTGATGATATTTTGGTATATGCACATTAAACATTTAGGTTTATGTTTAATACATTTTTAATATATATATACATGTTTTAAAATCGTACATTTAGACATAATTATTTTATTAAATGATTAGTATACTTTAAGTAGATTTTAAGTTTATTCTTAAATAATTGCATGCTAAATTATAAACCTACACTTAAATTGTTTTTAAGTTTATTTTTGGTATATTTTTTATATATTTCCCCAAATAAATGTATGTTTTATTATTAATTGAAACCTAAAACATTAGTGGTATACTTAGGGTTTAATTGTGATTTATGCATGCTAGAAAATTAGGTTATTTTGGTTAAATGTGAATATATGTTAAACCTAAACACATAGGTTAAATGTGAATATATGTTAAACCTAAACACATATTTAAATGAACAGTTATACATAAATGTTTTATTAAATGATTTGTGTACTTAGGGCATATCTTTTGTATATTTAGGTATATTTTTAAGAAAATGCATGTTATATTATTGTTATACATTTAAATTGTTTTTAACTATATTAATGATTTATCTTTAGTTTATTTCATATTTTATTTGATAAATATATATATACCCGAAATATACTAGGTATATTTTTGGTATATATATATATATATATATATATATATATATATATATATATATATATATATATATATATATATATATATATATATATATGGTTGGTTTTACTATTATGAATATTGTTCTACATTAATTATTTTCCGAATGAATGATTTATTTAAATGAAGGATATCAATAGAACGTGCTTCCTAGTGGGCAGCATTAGGACCGTGTACGTACCGGTGCGATAGATAAGGGATTGAGTGAGAAATAATTATGGTGATTATAATTGATTTGATGGATCTAACTAAGATTAATGGTATGTTAGATAGTGTGATTGTTGCAGCTCAGTTGACCAGGGGTCTCGGGGCCAATCACACTGACAGTCAGACTACTGGAGCTCGGTTGACTTAGTGTCTCAGGGCCAGTCTACTGTCCATAGTGGAATGAATGATCTATTGGGTTGATAGAGATGTGAGGTGATAAATAATGTGATTGTTGGAGCTCAGTTGACCAAGGGTCTCGAGGCCAATCACACTGATAGCTAGACTGCTGGAGCTCGGTCAACTTAGTGTCTCAGGGCCAGTCTGCTGTCCAGTTTGGATTAAGTGTTCTATTTGGAATTAAGTGAGCCTGTATGGCTAGAGTGATGATGGGGTTGATTGGGGTTGCTATTATTAGGGTTCTATGGATCCTTCATGAATTAAAACAAACGTTTTCTGCATTTTATATATTTATATAAGCAGAGTTTGGCATTCGTGTGAAATGTATGTATGTATGTATATATATATATATATATATATATATATATATATATATATAAGAATTCCTGATTGTTATGGTTTAGATTGCATGTATATATAGTATAATAATTCACTCAGTGAGGTCTGACCCCCCTCAATTATTTTATTTTTTTAGGAGATCCCATATCGTCAGACCTTAGTTGTAGAGTTCCTCGCCGATGTTCTTTGGCCCGACCATTTTATGCAAATGTATATTTTGAACTCTGATTTGTATTCTAGAAACTGCAGTAGTAGTGTTATTGTATAGGAAGAGTATTATATTGTTTTGATATTATATACTCTGAAAATTTTTATTTGAACACTGTACGATTATGTATTTATGTATGAAAGGATTTGGAGTATTTATCTTATATATTGATTCGAAAAATTTTAATTCTGTCGTATTTTTATTTCATTATTGCATGATTTTATTTTCTAAGGCATGCTACGGGTTCCGGATTTGAAAGAATTCTTGTTCCCTAGCGCTGGTCATGACTCATAGTTTGGGTCGTGACAGTGAACTATAGTTTTTTGTTAAATAATTATGTATATATATATAACTATATTATATATTATAATAATAAATAATCTCACACACATTAAATATACACCACACACATATTTTAATAATATATACACATATATAATTAATTAATTAATATTAAAACTATATACAATAAAAATTAATTTAATTAATTAAACCCTAATTTAAATAAATGTACATACATGTATTTTATTTAGCACTTTAAAATTATGTATGGGTTCATGCAAATTCGTAAAACTATTTAAAATAATTAATATTAAATTATTTACATCTTAATTTCCTCGAAAATATAATTCCCGAGAAAATTTTACGTAAATCTCTTAAAATAATATAAAAAAATTAAAATTAGCTTTAATAAATAACAAACTCATAATAATATCATAAATATGTATAAAAATTATTAACACTGCATATCCCGATGCAGTTTAAAATTATTTAAAAACTTAGGATATTTACAGTCTTCCCCCTTACAAGAATTCGTCCTCGAATTCCAGAAAAGAATAAACACAATCAAGAAAGGAAGAGATACGGGTAAGAAGCTCGCATCTCAGCTTCAGTCTCCCACGTATGCTCCTCAACTCTATTGCTACGCCACAGAACCTTGACCATTGGAATCTGCTTCGATCGCAACGGTTGAACCTGATAATCAATGATGCCACAAGTTCTTCCACAAATGTCAAATCTTCATTCACTTCTACACTGTCGGGCTACAACAACGTGTGAAGGGTCTAAGATATACTTCCTCAACATCAAGATATGAAACACCGGATGCACTTCTGACATACTCAGGGGCAAAGCCAACGGATATGCAACAGTGCCAACTCTCTTCAGAATCTCAAACAGTCTGATATATCTCGGTGCTAACTTACCCTTCATGACAAATCTCATAATTCCCTTCATCGGAGACACCTTCAGAAAAACAAAGTCTCCAACCTGAAACTCCACATCTCTGCGCCTAGGATCTACATAGCTCTCCTGCCTGCTAACTACGGTCTCTAATCTATGCTTAATCATGGCGACTTTCTTTGTAGCATCCTGAACCATCTCAAGTCCAGTCAAAGCCCTTTCACCAATCTCATCCCAACTCAGAGGGGATCTACATTTCCTTCCATACAATGCCTCATATAGTGCCATGCCAATACTGCTATGGTAGCTGTTATTATACACAAACTCTACACGTGGAAAATGATCATCCCAGCTACCTCCCAAATCCATAACACACATCTCAATATATCTTCTAGTGTCTGGATCATTCTCTCAGATTGACCATCTGTCTGAGGATGAAAAGTAGTACTGAAGTCCAACCTAGTGCCCATCGCTTCCTGTAACTTCTGCCAAAAATGAGAGGTAAAAATGAACCTCTATCTGACACAATCACACAGGTACTCCAAAAAGGCACATAATATGCTTCACATATAACATCACCAATCTAGCTACAGAGTAGGTGGCTTTCACAGGAAAGAAATGTGCAAACTTAATTAACCTATCTATAATCACCCAGATGGAATCGTATCCATCCTTAGAACGAGGTAAACCTACCACAAAATCCATAGCTATCCTTTCCTACTTCCACTTGGGAATAGGAAGAGGTTGAAGCTTCCCAGAAGGCTTATGATGTTTAGCTTTCAATTGCTGACACGTCAAGCACTTAGCAACATAATCAGCGACATCCTTCTTTAGTCCGTCCTACCAGTATAAATCTCTGATGTTGTGATACATCTTAGTGACACCCCGATGTACGCTATAAGCTATAGGATGTGCTTCCTCTAGGATCTCTTCTCTCAAATCATCCACATCAGGAACACACAATCTACCACTGATCCACAACACACCATCATCATCAAGTGTTAAATCAATGAACTTCCCTACTCGAACATTCTCTGCAAGCTCTTCTAGAATAGGATCTTGGCTCTGAGCTACCTTAATCCTATCCCTCATATAGATCGCACCTTAAACTGAGCTAGCAGTCCACTCGACCTACTGATCTTCATCATCAGACCTCGATCCACTAATAAATGTAACTCCTGGATCAACGGTTTCCTCTCAACTCTAATGTGAGCAAGACTGCTTGAGGACTTCCTACTCAAAGCATCTGCTACTATATTAGCCTTGCCCGGATGATATACAGTCATAATCTTTCAACAATTCCCAACTATCTCCTCTGCCTCAAATTCAGATTTCTCTACTGGAAGATGTACTTAAGGCTCTTGTGATCAGTAAAAATCTCACAAGTCACCCCGTACAGATAATGTCTCTAAATCTTCAGAGCAAAGATCACTGCAGCCATCTCTAGGTCATGTGTAGGATAGTTCTGCTCATGCTTCTTCAAATGCCTCAAAGCATAGGCTATCACGCCTACCATTCTGCATCAACACACAACCAAGGCCAACTCTAGAGGCATCACAATAAACTGTGAACTTGTCCACACTATTAGGCAAAGCTAACACTAGAGCTGTTGTCAACTTCTCCTTCAACAATTGAAAACTGTTCTCATAAGCTTCAGACCACTCAAATCTTACATTCTTCTGAGTCAAGCGAGTCATAGGGGCTGCAATCCTAGAAAAATCCTTCACAAACCGCCTATAATACCCGGCCAAACCTAAAAAACTCTGAATCTCTATAAACAAAAGTCGGTCTAGGCCACTCAGACACTGCCTCAATCTTCTGTGGATCAACCTGTATATTGTCTTTAGACATCACGTGTCTAAGAAAAGAAACACTCTCCATCCAGAAATCACACTTCGAGAATTTAGCTAAAGTTGATGATCTCTCAGTGTCTGTAGTATAGTCCTCAAGTGATATACATGCTCCTCCAAACTCCTCGAATATGCCAGTATATCATCAATGAAGACTACCACAAACTGATCCACATATAGTCTGAATACCCTGTTCATCAGGTCTATAAAAGCTGCTAGTGCATTAGTCAAACCAAAAGACATCACCAGAAACTTATAATGGCCATATCGAGTGCGGAATGGGTGTTTTAGGAACATCGATTTCACTGATCCACAGTTGATGATAACCCGACCTCAGATCAATCTTAGAAAAGAACTGTGCACCCTATAGCTGATCAAACAAGTCATCTATCATTGGGAGAGGATACTTGTTCTTCACTATCACCTTATTCAGATCTCTATAGTCAATGCACAGTCTCAGGGTACCATCCTTCTTCTTCACAAACAGGACTGGTGCACCCCAAGGAGAAACATTGGGTCTTATGAAACCCTTATCCAACAACTCTTGCAACTGGTCCTTTAACTCTTTTAACTTTGCAAGAGCCATTCTGTAGGGTGGCATAGATATAAGAGTAGTACCTGGAACCGTATCTATACAAAACTCAATCTCTCTGTGAGGTGGTAAACCTGGCAACTCCTCAGGAAAAACATCAGGAAACTCACAGGCAATAACATTTATGAGTGACAACTTCTCCACTAAAGTATCCCTGACTAATGCCAAATATCCCTGACAACCTTTCCTCAGTAACTTCCTAGCCGTAATAGCAGAAATGAGATTCTGAGGTGCTGAACTCCTATTACCCACAAACTTAAATTCTTCTTCACCATGAATTCTGAAAGTCACCTCTTTATTTTGACAATCCACTACAGCATAGTGCTGAGAGAACCAATCCATACCTAGAATAACATCAAACTCCATCACATCCAATAAAAATCAAATTAGCAGACAATTCTCTACCTCCCATGAGAACTGGACAACCAAAAAGAACAATGCCGGTGTCCAAAGAATCACTTAGAGGAGTGGCGATAGACAAAGGAAAAGCCATCCTCAAAGCTTGCCAATAAGACTTAGAAGCAAAAACAGGAGAAATGAATGAATGTGTGGCACCCAGATCAAACAAAACCCATGCATCTAGGTAATAGACAAAAATAATACCTGCCACGATTGTAGTAGATGCCTGAGCATCTTACTGAGTGAGATGGAAGACTCTGGCCTATCCTCGACCTCCTTGCTGGCTAGTAGAAGTCTGGCCAACACCTCCGGCACCTCCACTGGCACCTCTACCATGACCCTGCTATGGAACAAGCTGAGTGGAACTCTGATGCTGGGCTGGAGGCAATTGAAAAGGAACGGGTGCAGCACTAGCAATCGACTGCTGTAGAAATCGTGGAATCTGCGGCTACTAATACTCGGAGTAAGGACATGATTTGGCATAATATCCTGTATGCCCGCATCTGAAGCATGTCAGTGGTGTCAGGTAACACGATCCTTGATGGACTCTACCGCAGGTCTGGTAAACACTGGCAGCTGATCGAGAACTGTGACCACTGTTGCTCCTTAAAGCACCCGACCCAAATCTGAACGGTCTATACTGACCTCCATGACCTGTCTACTGCTTCGATGCACTCGCTGCTGTTGTCTCTAACTCTACTGAGTCGGACCTCTCTGCTAACTACTTGAACCAATATGGAAACTCGAATATGGAGTAGCCTGCAATCCACTTGACTGAACACCTAGCTGGTAATAATTAGGCATCGCTCCCTGCTTGACTAGCCTCAGCTCATTCTCTTTGGCCAACTCACTAACCGACTCCAAAGTAAGGCCCATTATAGGCATACCAGTAAATGCTGAACCCAAACCTGTGACATAGGTAGTGACTGCGAAATACTGGTCTCGTATCAAATCCTCTGCATATCTACCCAATTGGAGGAACTCTCGAGTGTACTCCTCAATAGATCAATCACCATGATAAATGCTGGTCAACCAGAGATGATAACTCATGCGAAGTGGCTTTGGGCAGAATCTCTTTATAAATCGCTCTCTAAACTGAGCCCAGGTCATCGTCATTATATGAGGCTGGATCATCTGAATAAACCAGTCCAAGGCTGGTCCCTCAATAGAAAGCTCAACGATCATAATCTGCTGGTACTCGGTGTGAGCAGTTCGAGTCTTAGTCTCGATCGCATGCAAAAAATCTAACGGATCAGAAGTCCCATTGAAGGCAATCCTGCCAACTCTAGCATAAAACAGAGCTGCCTCAGGGTCAAACATACCCTGCTGATAGGCAAGCTGAACAATTGGAGGTATATGAATATCCTCAAACTCAGGCTCTACAGGCTCCTCATCCTATATCTCTCTCTGCCTATGATAACCTGCCACTCCTCGAGGTTTACCTCTGCCATGACCTTTGTGTTTAACTGGCTTCTCAGGAGGTAAAACCTCATCTTGAAAGGACTCATCATCCTCAACCTCAACGATCGGTGGAGCGACACGTGCTCGCCTCCTCATTCTGAAAAGACAAATAAAATGATTCAGACAAAATAAACAATGGAGGAATAATGCAGAAAGCTAGAACAAGGAATACTTATTAAGACATACTTGAACCTAATTCACTATAGTAGTTCAAAAGAAAACACAACACTAAAAACTAAGGGCACAACTCACACAACTAAGGCCTTGACACAGAAATCCGCTCTAGTACCAACTTTGTCATGACCTAAAACAAGGGCCATGACCAGCGCTAGGGAACGGAAATCCTTTCGAATCTAGAACCCGTAGCAAGCCTTAAAAATAAAATAAAATAAAACATGTAATAATAATAATAATAACATAAATAAGGTATTCTGCAATAGAAATAAAATAATAAATATTGAAATAATAGTCCACCAAATGAAATTAAATTAAACAACTCATCTCATATATAAATAAACTTTTAATACAAATCTAGTTCAAATCTTTAAAATACATAACTCATACAAAATATAATATATAAACCCCACAACTATTTACAACTACTGCGGTGTTTAGATTATAAAATAAAGCTCAGATAAGCAGTTTACATAGCAAAGCTGGGGCAGAAGAAATCCGACGTATGGGTCTACTACTGAGGTCTGAAGACGATGACTCCTGAAAAATATAGTCAACAGAGGGGAGTCAGATCTCACTGAGTGAATTGTTAAAATATATATATATGCATACTAAATGACATAGCACACAATCAATAGTATATATAATAAATATATATACAAGCAAATACACACAGATGCAGCAAAATCATTTTTATATGTTTACTGAAAATCACCGTTTATGAAGGACCAAATAGAACCCTAAAAAATCGCAACCTCAAAATAGTGTTAGAAAAAACTCTAGCCATACAAGCTCACTTAATCCAAATAAATTCACTTGTTCCATTTGGATAGTAGACTGGCCCCAAGACACTAAATCAACCGAGCTCCAGCAGTCTGACTGTCAGTGTGATTGGCCCCAAGACACTTGGTCAACCGAGCTCCAGCAATCACACTCCCAAATCATATCTCACATCAAATAAATAAATCAATCCAATTCATATCCACAAATAGGTTAGTAATATAGCCTAAATGCTATCGATGTACCGGTACATACTCAGTCCTAGTGTTGCCCACTAGGTAGCACGTTCTATTGATATCCTTCATTAATATATAAAACATACATTCATAAAAAAAATGATGCATGAATTTGAAATAAATAGCAACATAAACCATATATATACTAGAAATATACCAAAAATAAACCAGGTATATTTTGAGTATATATACGTCAAATAAATCCAATATAGTTGCAAAATAAACTAGAAATATACTTAAAAACATTTTAAGTGTAATTATTAATAAAACATGCATATAATTTAAAATATACCAAAAGTAATACTTAAATCATTTATGCATACTTTATTAAAATAAACCATACATTTCTAAAACATGCACCCTAAAACATATATATATAAAATAACAACTCACTGTTATTGCGCTCCTCGAGATGGGTCCGACGAGCCTGGTCCATTAGGCCTCGGTCTCGGTGCAACTAAACAAATAAATGATAACAGAAAATCAGAATAAATCTAACGGAAATTTCTAGAAACTCGATCTAGGATACTAGACACAGAATTAGAATTAGAATTCGATCGGACATCATGTTTGACGAGAATTCTATTGAAAATCTGGCAGAACCTCCCCTGTAAAATGGACATCTCTCTACCCAAAGAGTAGAGCCAGTTCTGCAAAGAAACACATTTCGAAATAATACAATTCACAACCATAATCCCTCGGTCAGACTCCAAACTACAATTCACTGACTGAGGTTCACAATTCACAAATCAATTACAAAAATACTGAAAATGCCCTTTTATAATAAAAATACATTTTATCACTCCAAATTTCATAATTAACCCTAAAACATGTTAAAAATCGATAAAAACTCATTTATATCGAAAAATCATATATTATATATATAATTTGAAAATAATTTACAAAAAATAGTTTTAATTAGTTAAAAATACTAAATAATTTGTAAAAATCATTTTTATACCTTAAATAACTATTAAAACCAATTTAATTACATTTTTAGCCAATTTAGTGTCAAATCACCAAAATACCCCTATATATATAAATTCATTAAAATTAATCAAAAATTCACCAAAATTGTATAATTACTCAAAATTAATTTTCTCAACATATAATTCAATAATATCAATAAATATACTCAATTAACCAATTAATTTCAATTAAACACATAATTAACCTAATTTTTCAAAATTACATAAACTTAATAAATTCCAAATAAATATATAAAATTAATAAAAATTAAAAATAAATTTCTAAAATGCATTTCAACACCTATAATTACCATAAAACATAATTTCATAATTTAATTAATTAATTTTCGAAAATTAGAAAATATTAATAAAATAATAAAAAATTCCCAAAAATCAAAATAAATTCCAAAAATTCCAAAAAAATTCTAGAGTGTAGATTAAGCTACTAGGATCAAAGTTTTTGAAGGGAGTTTGCTTGAATCAATCAAATTGAAGCTCAAAAAATTCAAGAACCCTAATAGGCCGAAAATGGAAAATCAAAACCTAGGGACATCTAGACCATTTTAAGTGAAACAAAGCTTGGAATCACACTCAACGGAGCTCAAGGAGAAGATAGAGACTGGCGGTGTGGAAAACGGTGGCTAGAATCATGAGAAACGGAGATGGCTCAACTTTTGGTCATTCGGCTTTTTCGAGCTTCGAACGGCGCCGGAGAAGGAAGAGAAGGCGGCAGAGCTGGTTGGTGAGGAGGTGGTCAATGGTGGAAGGGTTGGAGGCACTCTGATCGGAGAAGAAATGGACAGTGAGGGTGAGGGATGATCAAGAAGAAGAGGAGGAAGAAAGGGCAAATTTGTAATTAACGTGAACTTTAGTTTTTTGTTAAATAATTACGTATATATATGTATATATATAACTATACTATATATTATAATAATATATAATCTCACACACATTACATATACACCACACACAAATTTTAATAATATATACACATATATAATTAATTAATTGATATTAAAACTATATACAATAAAAATTAATTTAATTAATTCAACCCTAATTTAAATAAATGTACATACATGTATTTTATTTAGCTTTTTAAAATTATGTATGGGTTCATGCAAATTTGTAAAACTATTTAAAATAATTAATATTAAATTATTTACATCTTAATTTCCCCGAAAATACAATTCCCAGGAAAATTTTACGTAAATCTCTTAAAATAATATAAAATAATTAAAATTAGCTTCAATAAATAACAAACTCATAAAAATATCATAAATATGTATAAAAATTATTAACACTGCATATCCCGATGCAGTTTAAAATTATTTAAAAACTCAGGATATTACAATTTCAAGTGAAACAAAGCTTGGAAATGCACTTACCGGAGCTCAAGGAAGAGATAGAGACCGGTGGGGCTCGAAACGGTGGCCAGAAAGTCAATGAACAACAGTAATGGTAGTTTTTGGTTTCTCTCTGAAAATCCAACCAAACTCATCGGAATTGGAGGCTTTGGACTTTAGGAATGATTGGAAGGGAAGGTGGCACGCCATATGGCAAAGTGACAGGAAAAAAATGACATGATCGGCGCCCGAAAAATTTTTATGTAAAGGACTTAAAAATAATTAAAAATAACTTAATAAATAAAAAACTCATTAAATAATTATAAATATGTATAAAAATTATTAACACTGCATATCCCAATGCAGTTTAAAATTATTTAAAAACCTGGGATATTACATTTTTGGTCTCCTTGGCTTTTCACGGCCAAACGATGCCGAAAAATGGAAGAGAGGGTGGCAGAGGAAGATTGGGAAGGTGGTGGTTGGCTGGGAGGCACTCCACCGGTGTGAGAATGGAATTTGCAGTGGTGGATGGGGGAGGAAGGGCGTCGGGAACTTCGCGAAAGGAGAGTAGCAGAAATCGTAAATAAACCAACTTTTATTTTTTTGTTTATATATATAACTTTAATTATTATATTATTTTATTATTATATTCAAAATATTTATACACCACATGTTAAAATAATAATATCTATATACATATACATATATATAACACACATTAATTATTAAAACTATATAATATAGATTTAATTAAAAATAAGCCCTAATTTATTAAATGTGTGTGTGTGTGTGTGTGTGTGTATATATATATATATTAATAAGTCTATTAAAATCATGCATGGACTCATGCAAATTCACAAAACTGATCAATATAATTAATAATTATTTATTTAGGTTTTAATTTTCCCAAAAATAAAATTCTCGAAAAAATTTTACGTAAGAAACTTAAAATAATTAAAAAATAACTTTAATAAATAATAAACTAATTAAATAACCAAAAATATATATATTAAAATTATTAACACTGCATATCCCGATGCAGTTTAAAATTATTTAAAAACTCGAGATATTACAATGCTTTGACGAAGGAATTGGAAGATGTCTAATAAAGATGAAACACTCTTGTACTTTTAATGGCGAAGTTGTCAGTTTTGATTGCAGCACATGGTTAGAGTCTAAAGAGTGATTTCTAAGATACTTCCATCCACCTTCAAGGAGGGATAATAACCCATGGCAGCTATTGCACAGAGTAAGAGAAGATCGATCAGTTGAGAAGAATACCTATAAACTCTTCAATCTATCACGTCATGTTATAGATGTGATACAGTATAAGAAGAGACTGGGAGAACTGTGTGTTGCAAGATTAAGTTCGATATATATTGGCATTCGAACTAAGAACTAGAATTTATAGAATTATTCATGAATTCAGTTTTTGGGTGTAATTGATCTTGATGTGACATGGATTGATTGTTTCAGCACTATGCAGTGGTTGGTTATTGGAGTAAAGAGGTGATTTTTAGAATTCTTAAAAAAGAATTTAGATTTATGGGTGATAAGAGTTCTGCACCTCAGAATCTTAGCTTTACTATCACTACTAGGAAGATGCTGAGACAGGGTTGTTTAGGATATTTAGCAGCAGTCAGAGATACTACAGTAAAAAAGACCTCTATTTCAAATGTCCCTATAGTTTGTGAGTTGCCAAGTTTACCACCTCACAGAGATTGAATTCTGTATTGATGTGGTTCCTGACATAGCTCCTATTTCAACACAACTATACAGAATGGCTCTTGTAGAGCTGAGGAGTAATTGCAAGATCTGTTGGATAAGGGTTTTGTCAAACCATGTGTCTTTCATTGGGGTGCACTAGTTTTGTTAGTGAAGAATAAGGACGGTACACCCAGACTATGCATTGATTACATAGAATTAAACGAGTATCCTCTTCCAAGGATAAATAATCTGTCTGATCAACTTCAAGGTGCACAGTTCTTTTCTAAGATTGATTTGAAGTCAGGTTATCATTAGTTATGGATCAATTTGTAGTAGTCTTCATTAATGATATACTAGCATATTCGAAGTGAATAAAAGGGCACGTATATCACTTGAGAACTGTACTACATACACTAAGAGAATGTTAGCTTTATGCTGAATTCTTAAAGTGTAATTTCTGGTTGAAGAGTGTTATTTTTCTTGGACACGTGTCATCTAAGGATGGTATCTAAGTTGATCTATAAAAGATAGAGGTAGTGTCTAAATAGCCTATACCGACTACAGTTACTAAGATTTGTAGTTTTCTAGATTTAAAAGGGTATTATAGGAGATTTGAGAAGAATTTTCTAGAATTGCAGCTCCTATGACCCGCCTAACTCAGAAGAATGTGAAGTTATGTGGTCAGATGTTTGTTAGAATAGTTTACAGTTGCTGAAGAAGGTTGTTGATCCAAGGGTTACATGACCTTTAGAGGATAAGATCTGACATCATTATAGTATTTCATCATATCATCTCATTACAGCATTTCATCATGACATTTCATTCTAGCATTTCATCATAACATTTCATCATAACATTCATCATAGCATGTCATCATGGCATTTCATCATAGAATGATATTCTGATAAGAGATGCACAATGTAATATCCTGAGTTTTTAAATAATTTTAAACTGCATCGGGATATGCAGTGTTAATAATTTTTGTACATATTTATGATATTTTTATGAGTTTGATATTTATTAAAGCTAATTTTAATTATTTTTAATTATTTTAAGAGTTTTACGTAAAATTTTCTAGGGAATTTTATTTTTGGGAAAATTAAAATGTAAATAATTTAATATTAATTATTTTGAATAGTTTTACAAATTTGCATGAACTCATATATAATTTTAAAATGCTAAATAAAATGTATATATGTGTATTTATTTAAATTAAATTAGGGTTTAATTAATTAACTTAATTTTTATTATTTAATTTTAATATTAATTAATTAATTATAAGTGTATAAATTATTAAATATATTAAAATATATGTGTGGTGAGTATTATTTGTGTGTGGGATTATATATTATTATAATATATAAAGTGTGGATATATATATATACATATGTACATTATTATTTATCAAAAATCAAAAGTTTGCAGAAATTACCGTTTTGCCTTTGTCTTTTTCCTTCTCCTCCCGATTGCCCCATCTCCATTTTTGGCCATTTCAAGCTGATTTTCTTCCCATTGGTGTGCCTCCAGGAGTGCCACCCCTCTTGTCAGCCATTCCCGCCGCCCCTAGCCTTCTCTTCCGGTCTGTTTTGGCTAGATTTCTTCAAGGAAGCCGAAACTCCCACTCAACTCCGATCGATGTGATTCCGACCACCATTTTTGACACCGCTAGTCTCTATCTTCTCCTTGAGCTTCGGTGAGTGTGATTCCAAGCTTTGTTTCACTTAAAATGGTCTAGATTTCCCTAGGTTTCGATTTTGTAATTTTGACCATTTAGGGTTTTTGAATTTTTTGAGCTTCAATTTGATTGATTCAAGAAAACTCCCTTCACAAAAATTGATTCTTGTAGCTTAATATTGCTTTGTGAATTTTTGTGGAATTTTTGGAAATTATTTTAATTTTTGTGAATTTTTTATTATTTTATTAATATTTTCTAATTTTTGAAAATTAATTAAATAAATTATGAAATTGTGTTTTATGGTAATTATAGGTGTTGAAATGCATTTTAGAAATTTATTTGTAATTTTTGTGAATTTTTATATATTTATTTAGAATTTATTAAGTTTATGTAATTTTGGAAAATTAGGTTAATTATGTGTTTAATTGAAATTAATTCGTTAATTGAGTATATTTATTGACATTATTGAATTATATGTTGAGAAAATTAATTTTGAGTAATTATATTATTTTTGGTGAATTTTTGATTAATTTTAGTGAATTTATATATATATGGGTATTTTGGTAATTTGACACTAAATTGACTAAAAATGTAATTAAATTGGTTTTAATAGTTATTTAAGGTATAAAAATGATTTCTACAAATTATTTAGTATTTTTAACTAATTAAAACTATTGTTCGTATATTATTTTCAAATTATATATACAATAAACGATTTTTCTAAATAAATGAGTTTTTATCGATTTTTAACATGTTTTAGGGTTAATTATGTAATTTGGATTGATAAAATCTAATTTTAGTATAAAAGGGTATTTTTGGTATTTTATAATTATTCTGTGAATTATGAACCTCGGTCGGTGAATTATAGTTTGGAGTTCGACTGAGGGATTATGGTTGTGAATACTGTGTTTATTCTTGAAGTGTGTTTCTTTGTAGGACTGACTCTACTCTTTGAGTAAAGAGATGTTCGTTTTACAGGGGAGGTTCTGTCGAATTTTTGGTAGAATTCTCGTAAAATGTGATGTCCGGTTGAATTCTGATTTTAATTATGTGTCTAGTATTCTAAATCGAGTTTCTAGGAATTTCTGTTAGATTTATTCTGATGTCGTGTTGTTGTTTGTTTTTTAGTTGCGCTGAGATCGAGGCCTAGTGGACCAAGCCCGTTGGACCCATCTCAAGAAGCGTAATAAACAATGAGTTGTTATTTTATATATATATGTTTTAGGGTGCATGTTTAAGAATGTATGGTTTATTTTGATAAAATATGCATAAATGATTTAATTAGTACTTAGGTTTATTTTTGGTATATTTTTGATATATTTTGAATCATATGCATGTCTTATTAAACATTTATACTTAAAATGTTTTTAAATATATTTCTAATTTATTTTGCAAATATATTGGATTTATTTGACGTATATATACTCGAAATATACCTAGTTTACTTTTGGTATATTTCTAGTATATATATGGTTTATGTTGCTATTTTGTTGAAATTCATGCATCATTTATTTATGAATGTATGTTTTATATTTAAATGAAGGATATCAATAGAACGTGCTACCTAGTGGGTAGCACTAGGACCGAGTACGTACCGGTATGCCAATAGTATTTAGGCTCTATTACTAATCTATTTGTGGATGTTGATTATATTGATTCGATTTGATATCTGATGTAATATGAGAGTGTGATTGCTGGAGCTCAGTTGACCAAGTGTCTCGGGGCCAATCACACTGACAGTCAGACTGCTGGAGCTCGGTTGACTTAGTGTCTTGGGGCCAGTCTACTGTCCAAATGGAACAAGTGATTATATTTGGAATAAGTGAGCCTGTATGGCTAGAGTGTTGTCTAACACTATTTTGAGGTTGCGATTTACTAGGGTTCTATTAGATCCTTCATAAACAGTGATTTTTTGCAAATATATAAAAATGATTTTACTGTATCTATGTGTAATTGCCTGTATATATATTTATTATATATACTATTGACTGTGTGCATTGTCATTTAGTATGCATGTATATATAATATTACAACTCACTCAGTGAGGTCTGACTCCCTCTGTTGACTATTTTTCAAGAGAGTCATCATCTTCAGACCTCAGTAGCAGACCTATACGCCAGATTTCTTCCACTCTGGCTTCATTATGTAAACTGCTTATCTGAGTTTTATTTTATAATCTAGACACTGCAGTAGTTGTTAACTGTTAAAAGGTTATGTATTATGTTTGTGTGAGTTATGTATTTCAAATATTTGTACTGGATTTGTATTAAAAGTTTATTTATATATGAAATGAGATATTCGATTTAATTTCTTTTGATGGATTATTATTTCAATATTTATGATTTATTTTTACTGTGGAGTATTTTAATTATGTTATTGTTATTATTGCATGTTTTATTTTATTTTAAGGCTTGCTACGGGTTCCGGATTCGAAAGAATTCTCGTTCCTTAGCACCGATCATGGCCTGTATTTTGGGTCATGACACACAAGTTAATTAAATAGGGTTGATGTTAGAAATTTGAGAAAAGAAATTCTATATAAGCTGCAGAATGAGCTTATAGTGTACACCTAGATGTTACCAAGATGTACCACAGTCTTAAGAATCAATACTAGTAGGATAGATTGAAGAAGGATGTAGCTGATTATATTTCTAAATGTTTAATTTGCCAATAGGTGAAAGCTGAACATTGGAAGCCTTCTGGGAAGCTTCAGCCTCTTCCTATTCCTGAGTGGAAGTGGGAAAGGATTGCTATGGATTTTGTGGTTGGTTTACCTTGTTCCAAGGATGGATATGATTCCATCTGGGTGATTATGGACAGGTTTACCAAGTCTGCACGTTTCTTGCCTATGAAAGCCATGTAATCAGTAGCTAAGTTGGCTAAGCTGTACATAAAGTACATTGTGTGCCTGCATGAAAGGCCTGTGTCTATTATATGGTAGAGGTACAACTTTTACCTCTCGATTTTGACAAAAGTGGCTAGAAGCAATAGGTACCTGATTGGATTTCAGTATTGCTTTTCATCCTCAAATAGATGATTAGTTTGAGAGGATGATCCAAATACTGGAAGAAATGTTGAGGATGTGTGTTTTGGATTTGGAAGGTAGCTAGGATGATTACTTGCCGCTTATGAAGTACGCATATAATAACAGTTACCATGGTAGTATTGAAATGACACCACATGAGGCTTGTATGGAGGAAAGTCTTATTTAGACTTGAGATTGTCCACAATGCAGTGGAGAAATTTGTTATGATCAGAAGAAGATTAGAGACCAAAGTTAGCAAGCATAAGAGCTATGCAGATCCAAGACGCAGAGATATGGAGTTTCATATTGGGAACTATGTTTCCAAAGGTGTCTCCGACGAATGGTATGATGAGACTTGGTAAGGTTGCATATTAGTTGGCTTTGCCTCCAAATCTATCATAAGTGCATCCGTTGTTTCATATCTCAATATTGAGAAAGTATGTCTCAGACCCTTCACACGTGTTGCAGCCTGATAGCGTCAAAGTGAATGAAGACTTAACGTTCATAGAGGAACCTGTTGAGATCGTAGATTATTAAGTTCAACAGTTGCGTTCGAAGCATATCCTAATGGTCAAGGTGTTGTGGTGAAATAACAACGTAGAAGAGAATACTTGGGAGACTGAAGCTGAGATGCGATCTTCTTATCCGTATATCTTTCCTCCTTGATCCTTATAATTTCTTTTCTTGAATTTGAGGACGAATTCTTGTAAGGAGGGGAGACTGTTATGACCCATATTTTTAAATTATTTTATTTTAAAATAGGATATGCAGTTTTAATAATTTTAAAATAATATTTGATTATTTTACTATTTTGTGAATAATTATTATTATTTACGTTTAATTATAATTTTCTATGTAAATATGTATATATCGAAGTTTATTATTTTGGACAATATTATTTTAATAATGTTTAATTTAGTGCATTAATATTTTAATAAATTATATTATTGACTTTTATTTCATGAGTTTATATATATATATATATATATATATATATATATATATATATATATATATATATATATATATATATGTGTGTGTGTGTGTGTGTATGTGTGTGTGTGTGTGTGTGTGTGTGTGTGTGTGTATGTATATATATTGAAATATTTAAGTGTGTGGTGTGTGAATTTAGTATAATATAATAATATATATTATAATATAGTTTATTTAAGTTATATTATATAGTTTTATGTATATATATATATATATATATATACAAAAATTATAAAACCTACCTATCTTCTTCTCCCCCTCCCGATCTTCACCATCCCTGCCCATCACCACCTGTCACTGCCATTCACCGACCATTAGACTGCCTCCCCCTTCAGCCCTCGTTGCCACCGTCTTCCTCTCCCTTCCCCTGCAGTGACATCAAGCTCCATTTCTGATCAAAAATTGATTTCTCACCGTTCTCCTCCGTCTGGCCACCAAATCAGACGTTTCTAGTGTCGTTGAACTCTTAGAACTTCGAGCAGGAGGAATCTAAGCTCCTTTTAGCTTGAAATCACATTTTGGTAGGGTGTTTTGCTCATTTTCAATTTTGGTCATTTTAGGGTTTTTGATTTTTTTTTCAAGATTTCTTGCTTGATTTATGAAAAATCCCTTTACAAAAGTTGATCCCCCTAGCTCAAGCTACATCCCTGAATTTTTGTGTGATTTTTGGGAATTTTTTAATATTATTTTATTAATTTTCGTAAATTAATTATATAAATTATGAAATTGTGATTTTTGGTGTTATTAGTGGTTATTATTAATTTTAGAGTTGAGTTTATAATTTTTTTGAATTTTGTGTAATTTTTATAATAATTTTTAGTTTATGTCAATTTTGAAAATATAGGTTAAATATATATTTTGTTAGAAGTAGTTGGTTAAATATATGTTTTTGTTGATATTATGGAGATATATGTTGAGAAAATAATTTTTGTGTATTTATATAATTTTTATTGAATTTTTTAGTATTATTAGTATTTTATGTGTATTTTTAAATATTAGGGTTAATTTGGTAATTTGGTGGTAATTTTAGTTGAATATTATGTTTAATTGATTTTTATAATATTTGAGGTATAAAAATGATTTTTTTTATAAATTATTTACTATTTTTAACTAAATAAAACTAATTTTTGAAAATTGTTTTCAAATAATATATTGTATATTATTTTGATAATAAAATGAGTTTTTATAACTTTTTGTTATATTATTGGACTAATTAAATTAATTGGATTTATAAAATGAATTTCTATTAATATTTGTGTAATTATTGGAAAAATGGATTTTTAATAATATTATAATATTATTTGGGATTTTGATTAATTATTTGGGAAAATAAATATTTTTGGTGTTTTATTGTTTAATATGCTATATTTTGAGATTTTGAGGGTATTTATGGTATTTATTGATTTTTAATATATTTTATTATATTATTAATATTTGTGAATTGTGGACCTCAGTTGGGGGAATTTTGTAGTTTGGGATCCCAACCGAGGATTTGTGTAAATTTTTGATTTAGAAGTGTATTTTTCTTGCAGGACCAGCTCTACTTTTTAGTAGAGAGATGTCCGTTTTATAGGGGAGGTTCTGCTAAATTTTCGGTAGAATTCTCATAAAATGTGATGTCGGGTCAAATCTCAATTCTATATCAGCCTGTATTTTGTAATCCTAGATCGAGTCTCTAGAAGTTTAAGTTAGAAATTTATTCTGATTTTCCGTTATTATTTTTATTGTTTTGTTGTGCTGAGACCGAGGCCTAATGTACCGAGCCTGTCAAACAAGTCTTGAGGAGCGCACACCTGTGAGTTATTATACTATATATATGTATTGCATTTAGGATGCATGACTTAGGATTTTTCATTTTCATTATATGTTTTAAACAGTAATCTAATTTATAATATGATTTGGTATATTTTCAATCTATTTTTAATATATCTTGATGTATATGTCTGCATATTTTCTATCTACATTTATTGTATCATGGGTATATTAGGGTTTATTTTTGATATATGCATGTTAGATAATTAGGTTTATTTTTAGTATATTTTTGGGTATAAATCAAATTAAATACATGTTATAAATGTATATTTATTCATAATTGTTTTATGAAATGATTAGTATACTTTAGGTATATTTTTCATATATTTTAGGTATATTCTTAAGTAAATGCATGTTATATTATTAATTTATACTTAAATTGTTTTTAAGTATATTCCTAGATTATTTTGGTATATTTCATGTTTCATTTGACATATATATACCTGAAATATACATGGTTTATTTTAGGTATATTTCTGGTATATATATGGTTTATTTTACTATTATGAATGTCATTCTACACTATTTACTTTTTGAATGGATGATTTATTTTAAATGAAGGATAATAATAGAACGTGCTACCTAGCGGGTAGCACTAAGACCATGTACATATCGATGCGATATATTTAGGTTTGAGTGAGGATTACTTGTGGTGAATTATGATTTAATTGAGATTGGTGATATGATTGATTTATGATTTGAGATGTGATATGATTGATAGTATGATTGCTTGAGCTCGGTTGACCAAGTGTCTTGGGGCCAATCACATTGACAATTAGACTGCGGGAGCTCAGTTGACTTAGTGTCTCGGGGCCAGTCTACTGTCCAAAATGGAATAAGTGATCTATTTGGATTTAAGTGAGCCTATATGGCTAGAGTGATGATATGGTTGATTGAGGTTGCGATTAATAGGGTTCTATTTGATCCTTCATGTATTAAAATAAATTTTTTCTGCATTTATTATATTTATAAAAGCAGAGTTTGACATTTGTGTGAAATGTGTGAATATATATATATATATATATATATATATATATATATATATTTCCACGACCCAAAACAGGGGCCATGACCGGCGCTAGGGAATTGGAATTTTTTTGAATTCGAAACTCGTAGCAAGCCTTAAAATAAAATAAAACATGCAATAATCATAATAACATAAATAAAGTATTCTATAGCGGAAATAGAATCATAAATATTGAAATAATAATCCACCAACTTGAAATTTAATCGAATATCTCATTTTATATATATATAAGCTTTTAATACAAATCCAGTTCAAATATTTGAAATACATAACTCACACAAATATAATACATAAACCCCACAACTAATTACAACTACTGTAGTGTCATGACCCAAAATAGGGGCCATGATCGGCGCTAGGGAATGGGAATTCTTTCGAATCTGGAACCCGTAGCAAGCCTTAAAATAAAATAAAAACATACAATAATAATAATAAAATAATTAAAATAATCTGCAGCAGAAATACAATCATAAATATTACAAAATAATAATCCACCACGGGATTTAAATCAACAACTCAATCTCATATATATAAATAAATCTTTAATACAAATCCAGTTTAAATATTTAAAGTTCATATCTTATACAAATATAATACAACAATCTCACAATCGACCATAACTACTGCAGTGTCTAGATTATAAAATAAAACTCAGATAAGCAGTTTACATAAAGAAGCCGGAGTGGAAGAAATCCGGCGTACGGGTCTGCTACTAAGGTCTGAAGACGATGACTCTCCTGAAAAAAATAGTCAACGGAGGGGAGTCAGACCTCACTAAGTGAATTACTATAATATATATACATGCATACTAAATGTCAATGCACACAGTCAAAAGTATATATAATATGTATGTATACAAGCAAATACACGCAGATGCAATAAAATTATTTTATATATTTTTATTGAAAATCACAGTTTATGAAGGATCAAATAGAACCCTAGAATATCGCAACCTTAAAACAGTGTTAGACAACACTCTAGCCATACATACTCACTTATTCCAAATATATTCACTTATTCCATTTGGGCAGTAGACTGGCCCTGAGACACTATGTCAACTGAGCTCTAGTAGTCTGATTGTCAGTGTGATTGGCCCCGAGACACTAAGTCAACCGAGCTCCAGCAATCACACTCCCAAATCATATCTCACATCAGATATCAAATCAAATCAATATAATCAACATCCACAATTAGGTTAGTATTATAGCCTAAATGCTATCAGCGTACCAGTTGTCACGACCCAAAACAGGGGCCATGACCGGCGCTAGGGAACGGGAATTCTTTCGAATCCGGAACCCGTAGCAAGCCTAAAAATAAAATAAAAATGCAATAATAACCATAAAAATATAATATGCAGCGGAAAATAAAATCATAAATATTACAATATCATCCATAACAACTGGATATAATTCAAAACTCATCACATCACATATATAATCTCATAAATGTATAATCTTTATACAAATCCAGTTTTAACATAATACATCTCTTTAAAACAAATACATAAAATCCAATACTTTAATTTACAACTACTGCAGTGTCTAGATAAAATAAATAAGACTCAAGTAGACAATTTACATAAAGAAGCCGGGGCGGAAGAAATCCGGCGTATCGACCTGGTACTGAGGTCTGAGGAAGTTGACTCTCCTGAAAAATAGTCAACGGAGGGGAGTCAGACCTCACTGAGTGAATTACTATAGTATATATACATACACTCTAAGTGATAATGCATACAGTCAACAGTATATGAGTAATATGTATATATACAGGCAAGTTCATACAGATGCAGAAAAATCATTTTATATATTTTTTCTGAAAATCAACTTTTATGAAGGATCACATAGAACCCTAGAATATCGCAACCTCAGAAAATAGTGTTAAACAACACTCTGGCCATACAGGCTCACTTATTCCAAATATATCCACTTAATCCATATGGACAGTAGACTGGCCCCGAGACACTAAGTCAACCGAGCTCCAGCAGTCTGACTGCCAGTGTGATTGGCCCCGAGACACTTGGTCAACCGAGCTCCAGCAATCACACCCAAACCACATCTCACACATCCAATATTCATAATCAAATCGATATCCACAAATAGTCAGTAATAAAGCCTAAATACTATAGGCGTACCGGTACGTACTCGGTCCTAGTGCTGCCCACTAGGTAGCACGTTCTATTGATATCCTTCAGTAATAAATAATAAAACATTCATTCACAAATACATGATGCATGAATTTAAATAAATCAACAATATAAACCATATATATACCGAAAATATACCAAACATAAACCAGGTATATTTTGAGTATATATACGTCAAATAAATTCAATCAAATCATGAATTAAACTAAAAATATATTTAAAAACATTTTAAATATATTTTATTAATAAAACATGTATATAATTTATTATATACCAAAAATATACCAAAAATATACTTGAATATAAATCATGTTATTTATGCATATTTAGTCAAAATAAAACATGCATTTTCTAAATCATGCATCCTAAGCATATATATATAATATAGTAACTCACCTAATGCGCTCCACGAGACGGGTCCGACGGGCCTGGTCCACTAACCCTCGGTCTCGGCGCAACTAAACAAGAAATAATTACTCGACATCAGAATAACCCTAACAGAAATCCTAGAATTCAATCTAGAGTATTAAATACAGAATCGAAAATTAGGGTTCGACTGGATATCACGTTTTACGAGAATTCTACCGGAAATCCGGCAGAACCTCCCCTGTAAAACAGACATCTCTCTACTCAAAAGAGTAGAGCCGACCCTGCAAAGAAAATACACTTCGAAAATAACACCATAAACAATCACAACCCCTCGGTCGGACTCCAGACTACAATCTGTCGACCGGGGTCCACAAACACAGAAAATATATTCAAATATACCAAAAATATCCTTAAATCATAAAAATACATTTTATAAATAAAAATTACATAATTAACCTTGAAACACTATAAAAATCGATTAAAACTCATTTTATTTGAAAAACCGTATATTATATATATAATTGAAAATAATTCACGGAAAATAGTTTTAATTAGTTAAAAATACCAAATAATTTGTAGAAATCATTTTTATACCTTAAATAAATATTAAAACCAATTAAATTACATTTTTAGACAATTTAGGGTAAAATTACCAAAATACCCCTATATATATATATATACCTAAATTACTTCAAAAATTCACTAAAAATCATAAAATTATCCAAAATTAATTTTCTCAACATATATATCAATAATATCAATAATTAAACTCAATTAACCAATTAAATTCAATTTAAAACACAATTAACTTAATTTTCCAAAATCACCTAAACTTCAATAATTAAAAATAAATACTTAGAAATTCATAAAAATTCCAAATAAATTCCTATAATTCATTTCAACACCTAATTCAACCATAAACTCCAATTTCATAATTTAAATAATTAATTTCCGAAAATTCGAAAATAATATTAAAATATTCAAAAATACCCAAAAATCCAAACAATCTCCAAAAATTCTACAAAAATTCATACATGAAGATTAAGCTACCAGGAACAACATTTGTGAAGGAAGTTTCCATGAATCATCCAAATTGAAGCTCAAAAAAATCGAAAACCAAAAGTGGCCGAAATATTCAACTCAAAACCTAAGCAATTCTAGACCATTTTAGCTCAAACAAAAGCTAGAATAACACTCACCGGAGCTCAAGGAGAAGATAGAGACCGGCGGTGTCGAAAACGGTGGCCGGAGGAGGGAGAAACCACGGTGAGAAGATTGGGTGGTCCGGCGGTCACGCGGGAAGAAGAAGAAGAAGAAGAAGAAAAAGAAAAAGAAAGAAAAGGAAAGAGAAAGGAAAAGAAAAAGAAAGAAAAAGGAAAAGAAAAAAAAGAAAAAAAAAATAAAATAAATTAAATATTAATAAATAAATAATAATAAAATAATAAATTTTAATAATTTAATAATAAATAAAATAATCAAATAATAATAAATAAATAATAAAATATTAGGGTAATAATAAACCCTAATTAAATATACACACACAAGCTTTATTTAATAATTTAAAAATATGTATGAGTTCATGCAAACCCGTAAATACATTTAGAATAATTAATAATACATTGTTTACGTGGAAATTTCCCCGAAAATGAAAGTCCCGGGAAAATTTTACGTAAAATACTGAAAATAATAGACAGTAATTAAAATAGGTTTAAAATACATATCAACTCATAAAAATATCGCATATATAGTCAAAATTATTGACACTGCATATCCCGGTACAATATAAAAATATTTTTAAAAACACGGGATATTACAGTCTTCCCCCCTTACAGGAATTCGTCCCCGAATTCTAAAAACAAGATTACAGAATCAGGAAGGAAAGAGATACGGGTAAGAAGCTCGCATCTCAGCTTCAGTCTCCCACGTATGCTCTTCAACTCTGTCGCTACGCCACAAAACCTTGACCATCGGAATCTGCTTCGATCGCAACTGTCGAACTTGAAAATCAACGATCGCCACAGGTTCTTCCACAAAAGTCAAATCTTCACTCACTTCCACACTGTCAGGTTGCAACACATGTGAAGGATCTGAGATATACTTCCTCAACATCGAGATATGAAATACTAGATGCACTTGTGACATACTCGGAGGCAAATCCAACCGATATGCAACAGTGCCAACTCTCTCCAGAATCTCAAACGGTCCAATATATCTCGGTGCTAACTTACCCTTCCTGCCAAATCTCATCACACCCTTCATCGGAGATACTTTCAGAAAAACGAAATCTCCAACCTGAAACTCCACATCTCTGCGCCTAGGATCCGCATAACTCTTCTGTCTACTAACTGCGGTCTCTAACCTGCTCTTGATCACGGCGACTTTCTCTGCAGCATCCTGAACCATCTCTGGTCCAGTCAAAGCTCTCTCACCAATCTCATCCCAACTCAACGGGGATCTACACTTCCTTCCATACAACGCCTCATATGGTGCCATGCCAATACTGCTATGGTAGCTGTTATTATATGCAAACTCCACAAGCGACAAATGATCATCCCAGCTACCTCTCAAATCATCCACATCAGGAACACACAATCTACCACTGATCCACAACACACCATCATCATCGAGTGTGAAATCAGTGAACTTCCCTGCTCTGACATTCTCTGCAAGCTCTTCCAGAATAGGATCTCGGCTCTGAGCTGCTTTAATCCTATCCCTCAGTACAGATCGTACTTTAAACTGAGCTAACAGTCCACCTGATCTACTGATCTTCATCATCAGACCTTGATCCACCATCAGATGCAATTCCTGGATCAATGGTCTCCTCTCCACACCGATGTGAGCAAGACTACCTGAGGACTTCCTACTCAAGGCATCTGCTACCACATTAGCTTTACCCGGATGGTAAAGAATCTCGCAATCATAATCCTTCAACAGTTCCAACCATCTCCTCTGCCTCAAATTCAGATCTCGCTGCTGGAAAATGTACTTAAGGCTCTTGTGATCAGTAAATATCTCACAAGTCACCCCGTACAAATAATGTCTCCAAATCTTCAAAGCAAAGATCACTGCAGCCATCTCAAGATCATGTGTGGGATAGTTCTGCTCATGCTTCTTCAACTGCCTCGAAGCATAGGCTATCACCCTTCCATTCTGCATCAACACACAACCAAGACCAATTCTAGAGGCATCACAGTAAACTGTGAACTTATCCACACTATTAGGCAAAGCTAATACTGGCGCTGTGGTCAACTTCTCCTTCAACAACTGAAAACTATTCTCACAAGCTTCTGACCACTCGAATCTAACATTCTTCTGAGTCAAGCGAGTCATAGGGGCTGCTATCTTGGAAAAATCCTGCACAAACCGCCTATAATACCCGGCTAAACCCAGAAAACTCCGAATCTCAGTAACCGAAGTAGGTCTAGGCCACTCAGATACTGCTTCAACCTTCTGTGGATCAACCTGAATACCTTCTTTAGACACTACGTGTCCAAGAAAAGAAACACTCTCCATCCAGAAATCACACTTTGAGAATTTAGCATAAAGCTGATGATCTCTCAGTGTCTGTAGTACAATCCTCAAGTGATATACATGCTCTTCCATACTCCTTGAATATACCAGTATATCATCAATGAAGACTACCACAAACTGATCCACATACGGTCGGAATACTCTGTTCATCAGGTCCATAAAAGCTACTGGTGCATTAGTCAAACCAAAAGACATCACCAGAAACTCATAATGACCATATCGAGTGCGGAAAGCTGTCTTAGGAATATCAGCTTCACTAATCCGCAACTGATGATAACCCGACCTCAAGTCGACCTTAGAAAAGAATTGTGCACCCTGGAGCTGATCAAACAAATCATCTATCCTCGGGAGAGGATACTTATTCTTCACTGTCACCTTATTCAGCTCTCTGTAGTCAATGCACAATCTCAGGGTACCATCCTTCTTCTTCACAAACAGGACTGGTGCACCCCAAGGAGAAACACTAGGTCTGATAAAACCCTTATCCAACAACTCTTGCAATTGCTCCTTCAACTCTCTCAACTCTGCAGGAGCCATACGATAGGGTGTCATAGATATAGGAGTAATACCTGGAACCACATCAATACAGAACTCAATCTCTCTATGAGGTGGTAAACCTGGCAACTCCTCGGGAAAAACATCAGGAAACTCACAAGCAACAGGAACATCTGTGAGTGACAACTTCTCCACTGACGTATCCCTAACCAATGCCAAAAACCCCTGACAACCTTTCCTCAACAACTTCCTAGCAGAAATAGCAGAAATAAGATTCTGAGGTGCTGAACTCCTGTCACCAACAAACTTAAAATCTTCTTCACCAGGAATTCTGAAAATCACCTCCTTATTCCTGCAATCAACCACGGCATAGTACTGAGACAACCAATCCATTCCCAAAATAACATCAAACTCCATCACATCCAACAAAATCAAATCAGCGGGTAATTCTCTATCTCCCACGAGAACTGGACAACCAGAAAGAACAATATCGGTGTCCAAAGAATCGCTCAGAGGAGTGGCAACAGACAAAGGAAAAGCCATCCTCGAAGCTTGCCAACAAGATTTAGAAGCAAAAACAGGAGAAACAAACGAATGCGTGGCACCCGGATCAAACAAAACCAAAGCATCCAGGTAACAAACAGAAAGAATACCTGCCACGACTGCATTAGATGCCTGAGCATCCTGCTGAGTCAGATGAAAAACTCTGGCCTGGCCTCGACCTCCCTGCTGACTGGTAGAAGCCTGGCCAACACCTCGGGTACCTCCTCTCGTACCTCTACCACGACTCTGTTGTGGAACAAACTGAGTAGAACTCTGATGCTGAGCTGGTGGTAACTGAAATGGCATAGGTGCAGCACTAGCAATCGACTGCTGTGGGAATCGCGGAATCTGCTGCTGCTGATATCCGGGATAAGGACATGATCTGGCAAAATGTCCTGTCTGCCCGCATCTGAAACATGTCAATGGTGTCAGATAACATGGTCCCTGATGGACTCTACCACAAGTCTGACAAACACTGGCCGCTGATCCAGAACTACGACCACTGCTGCTGCTCGAAGCACCTGACCCAAATCTGAATGATCTACGCTGACCTCCACGACCATGTCTACTGCTCCGATGCACTCGCTGCTGCTGTCTCTGACTCTGCTGAGTCGAACCTCGCTGCTGACTACTCGAACCAATATGAAAACTCGAATATGGAGTAGCCTGCAATCCACTCGACTGAACTCCCAACTGGTAATAATCAGGCATCGCTCCCTGCCTAACTAATCTCAGCTCGATCTCCTTAGCTAGCTCAATCACAGACTCCAGAGTAAGACCTGCTGTAGGCATACCAGCAAAAGCTGAACCCAAACCAGTAACATAGGTAGTAACAGCGAAATACTGATCTCGCATCAGATCCTCAGCATATCTACCCAGATGAAGGAACTCTCGGGTATACTCCTCTACTGATCGATCTCCACGAGAAATGCTGGTCAATCGAAGACGATAGCTCAAACGAAGAGGCTCTGGACAAAATCTCCTCATGAATCGCTCTCGAAACTGAGCCCATGTCATCGTCATCATATAAGGCTGGATCATCTGAATGAACCAATCTAAGGCTGGTCCCTCGACAGACAACTCAACAATCATGATCCTCTGGTACTCGGTATGAGCAGTCCGAGTCCTAGTCTCAATCGCATGCAGAAAATCTAAAGGATCAGAAGTCCCATCAAAAGCAATCCTGCCAACTCTGGCATAGAACAAAGCTGCCTCAGGGTCAGACATACCCTGCTGATAGGCAGGCTGAACAGGCTGAACAACTGGAGGAACAGGAACATCAAAATCAGGTTCAACAGGCTCCTCGTCCTGTAACTCTCTCTGCCTACGGCGACCTGCCGCTCCTCGAGGTCTACCCCTGCCACGACCTCTACGTCTAACTGGCGGCTCAGGAGGTAAAACCTCGTCCTGAAAAGACTCATCATCCTCGGCCTCAACGACCGGTGGAGCGACACGCGCTCGCCTCCTCATTCTGAAAAGACAAACGGAAAGATTCAGACAAAACAGACAACGGAGGAATAACGCTGAAAACTACAACAAGGAATACTTATCAAGACATACTCGAACCTAATACACTGCAGTAGTCCAACAGAAAACACAACTTTAAAACTAGGGCCACAACTCACAAAACTAAGCCCTGACACAGAACTCCACTCAGAAACGAACTTCGCTCTGATACCAACTTTGTCACGACCCAAAACAGGGGCCATGACCGGCGCTAGGGAACGGGAATTCTTTCGAATCCGGAACCCGTAGCAAGCCTAAAAATAAAATAAAAATGCAATAATAACCATAAAAATATAATATGCAACGGAAAATAAAATCATAAATATTACAATATCATCCATAACAACTGGATATAATTCAAAACTCATCACATCACATATATAATCTCATAAATGTATAATCTTTATACAAATCCAGTTTTAACATAATACATCTCTTTAAAACAAATACATAAAATCCAATACTTTAATTTACAACTACTGCAGTGTCTAGATAAAATAAATAAGACTCAAGTAGACAATTTACATAAAGAAGCCGGGGCGGAAGAAATCCGGCGTATCGACCTGGTACTGAGGTCTGAGGAAGTTGACTCTCCTGAAAAATAGTCAACGGAGGGGAGTCAGACCTCACTGAGTGAATTACTATAGTATATATACATACACTCTAAGTGATAATGCATACAGTCAACAGTATATGAGTAATATGTATATATACAGGCAAGTTCATACAGATGCAGAAAAATCATTTTATATATTTTTTCTGAAAATCAACTTTTATGAAGGATCACATAGAACCCTAGAATATCGCAACCTCAGAAAATAGTGTTAAACAACACTCTGGCCATACAGGCTCACTTATTCCAAATATATCCACTTAATCCATATGGACAGTAGACTGGCCCCGAGACACTAAGTCAACCGAGCTCCAGCAGTCTGACTGCCAGTGTGATTGGCCCCGAGACACTTGGTCAACCGAGCTCCAGCAATCACACCCAAACCACATCTCACACATCCAATAATCATAATCAAATCGATATCCACAAATAGTCAGTAATAAAGCCTAAATACTATAGGCGTACCGGTACGTACTCGGTCCTAGTGCTGCCCACTAGGTAGCACGTTCTATTGATATCCTTCAGTAATAAATAATAAAACATTCATTCACAAATACATGATGCATGAATTTAAATAAATCAACAATATAAACCATATATATACCGAAAATATACCAAACATAAACCAGGTATATTTTGAGTATATATACGTCAAATAAATTCAATCAAATCATGAATTAAACTAAAAATATATTTAAAAACATTTTAAATATATTTTATTAATAAAACATGTATATAATTTATTATATACCAAAAATATACCAAAAATATACTTGAATATAAATCATGTTATTTATGCATATTTAGTCAAAATAAAACATGCATTTTCTAAATCATGCATCCTAAGCATATATATATAATATAGTAACTCACCTAATGCGCTCCACGAGACGGGTCCGACGGGCCTGGTCCACTAACCCTCGGTCTCGGCGCAACTAAACAAGAAATAATTACTCGACATCAGAATAACCCTAACAGAAATCCTAGAATTCAATCTAGAGTATTAAATACAGAATCGAAAATTAGGGTTCGACTGGATATCACGTTTTACGAGAATTCTACCGGAAATCCGGCAGAACCTCCCCTGTAAAACAGACATCTCTCTACTCAAAAGAGTAGAGCCGACCCTGCAAAGAAAATACACTTCGAAAATAACACCATAAACAATCACAACCCCTCGGTCGGACTCCAGACTACAATCTGTCGACCGGGGTCCACAAACACAGAAAATATATTCAAATATACCAAAAATATCCTTAAATCATAAAAATACATTTTATAAATAAAAATTACATAATTAACCTTGAAACACTATAAAAATCGATTAAAACTCATTTTATTTGAAAAACCGTATATTATATATATAATTGAAAATAATTCACGGAAAATAGTTTTAATTAGTTAAAAATACCAAATAATTTGTAGAAATCATTTTTATACCTTAAATAAATATTAAAACCAATTAAATTACATTTTTAGACAATTTAGGGTAAAATTACCAAAATACCCCTATATATATATATATACCTAAATTACTTCAAAAATTCACTAAAAATCATACAATTATCCAAAATTAATTTTCTCAACATATATATCAATAATATCAATAATTAAACTCAATTAACCAATTAAATTCAATTTAAAACACAATTAACTTAATTTTCCAAAATCACCTAAACTTCAATAATTAAAAATAAATACTTAGAAATTCATAAAAATTCCAAATAAATTCCTATAATTCATTTCAACACCTAATTCAACCATAAACTCCAATTTCATAATTTAAATAATTAATTTCCGAAAATTCGAAAATAATATTAAAATATTCAAAAATACCCAAAAATCCAAACAATCTCCAAAAATTCTACAAAAATTCATACATGAAGATTAAGCTACCAGGAACAACATTTGTGAAGGAAGTTTCCATGAATCATCCAAATTGAAGCTCAAAAAAATCGAAAACCAAAAGTGGCCGAAATATTCAACTCAAAACCTAAGCAATTCTAGACCATTTTAGCTCAAACAAAAGCTAGAATAACACTCACCGGAGCTCAAGGAGAAGATAGAGACCGGCGGTGTCGAAAACGGTGGCCGGAGGAGGGAGAAACCACGGTGAGAAGATTGGGTGGTCCGGCGGTCACGCGGGAAGAAGAAGAAGAAGAAGAAGAAAAAGAAAAAGAAAGAAAAGGAAAGAGAAAGGAAAAGAAAAAGAAAGAAAAAGGAAAAGAAAAAAAAGAAAAAAAAAATAAAATAAATTAAATATTAATAAATAAATAATAATAAAATAATAAATTTTAATAATTTAATAATAAATAAAATAATCAAATAATAATAAATAAATAATAAAATATTAGGGTAATAATAAACCCTAATTAAATATACACACACAAGCTTTATTTAATAATTTAAAAATATGTATGAGTTCATGCAAACCCGTAAATACATTTAGAATAATTAATAATACATTGTTTACGTGGAAATTTCCCCGAAAATGAAAGTCCCGGGAAAATTTTACGTAAAATACTGAAAATAATAGACAGTAATTAAAATAGGTTTAAAATACATATCAACTCATAAAAATATCGCATATATAGTCAAAATTATTGACACTGCATATCCCGGTACAATATAAAAATATTTTTAAAAACACGGGATATTACACCAGTACATACTCGGTCTTAGTGCTACCCACTAGGTAGCACGTTCTATTGATATCCTTCATTAAAATATAAAACGTACATTCATAAAAATAAATGATGCATGAATTTAAATAAAATAGCAACATAAACCATATATATACTAGAAATATACCAAAAGTAAACCAAGTATATTTCGAGTATATATACGTCAAATAAATCCAATTAAATTACAAAATAAACTAGAAATATATTCAAAAACATTTTAAACATAATTCATTAATAAAGCATGCTTATGGTTTTAAAATACACCAAAAATAAACTTAAGTACTAATTAAACCATTATGCATATTTAATCAAAATAACACATATATTTCTAAAATCATGCACCTAGAGCATATATATATATAAAATAGCAACTCACAATTTATTGCGCTCCTCGAGATGGGTCTGATGGGCCTGGTCCACTAGGCCTCGGTCTCGGCGCAACTAAACAAACAAACGATAATAGAAATTAGAATAAATCTAACATAAGTTCTAAAGACTCGATCTAGAATACTAGAGATAGAATTAAATCAAAATTCGACTGGACATCACGTTTTACAATAATTCTACCAAAAATCCAACAGAACCTCCCCTGTAAAACAGATATCTCTCTACTCAAAGAGTAGAGCCGGCCCTACAAAGAAATACACTTCAAAAATAGACACAAAATTCACAATCAAAATCCCTTGGTCGGACTCCAAACTACAAATCACCGACCGAGGTCCACAATTCACAGAATATTTACAAAATACCGAAAATGCCCTTATATAATAAAAATACATTTTATAAGTATAAATTACGTAATTAACCCTAAAACACAATAAAAATCGCTAAAAACTCATTTTATTAGAAAATTCGTATATTATATATATAATTTGAAAATAATTTACGAAAAATAGTTTTAATTAGTTAAAAATACTAAATAATTTGTAGAAATCATTTTTATACCCTAAATAACTATTAAAACCAATTTAATTAAATTTTTAGCCAATTTAGTGTAAAATTACCAAAATACCCTTATATATATATATAAATATACTAAAATTAATCCAAAAATTCACCAAAAATAATATAATTGCACAAAATTAATTTTCTCAACATATATTTCAATAATATCAATAAATATACTCAATTAACCAATTAATTTTAATTAAACACATAATTAACCCTATTTTCTCAAAATTACATAAACTAAATAAATTCAAAATAAATACATAAAAATTACAAATAAATTCCCATAATTAACTTCAACACCTATATTTACCATAAAACACAATTTCATAATTTAATTAATTATTTTTTGAAAATTAGAAAATAATAATAAAATAATCAAAAATACCCAAAAAATCAAAATAAATTCCAAAAATTCCCATATGAAGATTAAGCTACTAGGATCAAAGTTTGTGAAGGGAGTTTTCATGAATCAATCAAATTGAAGCTCAAAAAAATCAAGAACATAATAGGCGAAAATTGAAAAATCGAAACCTAGGGAAATCTATACCATTTTAAGTAAAACAAAGATTGGAATCACACTCACCGGAGCTCAAGGAGAAGATAGAGACCGGCAGTGTCAAAAATGGTGGTCGAAATCATGTCGACCGACGGTGAGGAAGAGTTTCGGCTTTCCGGCCAAAATCAGCTCCTCTGACGTCGAAAATGGCTGATGCAGGTGGCGGGAATGGCTGAGGAAGAAGGTGGCACGCCGGGAGGCACACCGACAGGAAGAAAATGGCGTGACAAATGGAGGAACGATGATGGGAGGTGATCGAGAAAAAGGAGAGGGAGTCGGGGGCAGTTTGGTAATTTGGCAAAGTTTTGAGTTTTAAACTATATATATATATATATATATATATATATATATACTCACACTATATATTATAATAATATAAACTCTTACACACATTAAATATACTCCACATACATATAATTTAATATATTTAATAATTTATATACTAAAAAATAATTAAATAATATTAAAACTAAATAATAAATAATAAAAATTAGGGTAATTAATTAAACCCTAGTTTAATGTAAATATATACACATATATACACTTTATTTTAGCACTTTAAAAATATATATGAGTTCATACAAATGCGTAAATCTATTTAAAATAATAATTATTAAATTATTTACGTGTCAATTTCCCCGAAAATGCAAATCCCGAGAAAATTTTACGTAAAGTACTTAAAATAATATAAAGCAATTAAGATTAGCTTTAAACAAATAACAACTCATAAAAATATCATAATTATATACAAAATTATTAACACTGCATATCCTGATGCAGTATAAATATATTTGAAAACTCGAGATATTACATGTAGTGTCTAGATTATAAAATAAAACTCAAATAAGCAGTTTATATAGTAAAGCTGGGGCAAAAGAAATCCGACATAAGGGTCTGCTACTAAGGTCTGAAGACGATGACTCTCCTGAAAAATAGTCAACAAAGGGGAGTCAGACCTCACTGAGTGAATTGTTATAATATATATACATGCATACTAAATGACAATGCACACAATCAATAGTACATTTAATAAATATATATATACAAGCAAATACACAGATGCAACAAAATCATTTTATACATTTTTACTGAAAATCACTGTTTATGAAGGATCAAATTGAACCCTAGAAAATCGCAACCTCAAAACAGTGTTAGACAACACTATAGCCATACAGGCTCACTTAATCTAAATATATTCACTTGTTCCATTTGGACAGTAGACTGGCCCCGAGACACTAAGTCAACCGAGCTCCAGCAGTCTAACTGTCAGTGTGATTGATCCCGAGACACTTTGTCAATCGAGCTCTAGCAATCATACTCCCAAATCATATCTCACATCACATTCAAATCAATCCGATCAATATCCACGAATAGGTTAGTAATGAAGCCTAAATGCTATCAACGTACCAATACGTACTCAGTCCTAGTGCTGCCCACTAGGTAGCATGTTCTATTGATATCCTTCATTAATATATAAAACATACATTCATAAATAAATGATGCATGAATTTCAATAAAATAGCAACATAAACCATATATATACTAGAAATATACCAAAAATAAACCAGGTATATTTCGAGTATATATATATGTCACGACCCAAAACAGGGGCCATGACCGGCGCTAGGGAATGGGAATTCTTTCAAATCCGGAACCCGTAGCAAGCCTAAAAGTAAAATAAACATGCCAGTAATAATAACAACAACTCTTAATGCAGCGGAAATAAAATCATAAATATCAAAATAATGATCCACAATGGGATTTTAAATCAAATTCTTATCTCATATATTAATAAACTCTTTAATACAAGTTTCCATTCAAATTCTCAAAATACATAACTCACAATTTATTTACAACTACTGCAGTGTCTAGATTATAAAAATAAAACTCAAGACTCAGATAAGTAGTTTACATAAAGAAGCCAGGGCGGAAGAAATCCGGCGTACAGGCCTGCTATTGAGGTCTGAAGAAGATGACTCTCCTGAAAAATAGTCAACGGAGGGGAGTTAGACCTCACTGAGTGAATTACTATAATATATATACATGCATACTAAATAACAATACATACCATCAATAATATATATATAATATGTATGTATACAAGCAATTACATACAAATGCAATAAAATCATTTTATATATTTTGTCTGAAAACCACTAGTTATGAAGGATCAAATAGAACCCTAGAAATTCGCAACCTCAAAACAGTGTTAGACAACACTCTAGCCATACAGGCTCACTTATTCTAAATATATTCACTTGTTCCATTTAGACAGTAGATTGGCCTCGAGACACTAAGTCAATCGAGCTCCAGTAGTCTGACTGTCAGTGTGATTGGCCCCAAGACACTAGGTCAACCGAGCTCCAGCAATCACACCCAAATCACATCACACATCAGATAAATCAATTTCAATCAATATCCTCAAACTGGTTAGTAATATAGCCTAAATGCTATAAGCGCACCGGTATGTACTCGTTCCTAGTGCTGCCCACTAGGTAGCACGTTTTATCGATATCCTTCATTGAAATATAAAACATTCATTCATAAATAAATGATGCATGAATTTAAATATAATAATAATATAAACCATATATATACTAAAAATATACCAAAAGTAAACCAGGTATATCTCGAGTATATATATGTCAAACAAATCCAATCAAATTACAAAATAAGCTAGAAATGTATTTAAAAACATTTTTAAACACAAATGGTTAATAAAGCATGCATATAATTTAATATATACCAAAAATAAACCAAAAGTAAACTAAAAATAAACTTAAATAATAATCAAACCATTTATGCATATTTAATTAAAATAAAACATACATTTATAAATCATGCACCCTAAAGCATATATATATAGAATAGTAACTCACACTTAGTGCGCTCCTCGAGATGGGTCCGACGGGCCTGGTCCACTAGGCCTCGGTCTCGGTGCAACTAAACATACAAAGATAACGGACATTAGAATAAACCTAATAGAAAATCCTAGAAACTCGATCTAGAATATTGAATACAGAAACAAAATTAGGATTTGACCGGACATCACGTTTTACGAGAATTCTACCAAAAATTCGGCAGAACCTCCCTGTAAAATGGAAATCTCTCTACTCAAAGAGTAGATCTGGCCTTGCAAAGAAACACACGTTAAAAACAAACACAGAAACAAATCCACAACCCTCGGTCGGACTCCAAACTACAGTCTACCGACCGGGGTTCACAATTCACAGAACAATATAAAAATACCAAATAAATTTCTATAATTCATTTCAACACCTATATTTATCATAAAACACAATTTCATAATTTATTTAATTAATTTTGGAAAATTAGAAAATAATATTAAAATATTCAAAAATACCCAAAAATTAAAATAATCTCCAAAAATTCCACAAAAATTCATACATGAAGATTAAGCTAAGGGAAAAAAACATTTTTGAAGGAATTTTTCATGAATCAATCAAATTGAAGTTCAAAAAAATCAAGAACCCTAATATGGCCGAATTCAAAAAATTGAAACCTAAGCAAATCAAGACCATTTTAAGTGAAACAAAGCTTGGAATCACACTCATCGGAGCTCAAGGATAAGAAAAAGACTGGCGGTGTCAAAAACAGTGGCCGAAAACATCATGAACGACGTTGTTCCAACTTTCGGATTCTCTGACCAAAAATGGCTTCTAGACGTCGGAAACGACTGCAACAGACGGCGAAAGAGGCTGGGGAAGGATGTGGCATGCCGGATGGCACACCAATAGCAAGAAATCGATGGTAGCAGTGGCGGACGGTGATGGGGAACGGTCGGGAGGAAGAAGATGCTCGGGTGGCAATTTGGTAAATACTTCAAACTTTAATTTTTTTTTAATATTAATGTATATATGTATATATATATACTTTACACTATATATTAAAATAATATAAAATCACACACATTAAATATACACCACACACATATAATTTAATATTTTAAAAATTTAATACACCTAAAAATAATTAAATAATATTAAAATAAATAAACAAATAATAAAATATTAGGGTAATATTAATTTGTAATATCCCGTGTTTTTAAAATATTTTTACATTGTACCGGGATATACAGTGTTAATAATTTTTGTGTATATATTACGATATTTTTATGAGTTCATGTGTATTTAAAACCTATTTTAATTATTGTGTATTATTTACAGTGCTTTACGTAAAATTTTCCCGGGACTTGTATTTTTGAGGAAATTTTCACGTAAATAATTTATTATTAATTATCTTAAATATATTTTCGGACTTGCATGAACTCATACGTATTTTTAAAATACTAAATAAAGCCTATGTGTGCAATATTTATTTAATTAGGGTTTAATATATTACCCTAATATTTTATTATTTGTTTATTAATTTATTGTTATTTAATTATTTTATTTATTATTAAATTATTAAAATATTAAATTATATGTGTGGGTGTGATTTTTTTTAAATATTTTATTAAAATTATTTTTTTTATTTTTTTTATTTTTTTCTTTTTCTTTTTCTTTTTCTTTTCTTTTTCTTTTCTTTCTTTTTCTTTTTCTTCTTCTTCTTCTTCTTCTTCTCCCGAGCGCCCGACCACCCCTCACCACCGTCTGTCACGCTGATCACCTACCATCGATGTGCCTCCCGACTTGCCACCGCCGTTCCCAGCCGTCCCCCGCCGCCAGCAGCCTCCTTCCCCGGCGCCGGCAGCCCTTTTCTTCCATTTTGGCCGAAATTCTTCTCCTCGTCGTCGACGATGATTCCGGCCACCATTTTCGACACCGCCAGTCTCTTTCTTCTCCTTGAGCTCCGGTGAGTGTGATTCTAGCTTTGGTTTGAGCTTAAATGGTCTAGGTTTGCTTAGGTTTCGATTTTTTAATTTCGGTCACATTAGGGTTTTTGATTTTTTTGAGCTTCGAATTAATTGATTCATGGAAACTACCTTTGAAAATGTTGATCCTAGTAGCTTAATCTACATGTATGAATTTTTGTGGAATTTTTGGAGATTGTTTGGATTTTTGGGTATTTTTGAATATTTTAATATTATTTTCTAATTTTTGGAAATTAATTATTTAAATTATGAAATTTTGTTTTATGGTTAAATTAGGTGTTGAAATGAATTATAGGAATTTATTTGGAATTTTTGAAGTTTATATAATTTTGGGAAATTAGGGTTAATTATGTTTTTAATTGAAATTAATTGGTTAATTGAGTTTAATTATTGATATTATTGATAAATATGTTGAGAAAATAATTTTGGATAATTATACTATTTTTGGTGAATTTTGAAGTAATTATAGTATATTTATATATATAAGGGCATTTTGGTAATTTTACCCTAAATTGGCTAAAAATGTAATTTAAGTGGTTTTAATAGTTATTTAAGGTATAAAAATGATTTCTACAAATTATTTAGTATTTTTAACTAATTAAAACTATTTTTCGTGAATTATTTTCAATTATATATATAATATATGATTTTACTAATAAAATGAGTTTTTATTGGTTTTTAATGTGTTTAAAGGTTATTATATAATTTCTACCTATAAAATGTATTTTTAGGTTTTAAGGGTATTTTTGGTATTATCATAATTATTCTGTGTTTGTGGACCCTGGTCGGTAGATTGTAGTCTGGAGTCCGACCGAGGGGTTGTGAATGAGATGTGGTGTTTATTTTTTAAAGTGTGTTTCTTTGTAGGGTCGGCTCTACTCTTTTGAGTAGAGAGATGTCCGTTTTATAAGGGAGGTTCTGCCGGAAATTCGGTAGAATTCTCGTAAAACGTGATGTCCGGTCGAACCCTAATTCTGTTTCCGTATTTAATACTCTAGATCGAATTCTAGGATTTCTGTTAGGTTTGTTATGATGTCTATTATTTATTGCTTGTTTATTTACGTCGAGACCGAGGGCTAGTGGACCAGGCCTGTCGAACCCATCTCGTGGAGCGCACTAGGGTGAGTTACTATACTATATATATATATATGCTTTAGGATGCATGTTTTAGAAAAGTATGCTTTATTTTAATAAAATATGCATAAATGATTTAAGTATTACTTAGGTTTATTTTCGGTATATTTTGGTATATTTTCAACTATATGCATGTTGTATAACTAAATTATTCTTAAAAATGCTTTATGTATATTTTGGTATATTTAGTTTATTCTATATTATATTGGAATTATTCGATGTATATATATACTCGAAATATACCTGGTTTACTTTTGGTATATTTCTAGTATATATATGGTTTATGTTGATATTTTATTGAACTTCATGCATCATTTATTTTTGTGAATGAATGTTTTATATTATTAATGATGAAGGATATCGATAGAACGTGCTACCTAGTGGGCAGCACTAGGACCGAGTACGTACCGGTACGCCTATAGTATTTAGGCTATATTACTAACCATTTGTGGATATTGATTGAATATGATTATTGATATGTGTGAGATATGGTTTGGAGGTGTGATTGTTGGAGCTCAGTTGACCAAGTGTCTCGGGGCCAATCACACTGACAGTCAGACTGCTGGAGCTCAGTTGACTTAGTGTCTCGGGGCCAGTCTATTGTCTAAATGGATTAAGTGGATATCTTTGGATTAAGTGAGCCTGTATGGCTAGAGTGTTTTCTAACACTATTTTTAAGGTTGCGATATTCTAGGGTTCTATGTGATCCTTCATAAACTGTGATTTTCAATACAAATATATAAAATGATTTTTCTGCATCTATGTGAATTTGCATGTATATATTTACATATTATATATATACTTATGCATTGTCACTTAGTGTGTATGTATATATATTATAGTAATTCACTCAGTGAGGTCTGACTCCCCTCGTTGACAATTTTTCAAGAGAGTCAACATCTTCAGACCTCAGTAGCAGGTCGATACACCGATTTCTTCCGCCCCGGCTTCTTTGTGTAAACTGCTTACTTGAGTCTTATTTTTATAATCTAGACACTGCAGTAGTTGTAAATTAATTATGAGAAATTATGTATTTTATTTATGCGAGATGCATTTTAAGAATTTGAACTGGATTGTATTAAAGAGATTTTATATATGTGATGGTTTGAGATTTAAATTAAATCCAGTTGATGGAAATGTTATTATTATATTTATGATTTTCATTTTCGCTGCATTTGATATTGTTATTATTATTATTGCACGTTTATTTTATTTTTAGGCTTGCTACGGGTTCTGAATTAGAAAGAATTCCCGTTCCCTAACGCCGGTCATGGCCCTTGTTTTGGGTCGTGACATAATTAAACCCTAATTAAATAAATAATTACACTAACATACGTTATTTAGTATTTTAAAAATATATATGAGTTCATGCAAGTCAGTAAATCTATTTAAAATAATTAGTAGTAAATTATTTACGTGAAGATTTCCCCGAAAATACAAGTCCCGGGAAAATTTTACGTAAAATACTTAAAATAATATACAATAATTAAAATAAGTTTTAAATACATATCAACTCATAAAAATATCATAATATATATACAAAAATTATTAACACTGCATATCCCGATGAAATATTAAAACATTTAAAAACACGGGATATTACAATATACGTCAAATAAATCCAATATAATTGCAAAATAAACTAGAAATATATTTAAAAACATTTTAAGTATAAATGTTTAATAAAACATGCATATAGTTTAAAATATACCAAGAATATACCAAAAATAAACCTATGTACTAATTAAATCATTTATGCATATTTTATCAAAATAAACCATACATTTCTAAAACATGCACCCTAAACATATATATATATAATAACAACTCATTGTTATTACGCTCCACGAGATGGGTCCGATGGGCCTGGTCCACTTGGCCTCGGTCTCCACGCAACTAAATAAACAAACGATAGTAGAAAATCAGAATAAATCCAACGAAAATTCCTAGAACTCGATTTAGAATACTAGACACAGAATTAGAATCAGAATTCGACCGGACATCACGTTTTACGATAATTCTATCGAAAATCCGACAAAACCTCCCCTGTAAAACGGACATCTCTCTACTCAAAGAGTAGAGCCGATCCTACGGAATAATATTAAATTCACAACCACAATCCCCCGGTCGAACTCCAAACTACAATTCACCGACCAAGGTTCACAATTCACAGAATAATTACAAAAATACCAAAAATGCCCTTTAATAAGAAAAATACATTTTATCAATCCAAATTACATATTTAACCCTAAAACATGTTAAAAACCGATAAAAATTCATTTATTTAGAAAAATCGTATAATATATATAATTTGAAAATAATTTATGAAAAATAGTTTTAATTAGTTAAAAATACTAAATAACTTGTAGAAATCATTTTTATACCTTAAATAACTAATAAAACCAATTTAATTACATTTTTAACCAATTTAGTGTCAAATGACTAAAATACCCCTGTATATATAAATTCCCTAAAATTAATCAAAATTCACCAAAAATAATATAATTACTCAAAATTAATTTTCTCAACATATAATTCAGTAATATCAATAAATACAATCAATTAACCAATTAATTTCACTAAACCACATAATTAACCTAATTTTTCAAAATTACATAAACTTAATAAATTCCAAATAAATATATAAAAATTCACAAAAATTACTAATAAATTTATAAAATGCATTTCAACACCTATAATCACCATAAAACACAATTTCATAATTTAATTAATTAATTTTCAAAAATTAGAAAATATTAATAAAATAATAAAAAAATTCATAAAAATCAAAATAAATTCCAAAAATTCCATAAAAATTCACAGAGCAAGATTAAGCTACTAGGATCAAAGTTTATGAAGGGAGTTTTCTTGAATCAATCAAATTGAAGCTCAAAAAAAATTTGAAACCCTAATAGGCTGAAATTAAAAAATCAAGACCTAGGGAAACCTAGACCATTTTAAGTGAAACAAATCTTGGAATCACACTCACCGAAGCTCAAGGAGAACTTAAAGACTGGCGGTGTCGAAAATGGTGGCTGGAATCACGTCGATCGGCGATGAGATGAAGTTTCAATTTTTCGACCAAAATAGGGTTAAACGACGCCAGAGAAGAGAAGAGAGGGTGGCGGAGCTGCTGGCTAGGAAGGGCAGAACTCAGGGTGGCACACCGATGGCCTAAAAACGGGATGACAGACGGTGAGGGAGACGGAAACCGATCGGGGAAGAAAAGGAAGGGGATAATGGCAATATCGTAATTAAGTTGAACTTTGTTTTTTATAATGGTTTAATATATATATATGTCCTACTTTATATTATAATAATATATAATATCACACACACAATAAATATACACCACACACTTATTTCAATAATATATACACATATATAATTAATTAATTAATATTAAAACTAAATAATAAAAACTAATTTAATTAATTAAACCCTAATTTAATTTAAACAAACGTACATATATACATTTTATTTAGCACTTTAAAATTATGTATGAGTTCATGCAAATTCATAAAACTAGTTAAAAATAATTAATATTAAATTATTTACGTGTTAATTTTCCTGAAAATAACATTCCCAGGAAAATTTTTACGTAAATATCTTAAAATAATTAAAATAACTTAGTAATTATCAAACTCATGAAAATAATCATAAATATATACAAAAATTATTAACACTGCATATCCCGATGCAGTTTAAAAAATAACTAAAAACTCGGGATATTACATATATATATATATATATGAATGCCTGATTGGATATGGTTAGATTACATGTATATATAGTATAATAATTCACTCAGTGAGGTCTGACCCACCTCAATTATTTTTTTTCAAGAGATCCTATATTGTCAGACCTTAGTAGTGGAGTTCTTCGCAAGTGTTCTTCCGTCCTGGCTATTTTATGTAAATGTATATTTTGACCTCTGATTTGTATTCTAAAAACTGCAATAGTAGTGTTATTGTATCAGAAGAGTATTGTTTTGTTTGATACTTTATACTCAGAGAGTTGTATTTGAATACTGTATGATTATATTTTTTATTATGAAGGATTTGGAGTACCTATTTTATATATATTGAATCAAAAAATTTTAATTCAGTTATACTTTTATCTATTTATTGCATGTTTTTATTTTCTAAGGCTTACTATGGGTTCCGGATTCGAAAGAATTCCCGTTCTCTAGCGTCGGTCATGACACATAGTTTTGGGTTGTGAACACTTTATGCCCAACCGAGAATCAACGCAACAACATATATAAAAACAAATATAATTTTCTCAAATCACTAATATTTCATAAAAAAAATTAGTTAACCAATACAATTTAATTTATTTATATAATAAAAGTATAAAGGAAATTTATTTCCAAATAAATAGTAAAATTCTAGTTTATAAATAAAATTTTGTTATGGAATCAAAATTTCGTTTTATAACTAAATTGGCATTAATTATAAAATAATTATTTAATTCACTCAAATATATCATAAAAATAATAAAGGACTCATTCAAGCTTGAAAAAAATATAAATTGATTATTTGTTTATTTTTCCAAAATTACTACTAATTAAATAAAAATTTGAAATTAATTATAAAAATTATTTTCATACTTTTATTATTTAAATTCAGTCTAAAAAAGAATAAATAACAATAAATTTAATTAAAACTAAATAATTACTAATTTCTAATAATTTTTCTAAAAATACATTTTAAAACAGTCTTTAAAAATTCATATACTAAATTCTGCAAAGAATCTCACAAAACTTCATTCACTAAGTTTAATCCACATAATTTATAGAATTTAATAAAAATATAAAAATTTCAAGGTCAAAATTGTAACCTGAGAACCAAAAATCCAAATTTTCCAGAAAATTATAAAAAAAAATATAAAATGGAAGATCTCAACTCCAATTTCATTTAACATAACAACAACTAAACTTGGATTGTAATGACCTTGTATTTTAAATAATATAAAATTATTTTGAGATATGCAGTGTTAATAAAATTATAAATTTTAAATATATATTATTGTTATTATTTGTGAATATTATTTATTTATTTTATTCTAAGAATTTTGTTTACGTAAAATAATTTATTTAGGAATTCTATTATTTAAATACTTTAAAGTTATTATCGTTACTATTAATTTAAATAGTAGTATTATTATTATTTCATAGTTATTGTCATTATTATTATGTGTTAAATACGTTAGACTTTTTCCACGCTATTAAGATGAGGACTCAGACCGCTCACATCGAGTACCAGCGGATCATGATAGTCGAGTTATCTGTAGAGGGACCAGCCCTGGATTGGTTCATCTAGGTGATTTAGCCGTACATGACAACAATGACTTGAGCACAATTTAGAGAGAGTTTTTTAAGGAGATTCTATCCAGAGCCACTGAGGATGAGTTATAGACTTCGACTAACGAGCATCGCCAAAGGTGACAGATCTATCGAGGATTACACCAGAGAGTTTCTCTGACTTGGTAGATACGCAGAGGATTTGATTTGCGACCAATATTTTGTTGTCATGACTTACGTAACTGGTATGGGTTCTGCATTTATTGGGATGCCTACTGCAGGGCTTACTCTTGTCACAACCCAAAACAGGGGTCTATAACCGGCGCTACGGAATAGGAATTCTTTCGAATCCGGAACCCGTAGCAAGCCTTAAAAAATAAAAGCATGCAATATAATAAAATGAATAAAATATTTTAGCATCGGAAATTAAATCTCATAAGTAAAATAATAATCCACCAACTCATTTAATAATATAAATCCATTTTATATAACATAAAATCCTTCAATACAAATTCTCGGTTCAAACTTTTGAAATCCAAATCTCATACATATATAATACATACAGCTCATTGAAACAACTATTACAGTGTTTAGAATACAAAATAAACTCAGGTAAGCAATTTACACAAGAAGGTCGGGGCAGAAGAAATCCGGTGTATAGGCCTACTACTGAAGTCTGAAGACGAAGACTCTCCTGAAAAATAAATCAACGGAGGGGAGTCAGACCTCATTGAGTGAATTGTTATAATATATATACATGCATAACTAAATGACAAATGCAAACACTCAATAGTATATATAATAAATATATATACAGGAAAATACACACAGATGCAGTAAAAATCACTTTATATATATAACACTGAAAAATATCTGTTTATGAAGGATTAAATAGAACCCTAAATGATCACAACCTCAAATAGTGTTAGACAACACTCTAGCTATACAAGCTCACTTATTCCAAATAAATTCACTTATTCCATTTGGACAGTAGACTGGCCCTGAGACACTAAGTCAACCGAGCTACAGTAGTTTGACTGTTAGTGTGATTAACCCTGAGACACTTGGTCAACCGAGCTCTAGCAATCACATCTCACATCAAATCAATCCTGTCATAATCCACAAATAGGTTAGTAATTTAACCTAAATTCTATCGTTGTATCGATACGTACTCGATTTTAGTGCTACCCACTAAGTAGCACGTTCTATTGATATCCTTCATTTAAAATAAACCCATACATTCGTAAAATTAATGATGCATGACATTAAGGCAATATAATCCATATATATACTAGAAATATACAAAAAATAAACCAAGTATATTTCAAGTATATATATGTCAAAAAAATTCAATTCAATTATAAAATAAACCATATATATACTTAAAAAAATTTTAGGTATAAATCAAGAATAATACATGCATTTAATTTAAAATATACCTAAAATATACTTAAGCATTTATTAAATTATTGATGCATAATTCATATAATTAAAACATACATTTCTAAAAACATGCATCCTAATACACATATATATAAAATAACAACTCATAGTTGTGCGCTCCACGAGATGGGTCCAATGGGCCTGGTCCACTAGGCCTCAGTCTTGGTGCAACTAATAAATAAAATATTAACACGAAATTAGAATAAATCTAACTTAATTTCTAGAGACTCGATCTAGAATTCTAGACATAGACAAAGAATAAGAATTTGAACGAATGTCACATTTTACGAGAATTCTACAGAAAATTTGATAGAACCTCCGTAAAACGGACATCTCTCTACTTAGAAAATAAAGTTGGTCCTGCAAGAAAACACACTTCAAATATTGAATATCCACACAACCCCTTGGTCAGATTCCTAAACTACAATTCCACCGACTGTGGTTCACAATTCATGAGATATACACAGAATACATGAAAATTCCAAAAATACCAAAAATACCCTTAATATACCAAAATATATAAATTTAGATATTTAAAACACTAAAAACAATTATTTCACCGATAATTACATAAAAACCCTAATATTAATATAATATTATTAAAAATCGATAATAACTCAATAAATTCACAAGTATTAATGAATAATTTTTCATTTTATAAATCCAAATTACTTAATTAGCCCAAAACATATTTAAAATCACTAAAAACTCATTTATTTACAAAAATAGTATATTATATATAATTTGAAAATAATTTTTGAAATATAGTTTTAATTAGTTAAAAATAGTAAATAATTTGTGAAAATCATTTTTACACCTCAAATAATTATTAAAACCAATTATACTTAATATTCAAGTAATATTACTACCAAATTACTAAAATACCCCTAATATATAAAATTTCACATAATGTACAATAATTATTCAAAAATTCACTAAAAATTATATAATTACTCAAAAATTATTTTATCAACATATAATTCAATAAAATCAATAATTACACTCAATTAACCAATTAATTTTAACAAAATACTCATTTAACCTAATTTCCAAAATTCACCTAAACTAAATAAAATTATATTAATTACAAAAAAATCAAAAAAATTATAAATTAAATTCTAAACTTAATTTCAACCTCTATAAACACCAAAAATCACAATTTCACAATTTAGTTAATTAATTTGTGAAAATTAGAAAATATTAATAAAACAATCAAAAATTCATAAAAATCAAAATAAATTCCATAAAAATTACAAGAGGTAGATTGAGCTACTAGAAGCAACTTTTGTGAAGGAATTTAGCTTGAATCATCAAGATCAAAGTTCAAAAAAATCAAAAAATAAAAGAGGTTGAAAATGAAATCAAGCTCAAATCCTTACCAAATCGAGTTTTTAAGCTACAAGGAGCTTAGAATCGGCTTCTATGGAGTTCTAGGAGAAAAATGACACTAGAATCATAAAAAATGGTGGCTAGACAAAGGAGAACGGAGTTAATGGTGAGTTTCGGGTTTCCGACAAGATCACGGCCAAACGACGCTGAAAATGGGTGGAAGAAGGTGGCGAAGTAGCTAGGGAAGGTGGCGGCACGCCGACAGACACATTGAATGGAGGGGAATGGGATTTACAGCAGTGATGGGAGGGGGGAGGGTGTCGGGTTCGCGAGGAAGAAGACAATGACATGAAATGTAATTTTGGTAAGTTATATATATATATATATATATATATATATAATAAAACTTTAACACTTAACATTAAAAATATAATAATATTATAACTTAAAATAATCCCACACCACACATAAATAAATATATACACATATACATATATATCGCATATAATAATAAAAAATAAAATATATACATAATTTAATCATTAAACCCTAAATAGTGTTAATAATATATATATATATATATATATATATATATATATATATATATATATATATATATATATATATATATATATATATATATATATATATATATATATATATATATATATATATATATATATATATATATATATATGCAATAAACTATGCAATTTAATAAAATGAACTAACATAAATAAATAAATAATTATTTAGGTATTATTTTCCCAAAAATATAAATTTCGGGAAAATTTTAAGTAGAAAGTTTAAAATAATTAAAAATTAACTTTAATTATTAACAAAAATAATTAAATAGTTAGATATATATATATATTAAAATTATTAATAATGCATATCCTGATACAGTATAAAAACATTTAAAACATCAGGTTATTATAACTCTGGAGTTGGTGATAGAGTTGACCAAGGAGATAGAGCTGAGATTAGTTAAGCAAGGAGCTATGCCTGATTATTATTAGTTGGGTGTTCAGTCAGGAGGATTCAAGACTACTCTATATTTGACTTTCCAGATTAGTTCCAACAGTCAGCATAGAGGCTCAATACAACAAAGTCAGAGGCAGCAACTGAGATATCATAGTAGTAGGAGGTATGGTTGTGGGGATCAATGTAGGCCTATCAGATTTGGTTTTGGTGCTTCTAGCAGCAGTAGTGGTCAGAGTTCGAGAAACGATAGTATAGGATCAGTAGCTAGTGCCTATCAAACTTGTAGTAGAGTCCATCAGGGACCCTATTATATGGTGCCACTGACATGATTTAGATGCAGACAGACAGGACAGTTTGCTAGATTATACCCATATTCTGGTTTTCAACCACAATAGTTTTCGTAATTTCTGCAGCAGTCACTTGCTAGTGCAGCAACAACTCCTTTTAAGTTGCCTCCAACTCAGCATCCAAACACGACACAAATTATTGCCCAATAAGGGCGTGGCAGTGGTACCAGAGGCAGAGCCAAAGGTTTTGGCCAGGCTTCCACTAGTCAGTAGGGTGGTCGAGGTCAAGCCAGGGTTTTCCACCTCACTCAGTAGGATGCTCAGGCATCTAATGTCGTCATTGCAGGTATTATTCTAGTCTATTACTTGGATGCTTGGGTTTTATTTGATATGGATGCCATACACTCTTTCGTGTTCCTTGTTTTGCTTCGAAGTCATGTTGGCAAGCTTTAAGGATGGTTTTTTCTTTGTCTATCACCACTCCTCTAAGTGATTTGTTAGACACCAATGTACTTCTTTCTAGTTGTCCAATGTTTGTCAGAGGTAGAGAACTGCTAGTAGAATTAGTGTTATTGGATGTGATGGAGTTTGATGTGATTTTGGATATGGATTGGTTGTCTCAGCACTATGCCGTTGTGGATTGTTGGAGTTAAAAGGTGATTTTTAGAATTCCAGATGAAGAAGAGTTTAAGTTTATGGGTGATAAGAGTTTTGCATCTCAGAATCTCATGTCTGCTATCACGGCTAGGAAGATGCTGAGGAAGGGTTGTCAGGGATATTTAGCATTAGTTAGGGATACTTTTATGGAGAATTTATCACTCATAGATGTTCCTATTATCTGTGAGTTTCCTAATGTTTTTCTTGAGGAGTTGCCAGGTTTACCACCTCACAGAGAGATTGAGTTCTGTATAGATGTGGTTCTAAGCACCACTCCTATCTCGATGACACTCTACAAAATGGCTCTTATAGAGTTGAAAGAGTTGAAGGAGCAGTTGCAGGAATTACTAGATAAGGGTTTCATAAGACCTAGTGTTTCTCCTTGGGGTACACCATTCCTATTTGTGAGGAAGAAGGATGGTACCCCAAGACTATGTATAGATTACAAAGAACTGAATAAGGTGACAGTGAAGAACAAGTATCCTCTTCCGAGGATAGATGATATGTTTAATTAGCTTTAGGGTGCACAGTTCTTTTCTAAGATTGACTTGAGGTTAGGTTATCATTAGTTGCGGATCAATGAGGCTAATGTTACTAAAATCGCATTCCGCACTCGATATAGCCACTATGAGTTTTTAGTGATGTCATTTGGGTTGACTAATGCACCAGTTGCTTTTATGGATTTGATGAATAGAGCATTTAGACCATTTATGGTAGTCTTCATTAATGATATAGTGGTGTATTCGAAGAGCATGGAGGAGCACGTATATCACTTGAGGACTGTACTACAGACACTGAGAGAACATCAACTTTATGCTAAATTCTTAAAGTGTGAATTCTAGTTAGAGAGTGTTGCATTCCTTGGACACGTGGTGTCTAAAGATGGTATCCATGTTGATCCACAGAAGATAGAGGCAGTGTTTGAGTGGCCCAAACTGACGACAGTCACTAAGATTCATAGTTTTTTGGGTTTGGCCTGGTATTATAGGAGATTTATGTAGGATTTTTCTAGAATTATAGCTCCTATGACTCGCTTGACTTAGGAGAATGTGAAGTTTGAGTGGTCAGATGCTTGTGAGAACAGTTTTTAGTTGCTAAAGGATAAGTTGATCACAGCTCTAGTTTTGGCTTTACCTAATGGAGTAGATAAATTCACTTTGTATTATGATGCCTCTAGAGTTGGCCTATGTTGTGTGTTAATGCATAATGGTAGGGTGATAGCTTATGCTTTGAGGTAATTGAGAAAGTATGAACAGAATTATCTTACTCATAACCTAGAGATGGCTGCAGTGATTTTTGCTCTCAAGATTTGGAGACATTTTTTATACGGGGTGACTTGTGAGATTTTCATTAATCACAAGAGCCTTAAGTACATTTTTCAGTAGAGAGATATGAATTCGAGGTAGAGAAGATGGTTAGAACTCCTGAAGGACTATGATTATAAGATCCTTTATCATCCAGGCAAGGCTAATGTGGTAGCAGATGCCTTGAGTAGGAAGTTCTTAGGTAGTCTTGCTCACATTAGTGTAGAGAGGAGATCATTGATCCAAGAGTTGCACCAGTTAGTGGATCAAGGTCTGATGATGAAGATTAGCAGATCTGGTGGATTGTTAGCTCAGTTTAGAGTTTGATTAGTGTTTAGAGATAGGATTAAGGCAGCTCAGGGCCGAGATCCTATTCTAGCAGAGCTTGTAAAGAATATTCATGCAAGGAAGTTCACTGATTTCACACTTCATGATGATGGTGTTTTGTGGATCAGTGGTAGGTTATGCATTCTTAATGTGGATAATTTGAGAGAAGAGATCCTTGAGGAAGCACATTCTACAGCCTACATCATACATCTAGGTGTCACTAAGATGTACCATAGTATCAAAGATTTGTATTGGTGGTATGGACTGAAGAAGGATGTAGCTGATTTTGTTGCTAAGTGCTTGACGTGTCAGCAAGTGAAAGCTGAACATCAAAATCCTTTTAGGAAGCTTTAGCCACTTCCTATTCCTGAGTGGAAGTGGGAGATAATTGCTATGGATTTTGTGGTTGGGTTACCTCATTCAAGGATAGGTACGATTCCATTTAGGTGATTATGGATAGGTTGACCAAGTTTTCTCATTCTTGCCTATGAAAGCCACTTATTCTGTAGCTAAGTTAGTGAAGCTATATGTTAAGCATATTTTATGCCTTCATGGAGTACTTGTGTCCATTGTATTTGATGGAGGTTTAGTGTTTGCCTCTCATTTTTTATAGAAGTTGCATGAAGCAATGGGCACCAGGCTTGATTTCAGTACTACTTTTCACCCTCAGACAGATGGTCAGTCTGAGAGGACGATCCAGACATTAGAAGATATGTTAAGGATGTGTGTATTGTATCTGGGAGGTAGTTGGGATGATCATTTACCGCTTGTGGAGTTTGCATATAATAACAACTACTATAGCAGTATTAAGATGGCACCGTATGAGGCATTGTATAGAGGAAAGTGTAGATCCCCTTTGAGTTGGGATGAGATTAGAGAGAGAGCATTGACTAGACCTAAAATGGTTTAGGATGCTATTGAGAAGGTTATTGTGATTAAAAGGAGATTAGAGATCACAACTAACAGATAGAAGAGCTATGCGGATCTGAGATACAGAGATGTGGAGTTTTAGGTTGGAGACTATGTATTCCTGAAGGTGTCTCCGATAAAGGGTGTGATGAGATTTGGCAAGAAGGGGAAGCTAGCACCGAGATATATTGGACCGTTCAAGATTTTGGAGAGAGTGGGCATAGTTGCATATCGGTTGGCTTTGTCCTTAAATTTGTCTTAAGTGCATCTAGTGTTCCATATCTCGATGCCGGGAAAGTATATTTCGGACCCTTCACACATGTTGCAGCCTAATAGTGTGGAAGTTAATGAAGACTTGACGTACGAGGAGGAACCAGTTGCGATAGTAGACTATTAAGTTCATTAATTGCATTCTAAGCAGATTCTGATGGTCAAGGTGTTGTGGCAAAGCAACAACATCGAGGAGCACACTTGGGAGACAAAAGCTAAGATGTGAGCTTCTTACCTTTATCTCTTTCCTCGATAATTCTTATTTTTGTTCTTTTCTTTGAATTCAAGGACAAATTCTTATAAGGATGGAAGATTGTAATGACCCTGTATTTTAAATAATATAAAATTATTTTGATATATGCAATGTTAATAAAATTTTAAATTTTAATTATATATTATTGTTATTATTTATGAATATTATTTATTTATTTTATTCTAAGAATTTTGTTTATGTAAAATAATTTATTTAGGAGTTCTATTATTTAAATATGTTAAATTTATTATTGTTACTATTAATTTAAATATTATTACTATTATTATTATTATTTCATTGTTATTGTCATTATTATTATGTGTTAATATTATTATTGTCAAATGTGCATGTGATATGCATAGTGTGTTGTATGTATGTATGTATGTATGTATGTGTGTATGTATATATATATGTATGTATGTATGTATGTATGTATGTATGTATATACAAGTTGTGTATATTGTTTCTTCTTCTTCTTCTTTTTCTTTCCCCTCCCTTTCTTCCCCCATTTGCAATGCCAACCAGCACTGCCCAAAGTTCCACTAGTGCCACCTACAGCCACCTAAGCTCACCACCACCTCCTCTCTTCCTTCCGTTGTCGCCTGAAGCCGCGGAGTCGCTGGAAATTAAAGAGAGACCAAGAGCTGCTATAATACCACCGACAAGTCTCCAATCATTTCAGCTCGTGTTCTTAGACTCTTTTGAATCCTTGAGCTCCGGTGAGTTCATTTCCGAGCTTGGTTTGAGCTTAATCTCCCTTTATTGTGAGTTATCTCAAGTTTTTAGTTTGTCTATTTTAGGTTTTATTTTTTTTTTGAGCTTGATATTAATTGATTTATGAATTCTTGCTTAAGAAATGTTGTTCATGGTAACTTTAGCTTCTCAAAAATAATTTTTGTTTATTTTTTTGAATTAATTTGAATTATGGGTAATTTTTTATTATTTTAATATTAAAATATTGAATTTTTGATAATTATGTTAATTAATTATTTTTAATGGAAATTTAGTTAAATTAGTGTTATTAATTTGAGTTAATAATTTTATAATTTGTAAAATAATTTTTAGTGAATTTATATAATTGTTGAGAATATTATTATTATTATGTGAATTTTGTATATATAGTTTAATTGTGTTTTTTTTTTTTGAAATTATAGTTAAATAATATGTTTTAAGTGATTTTAGAATTATATAGGGTATTAAAATGATTTTTATAAATTATTTACTATTTTTAACTAATTAATACTAATTTTTGATAATTATATTCAAATAATATACTATTTACTATTTTAGTGATTAAATTGATTTTTAATTATTTTTATTATATAATTAAGTTATTTGAGTATATAAAAGTGAATTTTATTATTATGTTGGATTATTGAAAAAATTGATTTTTTATGAATATTATATTATTATTTGAGATTTTTATTTAATTATTGTGGAAAGAATTATATTTAGTGATTTAATGTTTAAATGTATTATATTTTGGTATTTTATGGAATTTAATGATTTTTAATATATTTATTATTTTATATTTATTTTTGGGAATCGTGAACCTCGGTTGGGAATTTGTACAGTTTGGGATCCTAACCCGAGGTGTTGAGCTTTGTGGTGATTAGAAGTGTGTTTTCCTTGCAAGATCGACTCTACTATCAGTAGAGAGATATTCGTTTTACAGAGGAGGTTTTACAAAATTTTCAATAGAATTCTCGTAAAATGTGACTTTGGGTTGATCCTGAATTTATGTGCTTGTCTGAGTTTTGAATTCCTAGATCAAGTCTTTCTTTAGAATTCTTAGAAGTATAAGTTAGAAATTATTCTTATTGTTATTATTATTTATTTTCTAGTTGTGCCAAGACCGAGGCTTATCGGAGCAAGCCCATCGAGTCAGTCTTGTGGAGCGTAAACTTGTGAGTTATTTTTCTATATATACATTCCATATAGAATACATGCTTTTGAGAATCCATGTTTTTATTATGTTTTGATATGAATTATTACGTTAAATAAAGAAGTATATTATTAGTATACTTTAGGTATATTTTTGGTATATGTGACATTTTACTTAGCTTGTTTTTTTTATATAATTTGTATATATATGACATATATACATTAGCAAGTTTTAGTATTTAGCATATTTTAGTATATATATACATTAAGTATATTTGTCATATATTCAGCATATGCATTTAATATATTCTTGGTATATTTATGGTATACATTTTGTATATAAGTGGTATATCCTTTTTAAATGAATGCCACTTGTATTTTAATTATGCATTTTACTATTTTTCATAATTATAAGAATAATTTGAAGGATAACAGTAAAACATTACCTAGTGGGTTACGCTAGGACTGTTGCGCGACAGTACGGTAGAATTAGGTTGAGAATCTGATATTGTTATTGAGATATTGGTTTTGGGAAAGGCTGACTATGGATCCTCGATTGACCAAGTGTACTCGGGGCTAGTCATGCCGGTAGTGAGATTGCGAAACCTCGATTGACCTACTGTGCTCGAGGCCAGTCTGCTACATTAATGTAATAACCCTGGTTTTTAAATTATTTTATTATATAATGAGATATGCAATGTTAATAAAAATTTAAAAGTTAAATTTAATTATTTTACTATTTTGTGATTTATTATCATTATTTTATGTTTAATTTGATTTTCTATGTAAATATTATTTGGTCGTTAAATTTGCATGGCTATTTTAACATTATTAATTCTATTATTGTTTTATTAAATTTCACTATTTATTTTGTTAACAATTTTTTTTATTTATTTTATTGTTATTTTATGTATTATAATTATATATTATAATGATTAGGGTTTATGTGCATGTGTGTGTTTATCATTATATATGTGAGTGTATATGTGTATATATATATATAAGATATTTTATTATTGTGTGGTGAGAATATATATATATGTATATATATATGTGTGTGTGTGTATATATATATATATATATATTATTATTATTATTATTATTATTATTATTTTATGTGGTGGAGATTTTTTTAATATAAAGTTTTATCATTATATTAATATAGATTATTGTAATATCTCGAGTTTTTAAATAATTTTAAAATGCATCGAGATATGTAGTGTTAATAATTTTCTATATATTTATGATTATTTAATGAGTTTATTATTTATTTAAGTCATTTTTAATTATTTTAATTATTTTTAAGTCCTTTACATAAAATTTTCCCGAGAATTGTATTTTCGGGAAAATTAAGACGTAAATAAATAAATATTAATTATTTTAAGCGGTTTTATGAAGTTGCATGAGTTCATGCACGATTTTAAAGTGTCGAATAAAACATTTACGAACACATGCATTTAAATTAAAATTAGGGTTTATTTTAATTAAATTATATTATATTATATAGTTTTAATATTAATTAAGTGTGTATATATGTATATATGTGTAATATCTCGTGTTTTTAAAATATTTTTTTACACTGTACCGGGATATGCAGTGTTAATAATTTCTGTATATTATATGATATTTTTACGAGTTAATATGTATTTAAAATCTATTTTTATTACTGTGTATTATTTTCAGTGTTTTACGTAAAATTTTCCCGGGACTTGCATTTTTGGGGAAATTTTCACGTAAATAATGTATTATTAATTGTTTTAAATGTATTTTCGGACTTGCATGAACTCATGCATATTTTTAAATTATTAAATAAAGCCTGTGTGTGTATATTTATTTAATTAGGGTTTAATATTACCCTATTATTATATTAATTATTTATTAGTTTTATTGTTATTTAATTATTTTTATTTAGTATAAATTATTAAAATATTAAATTTTTATGTGTGTGGTGTATATTTGATGTGTGTAATTTAATATTATTTTAATATATAGTGTAAAGTATATATATATACATATATACATTAAAAATTGTCAAAATTACAAAAGTTTGGAAAATTACAAAACTGCCCCCGTGAGCTTCTTCTTCCTCCCGACCGCTCCCTTCACCGTCCGGTCACTGCTACTACCGTTTCTTCACCGTGGGTGTGCCGTCCGGTGTGCCACCACCTTCCCCAGCCTTCCTTGCCGCCTGTGGTAGCCATTTCCGGCGCCTGGAAGCCATTTTTGGCCGGAGAAGTCGAAAGTCGATTCATCGTCGATCACGCCGATTTCGACCACCGTTTTTGACACCACCAGTCTCTTTCTTCTCCTTGAGCTCTGGTGAGTGTGATTCTAGCTTTGGTTTGAGCTAAAATGGTTTAGATTTGCTTAGGTTTCGATTTTTCAATTTCGGTCACATTAGGGTTATTGATTTTTTTTGAGCTTCGAATTGGATGACTCATGAAAACTCCCTTCACAAATGTTGTTCCTAGTAGCTCAATCTACATGTATGAATTTTTTTAGAATTTTTGGAGATTGTTTGGATTTTTGGGTATTTTTGAATATTTTAATATTATTTTCTAATTTTCGGAAATTAATTATTTAAATTATGAAATTGGAGTTTATGGTTGAATTAGGTGTTGAAATGAATTATAGGAATTTATTTGGAATTTTTATGAATTTCTAAGTATTTATTTTGAATTATTGAAGTTTATGTGATTTTGAGAAATTAGGGTTAATTGTGTTTTAAATTGAATTTAATTGGTTAATTGAGTTTAATTATTGATATTATTGATAAATATGTTGAGAAAATTAATTTTGGATAATTGTATAATTTTTGGTGAATTTTTGAAGTAATTTAAGTATATTTATATATATATGGGTATTTTGGTAATTTTACCCTAAATTGGCTAAAAATGTAATTTAATTGGTTTTAATAGTTATTTAAGGTATAAAAATGATTTCTACAAAATATTTGGTATTTTTAACTAATTAAAACTATTTTTCGTGAATTATTTTCAATTATATATATAATATACTGTTTTTCTAATAAAATGAGTTTTTATCGGTTTTTACAGTGTTTTAAGGTTAATTATGTAATTTCTACCTATGAGATGTATTTCTAGGTTTTAAGGATATTTTTGGTATATCTGGAATTATTCTGTGTTTGTGGACCCCGATCGGTGGACTGTAGTTTGGAGTCCGACCGTGGGATTTTGGTTATGCCTTGTGTAGTTTTTCGAAGTGTATTTCTTTGCAGGGTCGGCTCTACTCTTTTGAGTAGAGAGATGTCCATTTTACAGGGGAGGTTCTGCCGAATTTTTGGTAGAATTCTCATAAAACGTGATATCCAGTCGAACCCTAAATTCTGTTTCCGTATTTTAATACTCTAGATCGAATTCTAGGATTTCTATTAGGTTTATTCTAATGTCTGTCGTTATTTATTTGTTTAGTTGCACCGAGACCGAGGGCTAGTGGACCAGTCCCGTCGGACCTGTCTCGTGGAGCGCATTAGGTGAGTTACTATACTATATATATATGCTTAGGATGCATGATTTAGAAATGCATGTTTTATGTTGATTAAATATGCATAAATAATTTGATTATTTCTTAAGTTTACATTAAGTATATTTTTGGTTTATTTTTGGTATATATTAAATTATATGCATGTTTTGTAAATAAAATATATTTAAAATGTTTTTAAATATATTTCGAGCTTAAGTTATAATTTGACTGGATTTATTTGACGTATATATACTCGAAATATACCTGGTTTACTTTTGGTATATTTCTGGTATATATATGGATTATAATGTTATTCCATTTGCATTCATGCATCATTTACTTTTGTGAATGAATGATTTATATTATTAATGATGAAGGATATCGATAGAACGTGCTACCTAGTGGGCAGCACCAGGACCGAGTACGTACCGGTACGCCTATAGCATTTAGGCTATATTGCTAACTAATTATGGATATTGATTTGATATGATTATTGATATGTGAGATGTGGTTTGGAGGTGTGATTGCTGGAGCTCGGTTGACCAAGTGTCTCGGGGCCAATCACACTGGCAGTCAGACTGCTGGAGCTCGGTTGACTTAGTGTCTCGGGGCCAGTCTACTATCCAAATGGATTAAGTGGATATATTTGGAATAAGCGAGCCTGTATGGCTAGAGTGTTGTTTAACACTATTTTTGAGGTTGCGATATTCTAGGGTTCTATATGATCCTTCATAAACTGGGGTTTTTCAATAAAATGTATAAAACTGATTTTTCTGCATCTGTATGAATTTGCCTGTATATATACATATTAGATATGTATTATTGACTGTATGCATTGTCATTTAGAGTGTATGTATATATATTATAGTAATTCACTCAGTGAGGTCTGACTCCCCTCCGTTGACTATTTTTCAGGAGAGTCAACATCTTCAGACCTCAGTAGCAGGTCGATACGTCGGATTTCTTCTGCCCCGGCTTCTTTATGTAAATTATTTACTTGAGTCTTATTTATTTTATCTAGACACTGCAGTAGTTGTGAATTTAAGTATTGTATTTCATGTATTTTATTTGAAAGAGATGTATTATATTGAAACTGGATTTGTATTAAAGACTATATATATATGATGAGATGAGATTTGAATTAAATCCAGTTGATGGAAATGTTATTATTATATTTATGATTTTTATTTCCACTGCATATTATATGGTTATTGTTATTATTGCATGAGTTATTTTATTTTTAGGCTTGCTACGGGTTCTGGATTTGAAAGAATTCTCGTTCCCTAGCGCTGGTCATGGCCCCTGTTTTGGGTCATGACAAAGTTGGTATCAGAACGGAGTTCTGTGTCAAGGCTTAGTTATGAGAGTTGTGGCCCTAGTTTTAAAGTTGTGTTTTCTTCTGGTAACTACTGCAGTGTATTAGGTTCGAGTATGTCTTGATAAGTATTCCTTGCTGTAGTTTTCAGTGTTATTCCTCCATTGTCTATTTTGTCTGAATCTTTCCGTTTGTCTTTTCAGAATGAGGAGGCGAGCGCGTGTCGCTCCACCGGTCGTTGAGGCCGAGGATGATGAGTCTTTTCAGGATGAGGTTTTACCTCCTGAGCAGCCAGTTAGACGTAGAGGTCGTGGCAGAGGTAGACCTCGAGGAGCGGCAGGTCGCCGTAGGCAGAGAGAGTTACAGGACGAGGAGCCTGTTGAGCCTGAGTTTGATGTTCCTGTTCCTCCAGTTGTTCAGCCTGTTCAACCTGCCTATCAGCAGGGTATGTCTGACCCTGAGGCAGCTTTGTTCTGTGCCTGAGTTGGCAGGATTGCTTTTGATGGTACTTCCGATCCGTTAGATTTTCTGCATGCGATTGAGACTAGGACTCGGACTGCTCATACCGAGTACTAGCGGATCATGATTGTTGAGTTGTCTGTTGAGGGACCAGCTCTAGATTGGTTCATTCAGATGATCCAGCCCTATATGATGATGATGACATGGGCTCAGTTTCGAGAGCGGTTGATGAGGAGATTCTGTCTAGAGCCTCTTCGTTTGAGTTATCGTATCCGTCTGACCAGTATTTCTCATGGAGATCGATATGTAGAGGAGTATACCTGAGAGTTTCTTCGTCTGGGTAGATATACTGAGGATCTGATGGGAGATCAGTATTTCACTGTCACTACGTATGTTACTGGTTTGGGTTCAGCTTTTGCTGGTATGCCTACAACAGGCCTTACTCTCGAGTCTATGATTGAGCTAGCCAAGGAGATTGAGCTGAGATTAGTTAGGCAGGGAGCGATGCCTGATTATTACCAGTTGGGAGTTCAGTCGAGTGGATTGCAGGCTACTCCGTATTCGAGTTTTCATGTTGGTTTAAGTAGTCAGCAGCGAGGTCCGACTCAGCAGAGTCAGAGACAGCAGCAGCGAGTGCATCGGAGCAGTAGACATGGCCATGGAGGTCAGCATAGATCGTTCAGATTTGGGTCAGGTGCCTCGAGCAACAGCAGTGGTCGTAGTTCTGGATCAGCGGCCAGTGTTTGTCAGACTTGTGGTAGAGTCCATCAGGGACCGTGTTATTTGACATCGCTGACATGCTTCAGATGCGGGCAGACAGGACATTTTGCCAGATCGTGTCCTTATTCCGATTATCAGCAGCAGCAGATTTCACGATTCCCACAGTAGTCGATTGCTAGTGCAGCACCCGTGCCATTTCAGTTACCACCAGCCCAGCATCAGAGTTCCACTCAGTTTGTTCCACAGCAAAGTCGTGGTAGAGGTACTAGAGGAGGTGCCAGAGGTGTTGGCCAGGCTTCTACCAGTCAGCAGGGAGGTCGAGGTCAGGCCAGAGTTTTTCATCTTACTCAGCAGGATCCTCAGGCATCTAATGCAATCGTGGCAGGTATTATTTCTGTTTGTTACCTGGATGCTTGGGTTTTGTTTGATCCGGGTGCCACGCATTCGTTTGTTTCTCCCATTTTTGCTTCTAAATCTTGTTGGCAAGCTTCGAGGATGGCTTTTCCTTTGTCTGTTGCCACTCCTCTGAGCGATTCCTTGGACGCCGATATTGTTCTTTCTGGTTGTCCAGTTCTCGTGGGAGATAGAGAATTATCCGCTGATTTGATTTTGTTGGATGTGATGGAGTTTGATGTTATTTTGGGAATGGATTGGTTATCTTAGCACTATGTCATGGTAGATTGCAGGAATAAGGAGGTGACTTTTAGAATTCCTGGTGAAGTAGAGTTTAAGTTTGTTGGTGATAGGAGTTCAGCACCTCAGAATCTTATTTCTGCTATTACAGCTAGGAAGTTATTAAAGAAAGGTTGTCAGGGGTTTTTGGCATTGGTTAGGGATATGTTAGTGGAGAAGTTGTCACTCACAGATGTTCCTGTTGCTTGTGAGTTTCCTGATGTTTTTCCCGAGGAGTTGCCAGGTTTACCACCTCACAGAGAGATTGAGTTCTGTATAGATGTGGTCCCAAGTACTACTCCTATATCTATGCCACCCTATCGTATGGCTCCTGCAGAGTTGAGAGAGTTGAAGGAGCAGTTGTAAGAGTTGTTGGATAAAGGTTTTATCAGACCTAGTGTTTCTCCTTGGGGTGCACCAGTCCTGTTTGTGAAGAAGAAGGATGGTACCCTGAGACTGTGCATTGACTACAGAGAGTTGAATAAGGTGACAGTGAAGAACAAGTATCCTCTCCCGAGGATAGATGACTTGTTTGATCAGTTACAGGGTGCACAGTTCTTTTCTAAGGTTGACTTGAGGTCGGGTTATCATCAGTTGCGGATTAGTGAATCCGATATTCCTAAGACAACATTCCACACTCGATATGGCCATTATGAGTTTCTGGTGATGTCTTTTGGTTTGACTAATGCACCAGCATCTTTTATGGATTTGATGAATAGGGTATTCAGACCGTATGTGGATTAGTTTGTGGTAGTCTTCATTGATGATATACTAGTATATTCGAGGAGTATGGAAGAGCACGTATATCATTTGAGGATTGTACTACAGACATTGAGAGATCATCAGCTTTATGCTAAATTCTCGAAGTGTGATTTCTGGATGGAGAGTGTTTCTTTTCTTGGACACGTAGTGTCTAAAGAAGGTATTCAGGTTGATCCACAGAAGATTGAGGCAGTATCTGAATGGCCTAGACCGACTTCTGTTACAGAGATTCAGAGTTTTCTGGGTTTAGCCGGGTATTATAGGCTGTTTGTGCAGGATTTTTCCAGGATAGCAGCCCCTATGACTCGCTTAACTCAGAAGAATGTTAGATTCGAGTGGTCAGAAGCTTGTGAGAATAGTTTTCAGTTGTTGAAGGAGAAGTTGACCATAGCGCCAGTATTAGCTTTGTCTAATAGTATGGATAAGTTCACAGTTTACTGTGATGCCTCTAGAATTGGTCTTGGTTGTGTGTTGATGCAGAATGGAAGGGTGATAGCCTATGCTTCGAGGCAGTTAAAGAAACATGAGCAGAACTATCCTACACATGATTTTGAGATGGCTGCAGTGATCTTTACTTTGAAGATTTGGAGACATTATTTGTACGGGGTGACTTGTGAGATATTTACTAATCACAAGAGCCTTAAGTACATTTTCCAGCAGCGAGATTTGAATTTGAGGCAGAGAAGATGGTTGGAATTGTTGAAGGATTATGATTGCGAGATTCTTTACCATCCGGGTAAAGCTAATGTGGTAGCAGATGCCTTGAGTAGGAAGTCCTCAGGTAGTCTTGCTCACATCGGTGTTGAGAGGAGACCATTGATCCGGGAGTTGCATCTGTTGGTGGATCAAGGTCTGATGATGAAGATTAGTAGATCAGGTGGACTGCTAGCTCAGTTTAAAGTACGATCTATACTGAGGGATAGGATTAAAGCAGCTCAGAGCCGAGATCCTATTCTAGAAGAGCTTGCAGAGAATATCAGAGCAGGGAAGTTCACTGATTTCACACTCGATGATGACGGTGTGTTGTGGATCAGTGGTAGATTGTGTGTTCCTGACGTGGATGATTTGAGAGAAGAGATTTTAGAGGAAGCACATTCTACAGCTTACATCATTCATCCAGGTGTTACTAAGATGTACCACAGTATCAGAGATCTATACTGGTGGGATGGATTGAAGAAGGATGTCGCTGATTATGTTGCTAAGTGCTTGACGTGTCAGCAAGTGAAAGTCGAACATCAGAAGCCTTCTGGGAAGCTTCAGCCTCTTCCTATTCCCGAGTGGAAGTGGGAAAGGATATCTATGGATTTTGTGGTCGGTTTACCTCATTCGAAGGATGGATACGATTCTATTTGGGTGATTGTAGACAGGTTGATGAAGTCTGCACATTTCTTGCCAGTGAAAGCCACATATTCAGTTGCTAGATTGGCGAAGTTGTATGTGAAGCATATTATGTGCCTTCATGGAGTACCTGTGTCCATTGTATCAGATAGAGGTTCGGTGTTTACTTCTCGTTTTTGGCAGAAGTTGCAAGAAGCGATGGGCACTAGGTTGGATTTCAGTACTGCTTTTCATCCTCAGACAGATGGTCAGTCTGAGAGGACGATCCAGACACTGGAAGATATGTTGAGGATGTGTGTCCTGGATTTGGGAGGTAGCTGGGATGATCATTTGTCACTTGTTGAGTTTGCATATAATAACAGCTACCATAGCAGTATTGGTATGGCACCATATGAGGCTTTGTATGGAAGGAAATGTAGATCCCCTCTGAGTTGGAATGAAATTGGTGAGAGAGTTTTGACTGGACCTGAGATGGTTCAAGATGCTGCAGAGAAAGTCACCGTGATTAAACGAAGATTAGAGACCGCAGTTAGCAGACAGAAGAGTTATGCGGATCCTAGGCGCAGAGATGTGGAGTTTCAGGTTGGAGATTTTGTTTTTCTGAAGGTATCTCCGATGAAGGGTGTGATGAGATTTGGTAGGAAGGGTAAGTTAGCACCGAGATACATTGGACCGTTTGAGATTCTGGAGAGAGTTGGCGCTGTTACATATCGATTGGATTTGCCTCCGAGTATGTCACAAGTGCATCCAGTATTTCATATCTCGATGTTGAGGAAGTATATCTCAGACCCTTCACACGTGTTGCAACCTGACAGTGTAGAAGTGAGTGAAGATTTAACGTTTGTGGAAGAACCTGTGGCGATCGTTGATTATCAAGTTCGACAGTTGCGATCGAAGCAGATTCCGATGGTCAAGGTTCTGTGGCGTAGTGACAAAGTCGAAGAGCATACGTGGGAGACTGAAGCTGAGATGAGAGCTACTTACCCGTATCTCTTTCCTTCTTGATCTTGTTTTCTGGAATTCGGGGACGAATTCTTGTAAGGGGGGAAGACTGTAATATCCCGTGTTTTTAAAATATTTTTTTACACTGTACCGGGATATGCAATGTTAATAATTTCTGTATATTATATGATATTTTTACGAGTTAATATGTATTTAAAACCTATTTTTATTACTATGTATTATTTTCAATGTTTTACGTAAAATTTTCCCGGGACTTGCATTTTCGGGGAAATTTTCACGTAAACAATGTATTATTAACTGTTTTAAATGTATTTTCGGACTTGCATGAACTCATGCGTATTTTTAAATTATTAAATAAAGCTTGTGTGTGTATATTTATTGAATTAGGGTTTAATATCACCCTAATATTATATTAATTATTTATTAGTTTTATTGTTATTTAATTATTTTTATTTAGTATATATTATTAAAATATTAAATTTTTATGTGTGTGGTGTATATTTGATGTGTGTAATTTAATATTATTTTAATATATAGTGTAAAGTATATATATATATACATATATACATTAAAAATTGTCAAAATTACAAAAGTTTGGAAAATTACAAAACTGCCCCCGTGAGCTTCTTCTTCCTCCCGATCGCTGCCTTCACCGTCCGATCGCTGCTACTGCCATTTCTTCACCGTGGGTGTGCCGTCCGGTGTGCCACCACCTTCCCCAGCCTTCCTCGCCGCCTGTGGTAGCCATTTCCGGTGCCTGGAAGCCATTTTTGGCCGGAGAAGCCGAAAGTCGATTCATCGTCGATCATGCCGATTCTGGCCACCGTTTTCGACACCACCGGTCTCTTTCTTCTCCTTGAGCTCCGGTGAGTGTGATTCTAGCTTTGGTTTGAGCTAAAATGGTTTAGATTTGCTTAGGTTTCGATTTTTCAATTTCGGTCATATTAGGGTTTTTGATTTTTTTTGAGCTTCGAATTGGATGATTCGTGAAAACTCCCTTCACAAATGTTGTTCCTAGTAGCTCAATCTACATGTATGAATTTTTGTAGAATTTTTGGAGATTGTTTGGATTTTTGGGTATTTTTGAATATTTTAATATTATTTTCTAATTTTCGGAAATTAATTATTTAAATTATGAAATTGGAGTTTATGGTTGAATTAGGTGTTGAAATGAATTATAGGAATTTATTTGGAATTTTTATGAATTTCTAAGTATTTATTTTGAATTATTGAAGTTTATGTGATTTTGAGAAATTAGGGTTAATTGTGTTTTAAATTGAATTTAATTGGTTAATTGAGTTTAATTATTGATATTATTGATAAATATGTTGAGAAAATTAATTTTGGATAATTGTATAATTTTTGGTGAATTTTTGAAGTAATTTAAGTATATTTATATATATAGGGGTATTTTGGTAATTTTACCCTAAATTGGCTAAAAATGTAATTTAATTGGTTTTAATAGTTATTTAAGGTATAAAAATGATTTCTACAAAATATTTGGTATTTTTAACTAATTAAAACTATTTTTCGTGAATTATTTTCAATTATATATATAATATACGATTTTTCTAATAAAATGAGTTTTTATCGGTTTTTACAGTGTTTTAAGGTTAATTATGTAATTTCTACCTATGAGATGTATTTCTAGGTTTTAAGGATATTTTTGGTATATCTGGAATTATTCTGTGTTTGTGGACCCCGATCGGTGGACTGTAGTTTGGAGTCCGACCGTGGGATTTTGGTTATGCCTTGTGTAGTTTTTCGAAGTGTATTTCTTTGCAGGGTCGGCTCTACTCTTTTGAGTAGAGAGATGTCCGTTTTACAGGGGAGGTTCTGTCGAATTTTTGATAGAATTCTCGTAAAACGTGATATCCAGTCGAACCCTAAATTCTGTTTCCGTATTTTAATACTCTAGATCGAATTCTAGGATTTCTATTAGGTTTATTCTAATGTCTGTCGTTATTTGTTTGTTTAGTTGCGCCGAGACCGAGGGCTAGTGGACCAGGCCCGTCGGACCTGTCTCGTGGAGCGCATTAGGTGAGTTACTATACTATATATATATGCTTAGGATGCATGATTTAGAAATGCATGTTTTATGTTGATTAAATATGCATAAATAATTTGATTATTTCTTAAGTTTACATTAAGTATATTTTTGGTATATATTAAATTATATGCATGTTTTGTAAATAAAATATATTTAAAAAATTTTTAAATATATTTCGAGCTTAAGTTATAATTTGACTGGATTTATTTGACGTATATATACTCGAAATATACCTGGTTTACTTTTGGTATATTTCTGGTATATATATGGATTATAATGTTATTCCATTTGCATTCATGCATCATTTACTTTTGTGAATGAATGATTTATATTATTAATGATGAAGGATATTGATAGAATGTGCTACCTAGTGGGCAGCACTAGGACCGAGTACGTACCGGTACGCCTATAGCATTTAGGCTATATTGCTAACTAATTGTGGATATTGATTTGATATGATTATTGATATGTGAGATGTGGTTTGGAGGTGTGATTGCTGGAGCTCGGTTGACCAAGTGTCTCGGGGCCAATCACACTGGCAGTCAGACTGCTGGAGCTCGGTTAACTTAGTGTCTCGGGGCCAGTCTACTGTCCAAATGGATTAAGTGGATATATTTGGAATAAGCGAGCCTGTATGGCTAGAGTGTTGTTTAACACTATTTTTGAGGTTGCGATATTCTAGGGTTCTATATGATCCTTCATAAACTGGGGTTTTTTAATAAAATATATAAAAATGATTTTTTTGCATCTGTATGAATTTGCCTGTATATATACATATTAGATATGTATTTTTGACTGTATGCATTGTCATTTAGAGTGTATGTATATATATTATAGTAATTCACTCAGTGAGGTCTGACTCCCCTCCATTGACTATTTTTTAGGAGAGTCAACATCTTCAGACCTCAGTAGCAGGTCGATACGCCGGATTTCTTTCGCCCCGGCTTCTTTATGTAAATTATTTACTTGAGTCTTATTTATTTTATCTAGACACTGTAGTAGTTGTGAATTTAAGTATTGGATTTCATGTATTTTATTGTAAAGAGATGTATTATATTGAAACTGGATTTGTATTAAAGACTATATATATGTGATGAGATGAGATTTGAATTAAATCCAGTTGATGGAAATGTTATTATTATATTTATGATTTTTATTTCCGCTGCATATTATATGGTTATTGTTATTATTGCATGAGTTATTTTATTTTTAGGCTTGCTACGGGTTCCGGATTCGAAAGAATTCCCGTTCCCTAGCGCCGGTCAAGGCCCCTGTTTTGGGTCGTGACAATATGTGTATATATATTATAAAAATGTGTGTATGGTGCATATTTATTGTGTGTATTATATTATATATTAAAATAATATAAACTTATATATATATATATATATATATATATATATATATATATATATATATATATATAAAGTTTGAAATAATTACCATTGTGCCATTGACAGCTCCTCCTTTTTCCCCAATCGATCTTCACCATTTTCGTTGCCTGCAAGTCCATTCCTTCACCACCAGTGTGCCTCCTGGCGTGCCACCTTCCCTTCCAGCCATTCCTGAAGTCCAAAGCATCCATTTTCGGTGAGTTTGGCCGAATTTTCATTGAGTTGCTAAAAGTTGCCATTAACATCGTTCAAGCACTTTTCGGCCATCGTTTTGAGCCTCACAGGTCTCTATCTCTTCCATGAGCTCCGGTGAGTGCATTTTCAAGCTTTGTTTCACTTGAAATGGTCTAGATTTCCCTAGGTTTTGAATTTTCAATTTCGGCCATTTACAGTTTTTGATTTTTTTTGAGCTTTGATTTGGTTGATTCATGAAAACTTCCTTTACAAACATTGATCCTTGTACCTTAATCTACCTCTATGAATTTTTGTAGAATTTTTGGGAATTATTTTGATTTTTGTGAATTTTTTATTATTTTATTAATATTTTCTAATTTTCGAAAATTAATTAATTAAATTATGAAATTGTGATTTATTGGTGCTAAAATGAATTTTATAAATTTATTTGTAATTTTTGTGATTTTTATATAATTATTATGAATTTATTTAGTTTTTGTAATTTTTAGAAAATTAGGTTAATTATGTGTTTTATTGAAAATAATTTGTTAATTAAGTATAATTATTGATATTATTGAATTATATGTTGAGAAATTAATTTTTGAGTAATTATATATTTTTGGTGAATTTTTGATTAATTTTAGGGAATTTATATAACTAGGGGTATTTTGGTAATTTAACACTAAATTGGCTAAAAATATAATGAAATTGGTTCTACTAGTTATCTGAGGTATAAAAATGATTTCTACAAATTATTTAGGATTTTTAACTAATTAAAACTATTTTTTGTAAATTATTTTCAAATTATATATAATATATTATTTTTCTAAATAAATTGGTTTTTATCGATTTTTAGTATGTTCTAGAGTTAATTATGTAACTTGGAATTATAAAATGTATTTTGGTCAATATTTATGAATTTATTGAGAATTACCAAATTTTAATAATATTTTATTAAAATTAGGGTTTTTATGTATTTATCGGTAAAATAATTATTTTTAGCGTTTAAATTTCTAATTTGCTACATTTTGATTATTGAAGGGCATTTTTGGTATTTTTAATGTGTTTTGTATTATCTCGTGAATTGTGAACCTCGGTCGGTAGAATTGTAGTTAGGGAGTCCGATCGAGGAGTTGTGTGACTGTGTTTATTCAAAGTGTGTTTCTTTGCAGGACTGGCTCTACTCTTTGAGTAGAGAGATGTCCGTTTTACAGGGGAAGTTCTACTGAATTTTTAGTACAATTCTCAAAATACATGATATATTGTCGAATTCCTATTCTAAATTTGTGTCCATTATTCTTAAACTGAGTCTCTATAATGTCGATAGACTTATTCTGATTCATGTTGTCATTTGTTTGTTTAGTTACATCGAGACCGAGGCCTAGTGGACTAGGCCTGTCGGACCCGTCTCGAGGAGCGCAATAACAGTGAGTTGTTATTCTATATATACTTGTATTAGGATTGCATGTTTTAGAAATGTATGATTTATTTTGGTAAATTATGCATAAATGATTTAATTATTGCTTAAGTTTATTTTGGTATATGATTGGTATATTTTAAATTATATGCATGTTTTATTATGAATTTATACTTAAAATGTTTTTAAGTATATGTATAGCTTATTTTTGGTTTATTTTATAATTAAATTGAATTTACTCGACGTATATGTGTTCGAAATATACCTGGTTTATTTTTGGTATATTTCTAGTATATATATGCTTTATGTTGTTATTTTATTTAATATCATGCATCATTTGTTTTATGAATGTATGTTTTATATAATAATGAAGGATATCAATAGAACGTGCTACTTAGTGGGCAGCACTAAGACCAAGTACGTATCGGTACGACGATAGCATTTAGGCTATATTACTAACCTATTAGTGGATATTGATTGGATTGATTTATATGATGTGAAATGTGATTTGGGAGTTTGATTACTGGAGCTCGGTTGACTAGGGGTCTCGGGGCCAATCACACTAACAGTCAGACTGCTGGAGCTTGATTGACTTAGTGTCTCGGGGCCAATCTACTGTCCAAATGGAATAAGTGAAATTATTTGGAATAAGTGAGCCTGTATGGCTAGAGTGTTATCTAACACTATTTGAGGTTACGATTTTCTAGGGTTCTATTTGATCCTTCATAATCGGATATTATTTTTAGTATATATATAAAATGATTTTGCTACATCTGTGTGATTTTGCCTGTATATATATTTATTATATATACTATTGAATATGTGCATTTGTCATTTAACTAGGCATGTATATATATTATAACAATTCACTCAGTGAGGTCTGACTCCCCTCAGTTGACTATTTTTTTCAGGAGAGTGTACGTCTTCAGACCTCAGTAGCAAACCCATATGCTGGATTTCTTCTGCCTCGGCTTTACTATGTAATATGTTCACTTGACTTTATTTTATAATCTAGACATTGCAGTAGTTGTAGTCATTTTATGGGATTTATGTATCATGTTTATATGAGATATGTATTTTAAAGATTTGAACTGAGATTATATCGAAAGATTATATATATATATATGAGGTGGATTCGTGTTATTAAATTTGTTGGTGGATTTTTATTTTATTTATGAAATTTATTTCAGCTGCAAATTATTTTATTTATGTTATTATTATTATTGCATGTTTTTATTTTATTTTTAGGCTTGCTACGGGTTCCGGATTCGAAAAAATTCCCGTTCCTTAGCGCCGGTCATGGCCCTTGTTTTGAGTTATAACAAAGTTGGTATTAGAGCGGAGTTCTGTGTTAGGGCTTAGTTATGTGAGTTGTGGCCCTAGTTTTCAATATTGTGTTTTCTTTAAAGCTACTGCGATGAATTAGGCTCAAGTATGTCTTGATAAGTATTCCTTGATTTAGTTTTCTGCATATTCCTTCATTGTCTGTTTTGTCTGAACCATTCTGTTTGTCTTTTTAGAATGAGGAGGCAAGCGTGTGTCGCTCCACCGATCATTGAGGCTGAGGATGATGAGTACTTTCAAGATGAGGTTTTACCCCCTGAGCCACCAGTTAGATGCAGAGGTCGTGGCAGAGGTAGACCTCAAGGAGCGGCAGGTCACCGTAGACAAAGAGAGATACAAGATGAGGAGCCTATAGAGCCTGTGTACGAAGATGTTCCTGTACCTTTGGTTGTTTCACCTATTCAGCCTGCCTATCAGCAAGGTATGTCTGACCCTGAGGTAGCTCTATTTTATGCCAGAGTTGGCAGGATTGCTTTCGATAGGACTTTTGATCCTCTGGACTTTCTGTATGTGATCAAGACTAGGACTCGAACTGCTCACATCGAGTACTAGTGGATCATGATCGTTGAGCTGTCTGGTGAGGGACCAGTCCTGGACTGGTTTATTCAGATGATCCAGCCGTACATGATGATGATGACCTAGGCTCAGTTTAAAGAGCAATTTATAAGGAGATTTTGCCTAGAGCCGCTTCGCATGAGTTGCAGACTTTGATTGACCAGCATTTTGCGTGGTGATAGATCTATTAAGGAGTACACCCGAGAGTTCCTCCGGCTGGGTAGATATGCAGAGGATCTGATGTGAGACTAGTATTTCATAGTCACTACCTACATCACTGGATTAGGTTCTGCATTTGCTGGTATGCCTACAGCGGGCCTTACTCTAGAGTCAGTTATTGAGTTGGCCAAGGAGATTGAGCTGAGGCTAGTCAGCAAGGAGCTATGCTTGATTATTACCAATTGGGTGTTCAGTCAGGTGGATTTTAGACTACTCCATAATCTAGTTTTCATATTGGTTCAAGTAGTTGGCAAAGAGGTCCAGCTCAGTAGAGTCAGCGACAGCGGCAGTAGGTACATCAAAGCAGTAGACATGGCTGTATAGGTCAGCTTATGCTGTTCAGACTCGAGTCAGGTGCTTCAAGTAGCAGTAATAGACATAGTTCCGGATCAGCTGCCAGTGTTTGCCAGACCTACGATAGAGTCCATCAAGGATCATGTTACATGATACCACTAACATGCTTCAGATACAAACAGACAGGACATTATGCTAGATCGTGTCCTTATTCCAGGTATCAGCAGCCGTAGATTTCACGATTTCCATAACAGTTGATTGCTAGTGTTGCACCCGTTCCTTTCCAGTTGCCTCCAGCCCAACATCAGAGTTCCACTCAGCTTGTTCCCTAGCAGGGTCATGGTAGAGGTGCCAAAGGTGTTGGCTAGGCTTCTACTAGCTAGTAGGGAGGTTAAGGATAGGCTAGAGTTTTTCATCTCACTCAGCAAGATGCTCAGGCATCTAATGCAGTCGTGGTAGGTATTGTTTCTATCTGTTACCTGGATGCATGGGTTTTGTTTGATTCAGGTGCCACACATTCATTCGTTTCTCCTATTTTTACTTCCAAGTCTTATTGGCAAGCTTCGAGGATGGCTTTTCCCTTATCTGTCGCCACTCCTCTAAGTGATTCTTTGGACACCGATATTGTTCCTTCTGGTTGTGCAGTTCTCATGGGAGGTAGAGAATTATCTGCTGATTTAATCATGTTGGATGTGATGGAGTTTGATGTAATTCTGGGTATGGATTAGTTATCTCAGCACTATGTTGTTGTGGATTGTCAGAGTAAAGAGGTGACTTTCAGAATTCCTAGTGAAGAAGAATTTAAGTTTATGGGTGATAGAAGTTGCCATTCACAAATGTTCCTGTTGCCTGAGAGTTTTCTGATGTTTTTCCTCAGGAGTTGCTAGGTTTACCACCTCACAGAGAGATTGAGTTCTATATAGATATGGTTCTAGGTACTACTTCTATATCTATGCCACCCTACAAAATGGCTTCTGCAGAGTTAAAGGAGTAGTTGCAAGAGTTGTTGGATAAGAGTTTTATCAGACCCAGTGTTTCTCCTTGGGGTGCACCAGTCCTGTTTGTGAAGAAGAAGGATAGTACCTTGAGACTTTGCATTGATTATAGAGAGCTGAACAAGGTGACAGTGAAGAACAAGTATCCTCTTCTGAGGATAGATGACTTGTTTGATTAGCTACAGGGTGCACAGTTCTTTTCTAAGATTGATTTGAGGTCGGGTTATCATTAGTTGCGGATCAGTGAAGCGGATGTTCCTAAAATGGCATTCCGCACTTGATATGGTAACTATGAGTTTTTGGTGATGTCTTTTGGCTTGACTAATGCACCGGCAACTTTTATGGACCTGATGAACAGGGTATTCAGATTGTATGTGGATCAGTTTATGGTAGTCTTCATTGATGATATACTGGTGTATTCGAGGAGTATGGAAGAGCATGTATATCACTTAAGGACTGTACTACAGACACTGAGAGAACATCAACTTTAAGCAAAATTCTAGAAGTGTGATTTCTGAATGGAGAGTGTTTCTTTTCTTAGACACGCGGTGTCTCAAGAAGGTATCCAGGTTGATCCACAAAAGATTGAGGCAGTGTCTGAGTGGCCTAGACCGACTTCTGTTATAGAGATGTAGAGTTTTCTAGGTTTAGCCAGGTATTATAGGAGGTTTGTGCAGGATTTTTCCAGAATTGCAGCCCCTATGACTCGCTTGACTCAGAGGAATGTAAGATGTGAGTGGTCAGAAGCTTGTGAGAATAGTTTTCAGTTATTGAAGGAGAAGTTGACCACAGCTCCAGTGCTAGCTTTGCCTAATGGTATAGACAAGTTCACAGTTTATTGTGATGCCTTTAGAGTTGGCCTTGGTTGTGTGTTGATGCAGAATGGTAGGGTGATAGCCTATACTTCGAGGCAATTGAAGAAGCATGAGCAGAACTATGCTACACATAACCTTGAGATGGCTGCAGTGATCTTTGCCCTTAAGATCTGGAGACATTATCTATACGGGGTGACTTGTGAGATATTTACTTATCACAAGAGCCTTAAGTACATTTTCCAGCAGAGAGATCTGAATCTGAGGCAGAGGAGAGGGTTGGAACTATTGAAAGATTATGACTGTGAGATTTTATATCATCCAGGCAAGGCTAATGTGGTAGTAGATGCCTTGAGTAGGAAGTCCTTAGGCAGTCTTGCTCATATAAGTGTTGAGAGGAGACCATTGATCCAGGAGTTGCATTTGTTGGTGGATCAAGGTCTGATGATGAAGCTTAGTAGATCAGGGGGACTACTAGCTCAGTTTAAGGAGCGATCTGTACTGAGGGATAGGCTTAAAGGAGCTCAAAGCCGAGATCCTATTCTTGAAGAGCTTGCAGAGAATGTTTAAGCAGGAAAGTTCATTGATTTCATACACGATGATGATGGTGTATTGTGGATCAGTGGTAGATTGTGTGTTCCTGATGTTGATAATTTGAGAAAAGAGATCCTAGAGGAAGCACATTCTATAGCTTACAGCATACATCTGGGTGTCACTAAGATGTACCACTGTATTAGAGACTTGTACTGGTGGGATGGACTGAAGAAGGATGTTGCTGATTATGTTGATAAGTGCTTGACGTGTCAACAAGTGAAAGCTAAGCATCAGAAGCCTTCTAGGAAGCTTCAGCCTCTTCCTATTCCTGAGTGGAAGTGGGAAAGGGTAGCTATGGATTTAGTGGTTAGTTTACCTCGTTCTAGGGATGGATATGATTCCATTTGGGTGATTGTAGACAAGTTGACTAAGTCTGCACATTTCTTACCTATGAAAGCTACCTATTCTGTAGCTAGATTGGCGAAGCTATATATGAAGCATATTGTGTGAGTACCTGTGTCCATTCTATTAGATAGAGGTTCAGTGTTTACCTCACATTTTTAGTAGAAGTTACAAGAAGTGATGGGCACTAGGTTGGACTTTAGTACTACTTTTCATCCTTAGACAGATGGCCAGTATGAGAGGATGATCCAGACACTAGAAGATATGTTGAGAATGTGTGTTTTGGATTTGGGAGGTAGCTGGGATGATCATTTGCCACTTGTGGAGTTTGCATATAATAACAACTACCATAGCAGTATTGGCATGGCACCATATGAGGTGTTGTATGGGAGGAAGTGTATATCCTTTTTGAGTTGGGATGAGATTGGCGAGAGAGCTTTGACTGGACCTAAGATGTTTTAGGATGCTGTAGAAAAAGTCACCATGATTAAGCACAGATTAGAGACCCCAGTTAGCAGGCAGAAGAGCTATGCGGATCCTAGGCGCAGAGATGTAGAATTTCAAGTTGGAGACTTTGTTTTTCTGAAGGTGTCTCCGATGAAGGGTGTTATGAGATTTAGCAGGAAGGGTAAGTTAGCACCAAGATATATTGGACTGTTCGAGATTCTGGAGAGAGTTGGCACTGTTGCATATTGGTTGGGTTTGCCCCTGAGTATGTCTCAAGTGCATCCAGTATTTCATATCTCAATGTTGAGGAAGTATGTCTCAGACCCTTCACATGTGCTGCAGCCCGATAGCATAGAAGTGAACAAAGAACTGACGTTTGTGGAAGAACCTGTGCCGATCATTGATTATCAAGTTCGACAATTATGGTCGAAGCAAATTCTAATGGTCAAGGTTCTATGGCATAGCAACAGAGTTGAGGAGCATACGTGGGAGACTGAAGCTGAGATGCGAGCTTCTTACCTATATCTCTTCCCTTCTTGATTGTATCTATTCTTTTTCTAGAATTCGGGGATGAATTCTTGTCAGGGGGGAAGACTGTAATATCTTGAGTTTTTAAATAATTTTAAACTGTATCGGGATATGCAGCGTTAATAATTTTTCTATATATTTATGATTATTTAATGAGTTTATTATTTATTTAAGTCATTTTTAATTATTTTTATTATTTTTAAGTCCTTTATATAAAATTTTCCCGGGAATTGTATTTTCGGAGAAATTAAGATGTAAATAAATAAATATTAATTATTTTAAGCGGTTTTATGAAGTTGCATGAGTTCATGCACGATTTTAAAGTGTCAACTAAAACATTTATGAATACGTGCATTTAAATTAAAATTAGGGTTTATTTTAATTAAATTAAATTAAATTATATAGTTTTAATATTAATTAAGTGTGTATATATATTATTAAAATATGTGTGTGTGTATATATATATATATATATAATATTCATAACTAAAATAAAGTTTGAAATAATTACAATTGTGCCATCGACAGCTCCTCCTTCTTCCCCGATTGATCTTCGCCATTTTCATCGCCTGAAAGTCCATTCCTTCACCGTCAGTGTGCCTCCCGACATGCCACCTTCCCTTCCAGCGATTCTTGACATCCAAAGCCTCCATTTTCGGTGAGTTTGGCCGGATTTTCATAGAGTTGCCGAAAGTTGCCATTAACGCTGTTTAAGCACTTTTCGGCCACCGTTTTGAACCCCACTGGTCTCTATGTCTTCCTTGAGCTTCGGTGAGTGCATTTCCAAGCTTTGTTTCATTTGAAACGGTCTAGATTTCCCTAGGTTTTGAATTTTTAATTTCAGCCATTTAGGGTTTTTGATTTGTTTTTGAGCATCGATTTGGTTGATTCATGCAAACTTCCTTCACAAGCATTGATCCTTGTAGCTCAATCTACCTCTGTGAATTTTTGGGAATTATTTTGATTTTTGTGAATTTCTTATTATTTTATTAATATTTTCTAATTTTTGAAAATTAATTAATTAAATTATGAAATTGTGATTTATGGTGTTTATAAGTGCTAAAATGAATTTTAGAAATTTATTTTTAATTTTTGTGATTTTTATATAATTATTATGAATTTATTTAGTTTATGTAATTTTTAGAAAATTAGGTTAATTATGTGTTTTATTGAAAATAATTGGTTAATTGAGTACAATTATTGATATTATTGAATTATATGTTGAGAAATTAATTTTTGAGTAATTATACTATTTTTGGTGAATTTTTGATTAATTTTAGGGAATTTATATAACTAGGGGTATTTTGGTAATTTGACACTAAATTGGCTAAACATATAATGAAATTGGTTTTACTAGTTATTTGAGGCATAAAAATGATTTCTACAAATTAGTTAGTATTTTTAACCAATTAAAACTATTTTTCGTAAATTATTTTCAAATTATATATAATATATTATTTTTATAAAAATAAATGGGTTTTTGTCGACTTTTATTATGTTCTAGAGTTATGTAATTTGGAATTATAAAATGTATTTTGGTCAATATTTTATGAATTTATTGAGAATTACAGATTTTTAATAATATTTTATTAAAATTAGGGTTTTTATGTATTTATCGGTAAAATAATTATTTTTAGCGTTTAAATTTCTAATTTGCTACATTTTGAGTATTAAAGGGCATTTTTGGTATTTTTAATGTGTTCGGTATTATCTCGTGAATTGTGAACCTCGATCGGTAGAATTGTAGTTTGGGAGTCCGACCGAGGAGTTGTGTGACTATGTTTATTCAAAGTGTGTTTCTTTGCAAGATCGGCTCTACTCTTTGAGTAGAGAGATGTCCATTTTACAAGGGAAGTTCTGCCAGATTTTTGGTAGAATTCTCAAAAAACGTGATATGTGGTCAAATTCCTATTCTGATTTTGTGTCCAATATTCTTAGACTGAGTCTCTAGAATGTCGATAGACTTATTCTAATTCATGTTGTCATTTATTTGTTTAGTTACTCCGAGACCGAGGCCTAATGGACCAGGCCCATCGGACCCGTCTCGAGGAGCGCAATAACAGTGAGTTGTTATTCTATATATACTTGTATTAGGATTGCATGTTTTAGAAATGTATGATTTATTTTGGTAAATTCTGCATAAATGATTTAATTATTGCTTAAGTTTATTTTGGTATATGATTGGTATATTTTAAATTATATGCATATTTTATTATGAATTTATATTTAAAATGTTTTTAAGTATATGTATAGCTTATTTCTGGTTATTTTATAATTAAATTAAATTTATTCGACGTATATATGGTTGAAATATACCTGGTTTATTTTTGGTATATTTCTAGTTTATATATGGTTTATGTTGTTATTTTATTTGATATCATGCATCATTTATTTTATGAATGTATGTTTTATATAATAATGAAGGATATCAATAGAACGTGCTACCTAGTGGAAAGCACTAGGACCGAGTACGTACCTGTACGATGATAGCATTTAGGCTATATTACTAACATATCAGTGGATATTGATTGGATTGATTTATATGATGTGAAATGTGATTTGGGAATGTGATTGCTGGAGCTCGGTTGACTAGGGGTCTCGGTGCCAATCACACTGACAGTCAGATTGCTGGAGCTCGGTTGACTTAGTGTCTTGGGGCCAATCTACTATCCAAATGGAATAAGTGAAATTATTTGGAATAAGTGAGCCTGTATGGCCAAAGTGTTATCTAACACTATTTGAGGTTACGATTTTCTAGGGTTCTATTTGATCCTTCATAATCGGATATTATTTTTAGTATATGTATAAAATGATTTTGCTACATCTATGTGATTTTGCCTGTATATATATTTATTATATATACTATTGAATGTGTGCATTTGTCATTTAGCTAGGCATGTATATATATTATAATAATTCACTCACTGAGGTCTAACTCCCCTCAGCTGAATATTTTTTTCAGGAGAGTGTACGTCTTCAGACCTCAGTAGCAGACCCATATGCCGGATTTCTTCTGCCTCGGCTTTGCTATGTAATATGCTCACTTGACTTTAGTTTATAATCTAGACACTACAGTAGTTGTAGTCAGTTGTGGGATTTATATATCATGTTTATATGAGATATGTATTTTAAAGATTTGAACTGAGATTGTATTGAAAGATTTTATATATATATGAGGTTGATTCGTGTTATTAAATTTGTTGGTGGATTTTTATTTTATTTATGAAATTTATTTTAGCTGCAAATTATTTTATTTATGTTATTATTATTATTGCATGTTTTTATTTTATTTTTAGGCTTGCTATGGGTTCCCAATTCGAAGGAATTCCCATTCTTTAGCACCGGTCAAGGCCCTTGTTTTGGGTCGTGACAAAGTTGGTATTAGAGCGGAGTTCTGTGTTAGGGCTTAGTTATGTGAGTTGTGGCCCTAGTTTTCAATGTTGTGTTTTCTTTGAAACTACTGTAGTGAATTAGGCTCAAGTATGTCTTGATAAGTATTCCTTGATTTAGTTTTTTGCATATTCCTCCGTTGTTTATTTTTTCTGAACCATTCTGTTTATCTTTTCAGAAAGAGGAGGTGAGCACATGTCGCTACATCGGTTCTTAAGGCCGAGGATGATGAGTCCTTTCAAGATGAGGTTTTACCCCCTGAGCCACCAATTAGACACAGAGGTCATGGCAGAGGTAGACCTCGAGGAGCGGCAAGTCACCGTAGATAGAGAGAGATACAGGATGAGGAGCCTGTAGAGCCTGAGTACAAGGATATTCTTATACCTCTGATTATTTTGCCTATTCAGCCTACCTATCAACAGGGTATGTCTGACCCTGAGGCAGCTCTATTTTATGCCAGAGTTGGTAGGATTGCTTTCGATGGGACTTTCGATCCTCTAGACTTTCTGAATGCGATCGAGACTAGGACTCGGACTGCTCACACCGAGTACTACCGGATCATGATTGTCGAGTTGACTATTGAGGGACCAGCCCTAGACTTATTTATTCAGATGATCCAGTCGTACATGATGGGGATGACCTGGCCTCAATTTAGAGAGTGATTTATGAGGAGATTTTGCCCAGAGTTGCTTTGCATGAGTTACAGACTCCGATTGACTAGCATTTCGCGTGGTGATAGATTTGTTAAGGAGTACACCTAAGAGTTCCTCCAGCTGGATAGATATGCAAAGGATATGATGTGAGATAGTATTTCATAGTCACTACCCACGTCACTGGATTGGGTTCTGCATTTGCTGGTATGCCTACAGCGGGCCTTACTTTGGAGTCAGTTATTGAGTTGGCTAAGGAGATTGAGCTGAGGCTAGTCAGGCAGGGAGCTATGCCTGATTATTACCAGTTGGGTGTTTAGTCAGGTGGATTTCAGACTACTCCGTACTCGAGTTTCATATTGGTTCGAGTAATCAGCAGAGAAACCTAGCTCATCAGAGTCAGCGACAACAGCAGTGGGTACATCGAAGCAGTAGACATGGTCGTGGAGGTCAGCGTAGGCCATTTAGACTTAGGTCAGGTGCTTCGAGTAGCAACCTTAGACATAGTTCCAGATCAGCTGCCAGTGTTTGCTAGACCTACGATAGAATCCATTAGGGACCATGTTACATGACACCGCTGACATGCTTCAATTGCGGGCAGACAAGACATTATGCCAGATCGTGTCCTTATTTTGGGTATCAGTAGCCACAGATTTCGTGATTTCCACAGCAGTTGATTGCTAGTGCTGCACCCGTTCCTTTCTAGTTGCCTCCAGCCTAGTATCAGAGTTCCACTTAGCTTGTTCCCTAGTAGGGTTATGGGAGAGGTGCCAGAGGTGTTGGCTAGGCTTTTACCAGCCAGTAGGGAGGTCAAGGACAGGCCAGAGTCTTTCATCTCACTCAGCAAGATGCTCAGGCATCTAATGCAGTCTTAGTAGGTATTATTTTTGTCTGTTACCTGGATGCATGGGTTCTGTTTGATCCAGGTGCCACGCATTCATTCATTTCTCTTGTTTTTGCTTCCAAGTCTTGTTGGCAAGCTTCAAGGATGGCTTTTCCCTTGTATGTCACCACTCCTCTAAGTGATTCTTTGGACATCGATATTGTTCTTTTTGGTTGTGCAATTCTCGTGGGAGGTAGAGAATTATCTGCTGATTTGATCCTATTGGATGTGATGGAGTTTGATGTTATTCTGGGTATGGATTGGTTATCTCAACACTATGTCGTTGTGGATTTTCGGAGTAAAGAGGTGACTTTTAGAATTCCTGGTGAAGAAGAATTTAAGTTTGTGGGTGATAGGAGCTCAACACCTTAAAATCTAATTTCTGCTATTACGACTAGGAAGTTGCTGAGGAAAGGTTGTCAGGGATACTTCAGTGGAGAAGTTGTCACTCACAAATGTTCCTGTTGCCTGTGAGTTTCCTAATGTTTTTCCTCAGGAGTTGCTAGGTTTACCACCTCATAGAGAGATTGAGTTCTATATAGATGTGGTTCCAGGTACTACTCCTATATCTATGCCACCCTACAGAATGGCTCCTGTAGAGTTGAAAGAGTTAAAGGAGTAGTTGTAAGAGTTATTGGATAAGGGTTTTATTAGACCTAGTGTTTCTCCTTAGGGTGCACCAATCCTATTTATGAAGAAGAAGAATGGTACCCTGAGACTGTGCATTGATTAGAGAGAGCTGAACAAAGTGACAGTGAAGAACAAGTATCCTCTTCCAAGGATATATGACTTGTTTGATTAGCTAAAGGATGTACAGTTCTTTTCTAAGACTGATTTGAGGTTTGGTTATCATCAGTTGTGGATCAGTGAAGCTGATGTTCCTAAAATCGCATTCCGCACTCGATATGGTCACTATGAGTTTCTGGTGACGTCTTTTGGCTTGACTAACGTACCAGCAGCTTTTGTGGACCTGATGAACAAGGTATTCAGATCGTATGTGGATCAGTTTGTGGTAGTCTTCATCGATGATATACTGGTGTATTCAAGGAGTATGGAAGAGCATGTATATCACTTGAGGACTGTACTACAGACACTGAAAGAACATTAGCTTTATACTAAATTCTCGAAGTGTGATTTCTGGATGGAGAGTGTTTCTTTTCTTGGACACGTGGTGTCTAAAGAAGGTATCTAGGTGTAATCCACAGAATATTGAGGCAGTGTCTGAGTGGCCTAGACTGACTTCTGTTATAGAGATTCAGAGTTTTTTTGGGTTTAGCCAGGTATTATAGGAGGTCTATATAGGATTTTTCTAGAATTGCAACCCCTATGACTTGCTTGACTCAGAAGAATGTAAGATTTGAGTGGTCAGAAGCTTGTGAGAATAGTTTTCAGTTGTTAAAGGAGAAGTTGACCACAACTCCAGTGCTAGCTTTGCCTAATGGTGTAGACAAGTTCATAGTTTATTGTGATGCCTCTAGAGTTGGCCTTGGTTGTGTGTTGATGCAGAATGGTAGGGTGATAGCCTATACTTCGAGGCAATTGAAGAAGCATGAGTAGAACTATCCTACACATGACCTTGAGGTGGCTGCAGTGATCTTTGCTCTCAAGATATGGAGACATTATCTGTATGGGGGTGACTTATGAGATATTTACTAATCATAAGAGCCTTAAGTACATTTTCCAGCAGAGAGATCTGAATCTGAGGCAGAGGAAAGGGTTGGAACTGTTGAAAGATTATGACTGTGAGATTTTATATCATCCGGGCAAGGCTAATGTGGTAGCAGATGCCTTGAGTAGGAAGTCCTCAGGCAGTCTTGCTCATATCAGTGTTAAGAGGAGACCATTGATCCAGGAGTTGCATCTATTGGTGGATCAAGGTCTGATGATGAAGCTTAGTAGATTAGGGGGACTACTAGCTCAGTTTAAGGTGCGATCTGTACTGAGGGATAGGATTAAAGTAGCTCAGAGCTGAGTTCCTATTCTAGAAGAGCTTGCAGAGAATGTTCGAGCAGGGAAGTTCACTGATTTTAAACTCGATGATGATGGTGTATTATGGATCAGTGGTAGATTGTGTGTTCCTGATGTGGATAATTTGAGAGAAGAGATCCTAGAGGAAGCACATTCTACAGCTTACAGCGTACATCCAGGTGTCACTAAGATGTACCACAGTATCAGAGACTTGTACTAGTGGGATGGACTAAAGAAGGATGTCGCTTATTATGTTGCTAAGTGCTTGACGTGTTAGTAAGTGAAAGCTGAGCATCAGAAGCCTTCTGGGAAGCTTCAGCCTCTTCCTATTCCCAAGTGGAAGTGGGAAAGGATAGCCATGGATTTAGTGGTTGGTTTACCTCATTCTAAGGATGGATATGATTCCATTTGGGTGATTGTAGATAGGTTGACTAAGTCTGCACATTTCTTACCCATGAAAGCTACCTATTCTGTAGCTAGATTGGTGAAGTTGTATATGAAGCATATTGTGTGAGTACCTATGTCCATTGTATCAGACAGAGGTTCAGTGTTTACCTCATGTTTTTTATAGAAGTTACAAGAAGTGATGGGCACTAGGTTGGACTTCAGTACTGCTTTTCATCCTTAGACAGATGGTCAGTCTGAGAGGATGATCCAGACACTGGAAGATATGTTGAGAATGTGTGTTTTGGATTTAGGAGGTAACTGGGATGATCATTTGCCACTTTTGGAGTTTGCATATAATAACAACTACCATAGCAGTATTGGTATGGCACCATATGAGGCGTTGTATGGGAGGAAGTGTAGATCCCCTTTGAGTTGGGATGAGATTGGCGAGAGAGCTTTGACTAGACCTGAGATGGTTCAGGATGCTGCAGAGAAAGTCACCGTGATTAAGCACAGATTAGAGACTGCAGTTAGCAGGTAGAAGAGCTATGCGGATCCTAGGCACAGAGATGTAGAATTTCAAGTTGGAGACTTTGTTTTTCTAAAGGTGTCTCCGATGAAGGGTGTTATGGGATTTGGCAGGAAGGGTAAGTTAGCACTAAGATATATTGGACCATTTGAGATTCTAGAGAGAGTTAGCACTATTGCATATCAGTTGGCTTTGCCCCCGAGTATGTCTCAAGTGCATTCAGTATTTCATATCTCGATGCTAAGGAAGTATATCTCAGACCCTTCACACGTGTTGCAGCCTGATAACGTAGAAGTGAACAAAGATCTGACATTTATTGAAGAACCTGTGGCGATCATTGATTATCAAGTTTGACAATTGTGGTCGAAGTAAATTTCGATGATCAAGGTTCTGTGGCATAGCAACAGAGTTGAGGAGCATACGTGGGAGACTGAAGTTGAGATATGAGCTTCTTACCCGTATCTCTTCCCTTCTTGATTGCATTTATTCTTTTTCTAGAATTTGGGGATGAATTCTTATCAGGGGGGAAGACTGTAACATCTTGAGTTTTAAAATAATTTTAAACTGCATCGGGATATGCAGTGTTAATAATTTTTCTATATATTTATGATTATTTAATGAGTTTATTATTAATTTAAGTCATTTTAATTATTTTAATTATTTTTAAGTCCTTTACGTAAAATTTTCCCGGGAATTGTATTTTCAGAGAAATTAAGACGTAAATAAATAAATATTAATTATTTTAAGCAGTTTTATGAAGTTGCATGAGTTCATGCACGATTTTAAAGTGTCGAATAAAACATTTACGAATATGTGCATTTAAATTAAAATTAGGGTTTATTTTAATTAAATTATATAGTTTTAATATTAATTAAGTGTGTATATATGTATATATGTATATATGTGTATATATATTAAAATAATATAAAGCTATATATATATATATATATATATATATATAACTTAAATAAAGTTTGAAATAATTACCATTGTGCCATCAACAGCTCCTCCTTCTTCCCTAATCGATCTTTACCATATTCGTCACCTACAAGTCCGTTCCTTCACCGTCGGTGTGCCTCCCGGCATGCCACCTTCCCTTCCAGCCATTCCCGACGTCCAAAGCCTCCATTTCCGATGAGTTTGACCGGATTTTCATAGAGTTGTCGAAAGTTGCCATTAACGTCGTTTAGGCACTTTTCGGCCACCGTTTTGAGCCCCATTAGTCTCTATCTCTTCTTTGAGCTTCAGTGAGTGCATTTCCAAGCTTTGTTTCACTTGAAATGGTCTAGATTTCCCTAGGTTTTGAATTTTCAGTTTCGGCCATTTAGGGTTTTTGATTTTTTTGAGCTTCGATTTGGTTGTTTCATGAAAACTTCCTTCACAAACATTGATCCTTGTAGCTTAATATACCTCTATGAATTTTTGTAGAATTTTTGGGAATTATTTTGATTTTTGTGAATTTTTTAATATTTTATTAATATTTTCTAATTTTCGAAAATTAATTAATTAAATTATGAAATTGTGATTTATGGTGTTTATAGGTGCTAAAATGAATTTTAGAAATTTATTTTTAATTTTTGTGATTTTCATATAATTATTATGAATTTATTTAGTTTATGTAATTTTTAGAAAATTAGGTTAATTATGTGTTTTATTGAAAATAATTGGTTAATTGAGTATAATTATTGATATTATTGAATTATATATTGAGAAATTAATTTTTGAGTAATTATACTATTTTTGGTGAATTTTTGATTAATTTTAGGGAATTTATATAACTAGGGGTATTTTGGTAATTTGATACTAAATTGGCTAAAAATATAATGAAATTGGTTTTACTAGTTATTTGAGGTATAAAAATGATTTCTATAAATTATTTAGTATTTTTAACTAATTAAAACTATTTTTCGTAAATTATTTTCAAATTATATATATTATATTATTTTTCTAAATCAATGGGTTTTTATCGATTTTTAGTATGTTCTAGATTTAATTATGTAATTTGGAATTATAAAATGTATTTTGTTCAATATTTATGAATTTATTTAGAATTATCGATTTTTAATAATATTTTATTAAAATTAGGGTTTTTATGTATTTATCGGTAAAATAATTATTTTTAGCGTTTAAATTTCTAATTTGCTACATTTTGAGTATTGAAGGGCATTTTTGGTATTTTTAATGTGTTCTATATTATCTTGTGAATTGTGAACCTCGGTCAGTAGAATTGTAGTTTGGGAGTCTAACCAAGGAGTTGTGCGACTGTGTTTATTCAAAGTGTGTTTCTATACAGGACCGGCTCTACTCTTTGAGTAGAGAGATGTCCATTTTATAGGGGAAGTTCTGCCGAATTTTTGGTAGAATTCTCATAAAATGTGATATTCGATCGAATTCCTATTCTGATTTTGTGTCCACTATTCTTAGACTTAGTCTCTAGAATATCGATAGACTTATTCTGATTTATGTTGTCATTTGTTTGTTTAGTTGCGCCGAGACCGAGGCCTAGTGCACCAGGCCTGTCAGACGCGTCTCGAGGAGCGCAATAATAGTGAGTTGTTATTCTATATATGCTTGTATTAGGATTGCATGTTTTAGAAATGTATGATTTATTTTGGTAAATTATGCATAAATGATTTAATTATTGCTTAAGTTTATTTTGGTATAGTATTGGTATTTTAAATTATATGCATGTTTTATTATGAATTTATACTTAAAATGTTTTTAAGTATATGTATAGCTTATTTCTGGTTTATTTTATAATTAAATTGAATTTATTCAACGTATATATGGTCGAAATATACCTAATTTATTTTTAGTATATTTCTAGTATATATATGGTTTATGTTGTTATTTTATTTAATATCATGCATCATTTGTTTTATGAATGTATGTTTTATATAATAATGAAGGATATCAATAGAACGTGCTACCTAGTAGGCAGCACTAGGACCGAGTACGTATTGGTACAACGATAGCATTTAGGCTATATTACTAACCTATTAGTGGATATTGATTGGATTGATTTATATGATGTGAAATGTGATTTGGGAGTCTGATTGCTGGAGCTCAGTTGACTAGGGATCTCGAGGCCAATCACACTGACAATCAGACTGTTGGAGCTCGGTTGACTTAGTGTCTCGGGGCAAATCTACTGTCCAAATGGAATAAGTGAAAATTATTTGGAATAAGTGAGCCTGTATGGCCAAAGTGTTATCTAACACTATTTGATGTTATGATTTTCTAGGGTTCTATTTGATCCTTCATAATCGAATATTATTTTTAGTATATATATAAAATGATTTTGCTATATCTGTGTGATTTTGCCTATATATATATTTATTATATATACTATTGAATGTGTGCATTTGTCATTTAGCTAGGCATGTCTATATATTATAATAATTCACTCAGTGAGGTCTGACTCCCCTTAGGTGACTATTTTTTTCAGGAGAGTGTACGTCTTCAAACCTCAGTAGCAGACCCATACGTCGGATTTCTTCTGCCCCGGCTTTACTATGTAATCTGCTCACTTGACTTTATTTTATAATCTAGACACTGCAGTAGTTATAGTCAATTGTGGGATTTATGTGTCATGTTTATTTGAGATATGTATTTTAAAGATTTGAACTGAGATTATATCGAAAGATTTTATATATATATGAGGTCGATTCGTGTTATTAAATTTATTGGTGGATTTTTATTTTATTTATGAAATTTATTTCAGTTGCAAATTATTTTATTTATGTTATTATTATTATTGCATGTATTTATTTTATTTTAAGGCTTGCCACGGTTCCGAATTCGAAAGAATTCCCGTTCCTTAATGGTGGTCATGGCCCTTGTTTTGGGTCGTGACAAAGTTGGTATCAGAGCTGAGTTCTGTGTCAGGGCTTAGTTGTGTGAGTTATGGCCCTAGTTTTCAATGTTGTGTTTTCTTTGAAACTACTGCAGTGAATTAGGCTCAAGAATGTCTTGATAAGTATTCCCTGATTTAGTTTTTTGCGTATTCCTTCATTATCTATTTTGTCTGAACCGTTCTGTTTATCTTTTGAGAATGAGGAGGCGAGCACATGTCGCACCACTGGTCGTTGAGGTCGAGGATGATGAGTCCTTTTAGGATGAGGTTTTACCTCCTTAGCCGCCAGTTAGATGCAGAGGTCATGGTAGAGGTAGACCTCGAGGAGCGGTAGGTCGCCATAGACATATAAGATGAGGAGCCTATAGAGCTTGAGTACGAGGATGTTCCTGTACCTTCGATTTTTCTTCTTGTTCAGCTTGCCTATCAACAGGGTATGTCTGACCTTGAGGCAGCTCTATTTTATGCCGGAGTTGGCAGGATTACTTTCGATGGGACTTTCGATCCTCTAGACTTTTTACATGCGATCGAGACTAGGACTCGGACTGCGGATGATAATCATCGAGCTATCTGTTGAGGGACCAGCCCTAGATTGGTTTATTCAGATGATCCAATCGTACATAATGACGATGACCTAGGCTCAATTTAGAGAGCAATTTATGAGGAGATTTTGCCCAGAGCCACTTCGCATGAGTTACAGACTCCGATTGCCATCGTCCTGATCCAAGAGCGGCAAAATGCCTCTCCTTCCTTCGCCTGTCGTTGTCTACCTCCTACCATCACCACCTACAGCCACCTTCTTCTCCGGTGGCATTAACATGCAGAAATAGCAATAAGGGATCATAATCGTCGAGCTATCTGTTGAGGGACCAGCCCTTGACTGGTTTATTCAGATGATCCAATCGTACATAATGACAATGACCTGGGCTCAATTTAGAGAGCGATTTATAAGGAGATTTTGCCCAGAGCCGCTTCACATGAGTTACAGACTTCGATTGCCATCGTCCCGATCCAAGACCGGCATAGTGCCTCTCTTTCCTTCGCCTGTCGTTGTCTACCTCCTACCGTCACCACCTACAGCCACCTTCTTCTCTGGTGATATTGATAAGCAGAAATAGCAACAGGGTTGATAGAAGCTTCTGACATTGTTCCTCCTTCGTCTGGTCGCCATTCTTCGCATTTCTGGTGTCCTTGAGCTCCTCAAGCTCTAGTGAACTCGATTCCAACCTTGGTTTGAGCTTTAACTCCTCCATTTTTGTTGTTTCTAGATTTCTTTATTTTAGCCATTTTTGGATTTTTGATTTTTTTCAGGAATTTTTGATTTATTCATGAAAAATGCATTTACAAAAGTTTATCCCTCTAGCTCAAGCTACTCCCATGAATTTTTGTGTGATTTTTAGAAATTGTTTTGATTTTTGTGAATTTTTTTATTATTTTATTATTTTCATAAATTAATTTATTTAATTATAAAATTGGTTGATTTGGTGTTATTATGAGCTGATATTAATTTTAGTGTTGAGAAATTAATTTTTTGGGATTTTTTTATATAATTTTTAATAATATTTTTAGTTTATGTAAATATTGGATTATTGGGTTATATTAGAATTTTTGTTGAAATTATTGGTTAATTAAGTGTATTTGTTGATTTTAATGAATAATATGTTGAGAAAATAATTTTTATGTAATTATATAATATTTATTGAATTTTTGTATGTTTTTAGTATTTTATGTGTATTTTTATATATTAGGGGTATTTTGGTAATTTGTTGATAGTTTTAGTTGAATATTAAATTTAATTGATTTTAATATTATCGAGGTATAAAAATGATTTTTTATAAACTATTTACTAATTTTAACTAATTAATACTATTTTTTGAAATTTAATTTTGAATTATATATAATATACTATTTTTGTAAATAAATGGATTTTTATTAATTTTTAATATGTTTTTAGGCTAATTAAGTAATTTGGATTTATAAAATGAATTTTTATTAATATTTTTGTAATTATTGAGAAAATGGATTTTTAATAATATTATATTATTATTAGGGTTTTTAAGTAATTATTGGGAAAATAATTATTTTTGGCGTTTTAATGTTAAATTAAATATATTGTATTTTGATGTTTTGAGGGTATTTATGGTACTTATTTATTTTTAATATATTTTATTGTACTATTTGAATTTTTGGTGAACTGTGGACCTCGGTTAGGGAATTTCAATAGTTTGGGATTCCAACCAAGGGTTGTGTGAATTTCTATATTCGAAGTGTGTTTTTTGTGCAGGCCTACTTTTATAGGGAGATGTCCGTTTTACAGAGGAGACTCTGCCGAAATTTTGGTAGATTTCTCGTAAAATGTGACAACCAGTCTGAGTCTAATTTTAAATTTTTAATTGAGTCTTTCCGTAGTAACTCTAGAAGCGTAGAGTTAGAATTTATTCTGATGGTTGTTATTTTATTTTTCTAGCTGCGCTGAGACCGAGGCCTAATGGACCAGACCAGCTGAGTCTGTCTTGAGGAGTGCACACCAGTGAGTTATTATACTGTATATATATGCATTGCATATAGGATGCATCACTTAGGGTTTTTCATTTTCATTATATGTTTTTAAAGTGATTTAAATTATAATATTTTTGGTATATCTAGGGTTTGTATTTATGTATATATGCATGTTAAATAATTATGCATGTTATTTTGATATATGCACGTTAAATAATTAGGTGTATGTTTAATAAATTTTAGTATATATACATGTTTTAAATGTACCTTTAGTCATAATTATTTTATTGAATGATTAGTATACTTTAGGTATAATTTTAGTATATTTTAGGTTTATTCTTAAATAATTGTATGCTATATTATGAACCTACACTTAAATTGTTTTTAAGTTTATTTTTGGTATATTTTTGATATATTTCCAAATAAATGCATGTTTTATTATTAATTCAAACCTAACTATCACGACCCAAACTAGGAGTCATGACCGGTGGTAGGAAATGGGAATTCTTTCGAATCCGGAACCCGTAGCAAGCCAAAGAAAATAAAATCATACGATAAATAAATAAATAGTACAATATAATTAAAACAATTTCGAATCAATATATAAAATAAATACTCCAAATCCTTTCCTAAATGTATCCATATTGTAATAATCAAATACAAATTTTTCAAAGTATACAATATCCAAATAATATAATACTCTTCCGATACAATAACACTACTACTGTAGTTTCTAGAATACAAATCAGAGTTCAGAATGTACATTTGCATAAAATAGTTGGGACTAAAGAACACTGACGAGGAACTCTACAACTAAGGTCTGACGATATAGGATCTCCTAAAAAAAATAATTGAGGGGGGGTCAGACCTCACTGAGTGAATTATTATACTATATATACATGTAAACTAAACCATAACAATCAGGTATTCTTATATATATATATATATATGTATATACACACATTTCACACAAATGCCAAACTCTGCTTTTATAAATATACAAAATGTAGGAAAACATTCAATTAAATTCATGAAGGATCCATAGAACCCTAATAATAACAACCTCAACAACCCCATCATCACTCTAGCCATGCAGGCTCTCTTGATTCCAAATAGAACACTTATTCTAATCTGGACAGTAGACTGGCCCCAAGACACTAAGTCGACTGAGCTCCAGCAGTCTGACTGTCAGTGTGATTGGCCCCGAGACACTTGGTCAACCGAGCTCCAGCAATCACACTATCTATCACCTCACTTCTCAATCAACCCAATAGATCATTCAATTCACTTATGGATAGTAGATTGACCCTGAGACACTAAGTCAACTGAGCTCCAACAGTTTGACTGTCAGTTTGATTGGCCTCGCAATCACACTATCTAACATACCATTAATCTTAGTCAAATCAATTAAATCAATTATAATCACCCAAAATTAACTCTGGTACGTACACGACCCTAGTACTGCCCACTAGGAAGCACGTTCTATTGATATCCTTCGCTTAAATAAATCATACATCCAGAAAATAAATACTGTAGAATGACATTCATACTAGCAAAATAAACCATATACATATACAAAAAAAATATATACTTAAAATAAACTAAGTATAAATCAATAAAATGGCATGCATTTATTTAGGAATATACCTAAAATATACTAAAAATATACCTAAGGTATATTAATCATTTAATACAACAATTATGAATAAACATTCATTTAAAACATGAATTTAGTTTGACATGTATCCAAAATATACTAAAAATAAACCTAATTATCTAACATGCATATACCAAAAATAAACTCTAATATACCAAAGATATAGGAAATGTATACATAAAATATGCAAATATATATATATATATATATATATATATATATATATATATCAAGATATACAAAAAAAAATAAACTGAAAATTCTAAGTCATGCATCCTATATGCAATGCATATATATATATATAGTCTAATAACTCACTGATTCGCACTCCACTAGACAGACTCAGCAGGCCTACTCCGTTAGGCCTCGGTCTCGGCGCAGCTAGAAAAATAAAATAATAATAACTATCAGAATAAATTTCTAACTCTATGCTTCTAGAATTACTATGGAAAGACTCAATTAAAAATTCAAAACTAGACTCGGATCGGTGTCACATTTTACGAGAATTCTACTGAAATTTTGACAGAGTCTCCTTTGTAAAACAGACGTCTCCCTACAAAAGTAGGGCCGATCCTGCACAGAAAACACACTTCTAAAATCACCAAATACTCAACACCTTGGGTTGGGACTCCAAACTCCACAAATCCCCAACCGAGGTTCACAATTCACAAATCAACAATATTAACAGTAAAATAATAAAATCATAAAAAAAAATCAAATAAAATATTTAAAAACCTTTATTTTCCAACTAAAATATAAAAGTCAAATTTAAATAATATTTGATAATAAAATTCATAAATGGACTAAAATCTCCATTTTACAATTAAATTAACATAAATTGTAAATAATATTTAAAATCACAATTTAGCATCATAAAAATAATAAAATACACATTTAGCCTCAAAATAATAAATACATTTATTATTTACATAATATTCTAAAATTATCACAATTAACTAATAAAACCTCAAATATTATATAATATTAATAAAAATTCAATTTTTACAATTATTCAACATAACATAATAAAATTCACATTTAATTACTTAAATATTTTACTTATATAATAAAATTAGTTTAAAAAATAGTAAATAATTTGTAAAAATCATTTTAATACCTTAAATAATTATAAAACCAACTAAAACATAATGTTTAACTATAATCTTAACAAAATAACATATTTAACCCTATAATACCAAATATCCAATATACTAAATAATTTCCTAAAAAATTATACAAAATCATAAAAATTATTTAATCAACATATAAAATACTAATATCAACTAAAACTTATATTTAACCATTAATCTCAACAAAAGTACATATTTAACCTAATAATTCAAAATACACATAAATTATATAAAATTCCATAAAAAAATTATTTTATCATCAAATAACAATTTAATATCAACTAAAACACACAATTAGACTTTAAATTCAACCAAAATACTCATTTAACTCAATTATCCAATATTTACATAAACTAAAAATATTCATAAAATTATATAAAATCCCAAAAAAATAATTTCTCAACACCAAAATTAATAAAAATATATAATAACAATAATTTAACTAAATTCACAATTTAATTAATTTATTTACGAAAATTCATTAAATAATATTAAAATAATAAAAAAATTCACCAAAATTAAAATAAATTCCAAAAATTAAAAAAAATATTTCTAGGAAGATTAAGCTACTAGGATCAACATTTGTTAAGGGAGTTTGCATGAATCCAATAAATTCAACTTCAAAAAAAATAAAAACCCTAAAACACATAAACTAAAACTTGAAGATATCTAAAAATCTAGAGGTTTTGAACTCAAACGAAGCTCGAAAATGGACTCACCAGATGAAAAGCTTTCAAAAAAGTCTGGTCCGACATCCAAAGGTGGCCGGAATCTTCACCGGCGTGAGGAAGCTCCACCTTCGGTCTCCTTTGTTTTCCGGCGTTCTAGACGGTGACAGACGATGCTAGTGGCGGCTGATGGCTGCTGGACGAAAGGGGAAGCAGTGGTGATGGCTAGTTGCAGGTGGGGTAGTCTGGTGGTGGTCCGGTTGGAAGGAACCGAGAGTGAGGGGATGAAAAAAAAAAAGAAAGAAGGAAATGATTTTACCCATCTGCTGCATTGACTTATACTTGTACCTTATATATATATATATATATATATATATATATATACATACACACACATGCACTAACAATTAAAATAACAATTGATAATAATAATATAATTAATATTAATGAAATAATTTGACAATAATAAAAAATAATGTCCAAAATAATATCAAACAATAATAAAATATATAATAATAATAATAATAATAATAATAATAATAATAATAATAATAATAATAATAATAATAATAATAACAATAATAGTAATATACAAGCATAATAGTAACACTAGTAATATTAATAAAAATAATGATAATAAGTTCAAAGCTTTTAAATAAGAGAATTTAATTAAATTATTTTACATAAGAAAATATCTATACAATAAAATAACAATTATTGGGCACAAATAAATAATAAATAAAAATAATAAAAAATAATAATAATTTATTTATTTGTTTTCTTTTCCACTGTAAATCTTGAAATATATTTATTTAATTTAAAAATTCAGGGTCATTACACTAACACATTAATGGTATACTTAGGGTATATAGTTTGTATATTTAGGTACATTTTTAAGCAAATGCATGTTATATTATTGAAATACACTTAAATTGTTTTAAATTATGTCAATGGTTTATCTTTAGTATATTTCATGATTTATTTGACATATATATACCCGAAATATACTAGGTTTATTTAAGGTATATTTCTGGTTTATATATAGTTTATTTTACTATTATGAATGATTTAATGTAAATGAAGGATATCAATAGAACGTGCTTCCTAGTGAGTAGCACTAGGATCGTGTATGTACTGGTGCGATAGATAAGGGTTGAGTGAGAATTAATTTTGGCGGTTATAATTGATTTGACTAAGATTAATGGTATGATAGATAATGTGATTATGGGGCCAATAACACTAACAGTCAGACTACTGGAGCTCGGTTGACTTAGTGTCTCGGGGCTAGTCTACTGTCCATAATGGAATAAATGATCTATTGATTTGATTGAGATGTAAGGTAATAGATAGTGTGATTGCTGGAGCTCGGTTGACCAAGTGTCTCGGGGCCAATCACACTAACAGTTAGACTGTTGGAGCTCGGTTGACTTAATGTCTTAGGGCCAGTCTACTGTCCAGATTGGAATAAGTGTTCTATTTGGAATCAAGTGAGCCTGTATGGCTAGAGTGATGATGGGGTTGATTGAGGTTGCTATTATTAGGGTTCTATAGATCCTTCATGAATTAAACTAAACGTTTTATGCATTTAGTATATTTATATAAGCAGAGTTGGCATATGTGCGGAATGCGTACACACACACACACACACACACACACACACACACACACACATATATATATATATATATATATATATATATATATATATATATATATATATATATATATGCGTGTGTGTGTGTGTGTGTGTGTGTGTGTGTATGTGTGTGAATGCATGATTGGATATGTTTTAGATTGCATGTATATATAGTATAATAATTCACTCAGTGAGGTTTGATCCCCTTAATTTTTTTTTTTCAGGAGATCCTATATCGTTAGACCTTAGTAGAGTTCCTCGCCGGTGTTCTTCCATTCTGGCTATTTTATGTAAATGTATATTTTGAATTTTGAATCGTGTTCTAGAAACTGCAGTAGTTGTGTTATTGTATCAGAAGAGTATTATTTTGCTTTAATAATTAACACTCAAAGAGTTGTATCCGAACATTGTATGAATACATTTATTATGGAAGGATTTGGAGTATGTACTTTGTATATTGATTCAGAAAAATTTTAATTCTGTCATACTTTTTATTTATTTATTGCATGATTTTATTTTCTAAGGCTTACTACAGGTTTCGAATTTGAAAGAATTCCCATTCCCTAGCACTGGTCATGACTCATAGTTTGGGTCATGACAAAGTTGGTATCAGAGCCTAGGTTTAGAGATGTGGACCTAGGTTGTCAAGTTATGTTTTCTTTGGAACTACTACAGTTAAATTAGGTTCGATCATGTCTTTGAAAAGTCTTCCTTACATTAGGAATTCTGCATAACCGTTAGGGTGTCTGTTGATGTTTGTGACTGTTTAAATTACTTGTTTTTTTTTGCTCTATTCTGATTGTCGTGAGCGTGAGTTACTCCATCAGTCAATGAGATTAATGATAGATAATCTTTTAAGCATGAGGTTCTACCCTTTATGCAGCCTATTAGGCGTAGGGGTAGAGATGGACTTAGAAGGCTAGATGATCACTGTAGAAAGCGGGAACAATAGATGAGGAGTTTATGGCTTAGCATTATGATAATGTTGCTTATGCAATAGGAGTTTCACTGGGTGCAATGTCGATACTTTTGATTGTGCAGCAGATGTAATTTCTATTTCAGCGAGAACTTAGGATATGTAAATTCTGTGTATATTCTATATTCTAAATCCTATTGATTTCTATATCTTTTCAGCATGGTGAATGCGAATTGTTTCTTCTGCAAAGACAATATTGGTAATTAGTCCTTCAAGTTAAGGTTGTGGTTATAGTTTCAGCCCTACTACACCTATCTAGTATAGGGGTAAGTTAGGGCAACTATAACTCAAAGGTTAAGGTAGTCATTGTAAGCGGTACAAGCATTCCTTTAGAACTTGAACAAGCAGCAATTGTGGCTAGGATAGCCGAGATTAATATCAGCTTGATGGCATTTAGCTAAGTTTGATAGTGGTTTGAGTATTCTTTGATGAAGAAATCGAAAGATGTCTAATGAAGACGAATCATTTTTGTACTCTTGATGGTAATCTGTCAGTTCTGATTGCAGTAGATGGTCAGAGTCTAAAGAGTGATTTCTAAAATTAATATCAACCACCAATAACACCAAAAATCACAATTTCACAATTTATTTAATTAAATTACGAAAATAATAAAATAATAAAAATTCATAAAAATCAAAATAAATCCCAAAAATTCAAAAAAAAAATTTCCATGAAGATCAAGCTACTAGAAACAACTTTTGTGAAGGGAGTTTGCCTAAATCAACCAAAAAAATAGAAAAACATAAAAGCTTAAAATCAAAAAATTGAGAAAACTCAGAAACGATCAGGTTTAAGCTCAAACAGAGCTTGGAATAAGGACCACTGGAGCTCAAGGAGTCGATAGAGACCGGCGGTGCACAAAATGGTGGCCGGACGTGGGTGGAACGATGCCAAAAGCCTCGGTCAACCCTGCTGCTGCTTCTACATGTCGACGCTATCGGAGAAAAAAGAGGAGGCGGGTGTCGTCGGTAGGAGGTGGCGGTGGTAGGAGGACCTGACGGTGCTCTGACAGTAAAGGAAATGGACGGCGATGGGTGGAGGTTGGCTAGGTGGTTCAGGTTGTGCAATGAGGATAGTATATACATACATATATATATATATATATATATATATATATATATATATATATATATATATATATATATATATATATATATATATATATATATAACTAATCTCCACCACACACATTTATTAATATATATATATACACACACATATATCACACACAATAAAATAATATTAACCCTAATTATTGTTGTACTTAACGCATAAAATAATATAATTTATTAAGAATAATAATAACATTAAGACAATAATGCATTAAATCTAATATTATGAAAATAATATCATCCAAAGTAGTATGTAAATAGCATAAATTAATTATCCAAAATAATAAGTTTTGAGATAATATTTATGTAGAAAACTATAGTAAAATGTAAAAATAACGATAATTATTCACAAAATGATAAAATAATCAATATAGTTTCAAAATTTATTAACACTGTATATCCCGTTAAATATTAAAATAATTTAAAAAACTAGGGTTATTACAAATAATAATAATGAAATAGTAATAATAATAATAATACTATTTAAATTAATAGTAACGATAATAACTTTAACGTATTTAAATAATAGAACTCCTAAATAATTTATTTTACGTAAATAAAATTCTTAGAATAAAATAAATGAATAATATTCACATATAATAACAATAATATATAAATAAAATTTAAAATTTTATTAACACTGCATATCTCAAAATAATTTTATATTATTTAAAATACAGGGTCATTATAATTTGTTATTCAATAATTTTTAATTTATAAAAATATGTACTTTTAAAAGAAATTATATACTTTTCCTATTTTCATAAAATTTATTAGTTTTAATTTTAATTATTTACTTATTAAATTTAATATAATAAGACTTATAAAATTATGTTATCTAATTTAATTTATACTAGATAAAATATAAGTAAACCTAATTATAATATTAGAAGGATGATATTCTGTAATAACCTTCATAACTACTACAGAAAAAAAAAGCTTCCAGATATCATGACTCAGCTGCTATTAACTACTCACAGGAGTGGCACTTATAATCCTACCCACTTGCACCTTTGTCATGACCCAAAACAGGGGCCATGACCGGCATTAGGGAACGAAAATTCTTTAGAGTCCGGAACCCGTAGCAAGCCTTAAAATAAATGCATACAATAATTAAAATAAATAAATATGCATTATAATTAAAATCTCATCAATGTAATAAAAACAATCTCTTCCATATCATAACATAAAATATATTAATACAATATTCAGAGAAAGCCTCTGAATTAAAACCATATACAGTAAATATAAAATACAACTCACTACTAATACAAAATATGACTACTGCAGTTTTCTAGAATACAATATAAAATTAAGTAGATAATTTACATAAACAAGCCAGGGTGGAAGAAGTCCGGCGAATAAGTCTACTGCTGAGGTCTGAAGAAGAGAACTCTCCTGTAAAAATATCAACTGAATGGAGTCAGACCTCACTGAGTGAATTGTTATAATATATATACATGTATCTCCTATATGTCAAATGCAGTCAAACATCTGTATATAATAAATATATATACAAGCAATCCACATAGATGTTGAAAATCATTTTGTATAATTGTATAGAAAAACCATAGATTGATGAAGGATTAAATAGAACCCTATTTAACGCAACCTCAATCAACAATAACATCACGCTAGCCATACAGGCTCACTTAATTCTAAATAAATTAACTTATTCCATATGGATAGTAGACTGGCCCTGAGACACTAAGTCAACCGAGCTCCAACAGTCTGACTATCAATGTGATTGGCCCCGAGACATTTGGTCAACCGAGCTCCAGCAATCACACCATCAATCATATCACATCTCAATCAAATCAATCAAATCATAATACCATAAATGATTCTTACTCAACCTTAAATCTATCTCACTGGTACATATATGGTTCTAGTGATACCCACTAGTGTCACGACCCAAAACTAGGAGTCATGACCGACACTAGGGAACGGGAATTCTATCGAATCTGGAACCCGTATCAAGCCTTAGAAAAATAAAAACATGCATTACATAAATAAAAGCATGATTGAATTAAAATTTTTTGAATCAAAATATATAAATAAATACTCAATATCTTTTCATAAATAAATATATATTCATACAGTGTTCAAATACAATACTCAGAGTCAGATAAGACAATACTCTGGCGATACAATAACATTACTACTGCAGTTTCTAGAATACAAATTAGAGTTCAACATATACATTTACATAAAATAGCTGGGACAGAGGAACACCGGTAAAGAACTCTACTACTAAGGTTTGACGTTATAGTATCTCCTGAAAAAAAAATAATTGAGGGGGGTCAGACCTCACTGAGTGAATTATTATACTACATATACATGCAGTCTAACCATGTTATAACCTGAGTTTTTAAATTATTTTAATATAAAATAGGATATGCAGTGTTAATAAAATTTAAAACTATATTTGATTATTTTATTATTCTGTGAATAATTATCGTTATTTTGATGTTAATTATAGTTTTCTACGTAACGTATATATAGATGTTTATTAGTTTGGATAATATTATTTTAATAATGCTTAATTAGTGCATTAATATTTAATATTATTATTTTAATAAATTACATTATTGACTCTTATTTTTATGAGTTAATAAATATATGTACACACATATATATTATTAGGGTTTAATATCTATATTATGTGTATATATTATACTTTTATTATGTGTATTATATATATGTATATATATATACATTTATGCATGTGTATAATAAATAAGTGGTGTGTGTATTTACTTGAATAATATATTATATAATTTATTATAATTTATTATAAAGTTTTATTAATATATATATATATATATATATATATATATATATATATATATATATATATATATATATATATATATATATATATATATATATATATATATATATATATATATATATACACACACACACACACACACACATAATTTAGAAAAACATAAACACAAAACCTTCCCTATATTCCATCTTCCTCGATCATTACCCTCCTCCCTTGCTGTCCGTCGATCAGCCACCATCGGTGTGCCTCCCCACCTTCCACTGCCTGCAAGCCAGCTTTCTTCTCCGGTGTCGTTTGGTCCATTTGAAGCCGGAAACTCGCGATTTCTTTTCCTCCTCCGTTCTCCTTCGTCCGGCCACTATTCTTCTTGTTTCTAGTGTCGTTGGACTCCTAGAACTTTGAGGAGGAGGAATCTAAGCTTCTTATAACTTGAAAACATGATTTGGTAGGGTTTCTAGCTTGATCTTATTTTTGGCCCTTTTTGGTTTTTCAAATTTTTATGATTATTTTGGTTGATTCATGAAAAAATCCTTCACAAATGTTGATCCTACTAGCTTAAGCTACTCCCATGAATTTTTCTAGAATTTTTGGGAATTATTTTGATTTTTGTGAATTTTTTATTCTTTTATTTATATTTTCTAATTTTTGAAATATAATTAATTAAATTATAAAATTGTGATTTATGGTGTTTATAGGTGTTAAAATGAATTTTAGAAATTTATTTGTAATTTTTATGATTTTTATATAATTATTATGAATTTATTTAGTTTATGTGATTTTTAGAAAATTAGGTTAAATATATATTTTATTGGAATTAATTGGTTAATTGAGTATATTTGTTGATATTATTGAATTATATGTTGAGAAATTAATTTTTGAGTAATTATACTATTATTGGTGAATTTTTGAATAATTATAGTGAATTTATATATAATAGGGGTATTTTGGTAATTTGGCACTAAATTGGCTAAAAATATAATTAAATTGGTGTTAATAGTTATTTGAGGTATAAAAATGATTTCTACAAATTATTTAGTATTTTTAACTAATCAAAACTATTTTTCGTAAATTATTTTCAAATTATATATAATATACTATTTTTTAAAAATAAATAAGTTTTTATCGGTTTTTAATATGTTTTAGGGTTAATTGTGTAATTTGGAGTTTTAAAATGTATTCTGGTCAATATTTATGAATTTATAAAGAATTATCGATTTTAATAATATTTTATTAAAATTAGGGTTTTATTGTAATTATCGGTTAAATAATTATTTTCAGCGTTTTAAATATTCAATTGCTATATTTTGATTATTCAAGGGTATTTTTGGTATTTCTGGAATTTTCATGTATTCTATAATTATCTCGTGAATTATGAACCTCGGTCGGTAGAATTATAGTTTGGAAGTCCGACCAAGGGGTTGTGAGACCATATATTCTTGAAGTGTGTTTTCTGTGCAAGATTGACCCTACTTTTGTAGGGAGATGTCCATTTTACAAAGGAGACTCTGTCAAAATTTTGGTAGATTTCTCATAAAACGTGACAACAAGTTCGAGTTTAATTCTAAATTCTTTATTGAATCTGTCTATAGAAATCCTAGAAGTATAGAGTTAGAAGTTTATTCTGACGGTTATTATTATTATTTTATTTTTCTAGCTACATCGAGACCTAGGCCTAACTGATTAGGCCCACCGAGTCTGTCTTGAGAAACGCACACTAGTGAGTTATTATACTGTATATATATGCATTGCATATAGGATGCATCACTTAGGGTTTCTCATTTTCATTATATGTTTTTAAAATGATTTAAATTACAATATTTTTGGTATATTTAGGGTTGTATTTTTGTATATATGCATGTGATTTTAATATATGAACATTAAATGATTAGGGTTATGTTTAATACATTTTAGTAATATATACATGTTTTAAATGCATATTTAGTCACAATTATTTTATTAAATGATTAGTATACTTTAGGTATAGTTTCGGTATATTTTAGGTGTATTCTTAAATAATTGCATGCTATATTATAAACCTACACTTCAATTGTTTCTAAGTTTATTTTTGGTAAATTTTTGATATATTTCCAAATAAAGGCATGTTTTATTATTAATTCAAACCTAACACATTAGTGGTATACTTAGGGTTTAATTGTGATATATGCATGCTAGAAAATTAGGTCATTTTAGTATATTGTGAATATATCATTTTGGTATATTATGAATATATGTTAAACCTAAACACATATTTAAATGAATATTTATACATAATTGTTTTATTAAGTGATTTGTGCACTTAGGTATATTCTTTATATATTTAGGTACATTTTAAGCAAATGTATGTTGTATTATTAAAATGCACTTAATTGTTTTTAACTATATTAATGGTTTACCTTTAGTATATTTTATACTTTATTTGACTTATATATATATATATATATATATATATATATATATACACACCCGAAATATACTGGGTATATTTTTGGTATATATATATGTGGTTAATTTTACTATTATGAATATAATTCTATATTAATTATTTTTCGAATAAATGATTTATTTTAAGTGAAGGATATCAATAGAATGTGCTTCCTAGTGGGCAACACTAGGACCGTGTACGTACCGGTGCGATAGATAAGGGTTAAGTGAGAATTAATTTTGGTGATTATAATTGATTTGATTGATTTGATTAAGATTAATGGTATGTTAGATAGTGTGATTACGGGGCCAATCACATTGACAGTCAGACTGCTAGAGCTCGGTTGACTTAGTGTCTCGGGGCCAATCTACTATCCATAGTGGAATGAATAATCTATTTGGTTGATAGAAATATGAGGTGATAGATAGTGTGATTGCTGGAGCTCGGTTGACCAAGCATTTCGGGGCCAATCACACTGACAGCCAGACTGCTGGAGCTCAGTCGACTTAGTGTCTTGGGGCCAATCTACTATCCAGATTGGAATAAGTGTTCTATTTGGAATCAAGTGAGCCTGTATGGCTAGAGTGATGATGGGGTTGTTTGAGGTTGCTATTATTAGGGTTCTATAGATCCTTCATGAATTAAACTAAATGTTTTCTACATTTAGTATATTTATAAAGGTAGAGTTTGACATTCATGTGACATGTGTGTGTGTGTGTGTGTGTATATATATATATATATATATATATATATATATATATATATATAAGAATGCCTGATTGTTATGGTTTTGATTGCATGTATATATAGTATAATAATTCACTCAGTGAGGTCTGACCCCCCTCAATTATTTTTTTTCAGGAGATCCCATATCATCAGACCTTAGTTGTAGAGTTCCTCGCCAGTATTCTTCAGTCCTAGCTATTTTATGCAAATTTATATTTTGAACTTTGATTTGTATTCTAGAAACTGCAGTAGTAGTGTTATTGTATCGAAAGAGTATTATTTTGTTTTAATATTAAATACTTTAAGAAATTGTATTTGAACACTATGCGAATATGTATTCATTTATGAAAGGATTTGGAGTATTTATTTTATATATTGATTTGAAAATTTTAAATTATGTCGTACTTTTTAATGATTTATTGCATGATTTCATTTTCTAAGGCTTGCTATGGGTTTTGGATTCTAAAGAATTCTCGTTCCTTAGCACCGGTCATGACTCCTAGTTTGGGTCGTGACAAACCATATCCAGTCAAGCATTCTTATATATATATATATATATATATATATATATATATATATATATATATATACACGCATTTCACACAAATGTCAACTCTGTTTAAATAACTATAATAATTACAGAAAACATTTATTTTATTACATGAAGGATTAAATAGAACCCTATTAATCGCAACCTCAATCAACCATATCATCCCTCTAGCCATACAGGCTCACTTAAATCCAAGTAAATCACTTATTCCATTTTGGACAATAGACTGGTCCCGAGACACTAAGTCAATCGAGCTCCAGTAGTCTGACTATCAGTGTGATTGGCCCCAAGACACTTGGTCAACGAGCTCTTGCAATCACACTCTTAATCACAATCACATCACATCTCAATCAAATCATAATCACCATAATTAATTTCTCACTCAAACCTAAATCTATCACACCGGTACGTACATAGTAGTAGCACGTTCTATTGATATCCTTCATTTAAAAATAAAACATTCATATGGATAAACAAATAATGCAGAATAATAATCATAATGATAAATTAAACCATATATATGCTAGAAATATACCTAAAATAAACTAAGTATATTTCGAGTATAAACATGTCAAATAAAGTCAAATCAAATATGAAATATACCAAGGATAAACCAATGATATACTTAAAAACAATTAAGTATGAATTGATAATATAACATGCATTTATTTGGAAATATATCAAAAATATACCAAAAATATACTTAAAAAAATTTAAGTATAAATCAATAATATGACATGTAATTATTTAGGAATATACCTAAAATATACTAAAAATATACCTAAAGTATACTAATCATTTAATAAAACAATGATAAATAAATATACATTTAAAACATGTATTTAATTTTTAACATATATCCAAAATATACTAAAAATAAACCTAAATATATAACATACATATATAAAAAATAAACTCTAAATATACCAGTGATATATTAAATGTATATAGTAAATATGCAAACATACATATATCAAGATATACTAAAAATAAACCAAAAATATACCAAATCATATTATAAAATTAAATTACTGTTTAAAACATATAATGAAAATGAAAAATGCTAAGTCATGCATCCTATATGCAATGCATATATATATATACAGTATAATAACTCATAGATTAGCGCTCCACAAGACAGACTCGATAGGCCTGCTCCGTTAGACTTCTAAAGACTCGATCAAGAATTACTAAACACAAATAGACATAGAATAAGAACTAGACCCGATGTCTCATTTTATGAGAATTCTACCAAAATTCGGTAGAACCTCCTCTGTAAAATGGACATCTCTCTACTTAACAAGTAGAGCCGATCCTACAAGGAAAAATACACTTCGAATACAAAATTCTCACAACCCTCAGTTGGGATCCCGAACTACTGAAATTCCCCAACGAGGTCCATGTCATGACCCAAAATAGGAGTCATGATTGGCGCTAGGGAACAAGAATTCTTTCAAATCCAGAACCCGTAATAAGCCATAGAAAATAAAATCATACAATAAATAAATAAAAGTACAACAAAATTTTTTTTTTTGAATCAATATATAAAATAAATACTCCCAATCCTTCCATAAATAAATACATAATCACACAATGTTCAAATATAAATTCTTATAGTATTTAATATCAAAATGAAATAATACTCTTTCGATACAATAACACTACTACTGCAGTTTCTAGAATATAAATCAGAGTTCAGAATATAAATTTGCAAAAAATAGCCGGGACAAAAGAACATCAACGAGGAACTTTATAACTAAGGTCTGACGATATGGGATCTCTTGAAAAAAAATAATTGAGGGGGGTCAGACCTCACTGAGTGAATTATTATACTATATATACATGCAAACTAAACCATAACAATCAGGCATTCTTATATATACATATGTATATACAAACATTTCACACGAATGCCAAACTCTGCCTTTATAAATATACTAAATGTAGAAAACATTTAGTTTAATTTATGACGGATTCATAGAACCCTAATAATAGCAACCTCAAACAACCCCATCATCACTCTAGCCATACAGGCTCACTTGATTCCAAATAGAACACTTATTCCAATTTGGACAACAGACTGGCCCCGAGACACTAAGTCGACCGAGCTCCAGCAGTCTGGTTGTCAGTGTGATTGGCCCTGAGACACTTGGTCAATCGAGCTCCAGTAATCACACTATCTATCACCTCACATCTCAATCAACCCAATAGATCATTCATTCCACTATAGATAGTAGGCTAGCCCTGAGACACTAAGTCAACCGAGCTCCAACAGCTTGACTGTCAATGTGATTGGCCCTGTAATCACACTACCTATCATACCATTAATCTTATTCAAATCAATTATAATCACCACAATTGATTCTCACTCAACCCTTATCTATCGCACCAGTACGTACACGGCCCTAGTGCTGCCCACTAGGAAGCACGTTCTATTGATATCCTTCACTAAAAATAAATCTTTTATTCTGAAAATAATTAATGTAGAGCAATATTCATAATAATAAAATCAACCATATATATATATACCAAAAATATACCTAAATATACTCAATATATTTCGGGTATATATATATGTCAAACAAAATATGAAATATACTAAAGGTAAACCATTAAAAGAGTTAAAAACAATTAAGTGTGTATCAGTAATATAACATGCATTTTCTAAAAAATATACCTAAATATATAAAAGATACATCCTAAGTACACAAATCATTTAATAAAACATATATATATAAATATTCATTTAAATATGTGTTTAGGTTTAACATATATTCACATTCTATCAAAATAACCTAATTTCTAGCATGCATATATCACAATTAAACCCTAAGTATACCACTAATGTTTTAGGTTTCAATTAATAATAAAACATACATTTATTTGGGAAAATATATCAAAAAATATACCAAAAATAAACTTAAAAATAATTTAAGTATAGGTTTATAATATAGCATACAATTATTCAAGAATAAACCTAAAATACACTAATCATTAAATAAAATAATTATGGTTCGATGTAAATTTAAATCGTGTATAGATATTAAATTATATCAAACATAAACCTAAATATCTAACATACATATATAAAAAATAAACTCTAAATATACCAGTGATATATTAAATGTATATAGAAAATATACAAACATTTATATATCAAGATATACTAAAAATAAATCAAAAAAATACCAAATCATATTATAATTAAATTACAGTTTAAAACATATAATGAAAATGAAAAATCCTAAGTCATGCATCCTATATGCAATGCGTATATATACAATATAATAACTCACATGTTAGCGCTCCACGAGACAAACTCGACGGGCCTAATCCACTAGGCCTCGGTCTCGGCACAACTAAACAAACAAATGACAACATGAATCAGAATAAGTCTATAGACATTCTAAAGACTCACTCTAAGAATATTAGACACATAATTGGAATAAGAATTTTCCAGACATCACATTTTATGAGAATTCTATCAAAAATTCAGCAGAACCTCCCCTGTAAAACGGACATCTCTCTACTCAAAGAGTAGAGTCGGTCCTGCAAAGAAAATACACTTCGAATAAACACAATTCATAATCCCTTAGTCGGACTCCAAACTACAATTTCACCGACCGAGGTCCACAATTCACAGAATACTACAGAACACATGAAAATTTTCAAAAATACCCTTCAATACTCAAAATATAACAATTTAGATATTCCAATGCTAAAAATATTTATTTAATCGATAAATACACAAAAACCCTAATTTTTAATAAAATATTATTAAAAGTCGATAATTCTCAATAAATTCATAAATATTAACCAAAATATATTTTATAAATCCAAATTACATAATTAACCCTAAAGCACATTAAAAACAGATAAAAACTTATTTATTTAGAAAAATCGTATATTACATATAATTTGAAAATAATTTACGAAAAATAGTGTTAATTAGTTAAAAATACTAAATAATTTATAGAAATCATTTTTATACCTTAAATAACTAGTAAAACCAATTTAATTACATTTTTAGCCAATTTGGTGACAAATTACCAAAATACCCCTAGTTTCGTAAATTCTCTAAAATTAATCAAAAATTCACCAAAAATAATATAATTACTCAAAATCAATTTTCTCAACATATAATTCAATCATATCAATAAATATACTCAATTAACCAATTAATTTCAATAAAACACATAATTAATATAATTTTTCCAAAATTACATGAAACTAAATAAATTCAAAATAAATTTATAAAATTCACAAAAATTACAAATAAATTTCTAAAATGCATTTCAACACCTATTATTACCATAAAACACAATTTCATAATTTAATTAATTAATTTTCGAAAATTAGAAAATATTAATAAAATAATCAAAAATTCACAAAAATCAAAATAATTCCCAAAAATTCCAGAGTGTAGATTAAGCTACTAGGATCAATGTTTGTGAAGGGAGTTTTCTTGAATCATTCAAATCAAAGCTCAAAAAATTCAAGAACCCTAATAGGCTGAAAATGGGAAATCAAAACCTAGGGAAATCTAAACCATTTTAAGTCAAACAAAGCTTGGAATCACACTCACCGGAGCTCAAGGAGAAGATAGAGACTGGTGGCGTCTAGTTTGGTGGCCGGAATTGGCTTGATCAACGGCGAGGAAGTTTTTGACTTCTCAAGGATTTTTCAACCAAAACACGCCGGAAATGGAGGCTTTAGGCGTCGGGAAAGGCTGGAGGTGGTGGTGGCAAGCCAAGAGGCACACCAACAGTAAGAAAATAAGGTTGCAATGAACGGAAATAGAGATGAGGACGATCAGATGTAGGGAAGAAGATCGGGTGGCATTTCTATAAATATGGTAAACTTTTGATTTTTGATAATAATTTATGTATATATGTGTATATGTATATATATATATATATATATATATATATATATATATATATATTATACATTATAATAATATATAATCTCACACACATTAAATATACACCACACACATATTTTAATAATATATACACATATATACACATATACAATTAATTAATTAACATTAAAACTAAATAATAAAAATTAATTTAATTAATTAAACCCTAATTTACTTTAAATAAATGTAAATATATACATTTAATTTAGCACTTTAAAATTATATATGGGTTCATGCAAATTCGTAAAATTATTTAAAATAATTAATATTAAATTGTTTACGTTTTAATTTCCCCAAAAATACAATTCCCAGGAAAATTTTACATAAATCTCTTAAAATAATATAAAATAATTAAAATTAGCTTTAATAAATATCAAACTCATAAAAATATCATAAATATGTATAAAAATTATTAACACTGCATATTCCGATGCAGTTTAAAATTATTTAAAAACTTGAAATATTACAGTCTTCCCCCCTTATAAGAATTCATCCCTGAATTCCAGAAAAAGAACAATACAAGTCAAAAAAGGAAGAGATATGGGTAAGAAGCTCATATCTCAACTTCAGTCTCTTACGTAAGCTCTTCCACTCTGTTGCTACGCCACAAAACCTTGACCATTGGAATCTGCTTCGACCGCAATTGTCGAACTTGAGAATCAACGATCGCCACAAGTTCTTCCATAAATGTCAGATCTTCATTCACTTCTATGTTGTTAGGCTGCAACATGTGTGAAGGGTCTGAGATATACTTTCTCAGCATTGAGATTTGAAATACCGGATGCACTTGAGACATATTTGAAGGCAAAGCCAACCGATATGCAACAGTGTCTACTCTCTCCAAAATCTCAAACGGTTCGATATATCTCAGTGCTAACTTACCCTTTCTATCGAATCTCATAATACCCTTCATCGGAGACACCTTCAGAAAAACAAAGTGTCTAACCTGAAACTCCACATCTCTATGTCTAGGATCCTCATCGCTCTTCTAATCATAGTAACTTTCTCCACTACATTCTAAACCATCTTATATCTAGTTAAGACTCCTTTCCATAAAAGCCTCAGGTGGTGTCATTCCAATATTGCTATGGTAGCTGCTATTATAAGTGAATTCTACAAGTAGCATATAATCAACCTAGCTACCTCCCATATCCAAAACACACTTCATCAATATATCATTTAGTGTTTGGATCATCCTCTCAGACTGACATCTGTCTGAGGATGAAAAGCAGTATTGAAATTCAACCAGGTGTCTATTACTCTCTGCAATCTCTGCTAAAAACGAAAGGTAACGCTGTACCTTTACCATATACAATGGACACAGGTATTCCACGCAAGCACACAATATTCTTCATATGCAGTTTAGCCCGCTTAGCTACTGAATAAGTGGCTTCCACTGGCCAAAAATTAGCTGACTTAGTCAATTTGTCTACTGTCACTTAGACAAAATTATATTCACCCTTCGAACGAAGTAAGCAATCATAAAAATTACCATATACAATGGACACAGGTATTCCACGCAAGCACACAATATTCTTCATATGCAGTTTAGCCCGCTTAGCTACTGAATAAGTGGCTTCCACTGGCCAAAAATTAGCTGACTTAGTCAATTTGTCTACTGTCACTTAGACAAAATTATATTCACCCTTCGAACGAAGTAAGCAATCATAAAAATTATAGCAATTCTTTCTCATTTCCATCTAAAGTTCAAAAGAGATCGAAACTTCCTAGAAAACTTTTAATGTTCAGCTTTCACCAACTGGCAAATTAAACACTTAGAAATACAATCAGTCACATTCTTCTTCAATCCAACCCACTAGTACTAATCCTGAATACTATAATACTTTTTGGTAACATCTAGATGTACATTACAAGTTCATTCCGCAGCTTATATAGAATCCCTTTCTCAGATTACAACATCAACCCTATATAATTAACTTGTGCATCTCTTATCAGCATATCATTCTATGGTGAAATGCCATGATGACATGCTATGATGAATGTAATGATGAAATGGTATAATGAAATGTTATGATGAAATTCTGGAATGAAATGTCATGATGAAATGCTGTAATGAGATGCCATGATGATATGATGAAATGCTATAATGATATCAGGTCTTCTTCAGCACTTGGAAACTATTCTAACAAATGTTTGATCACACAAACTTCCTATTCTTCTGAGTTATGTGGGTCATAGGAGCTGCAATTCTAGAGAATTCTATTCAGATTTCCTATGATACCCAGTTAAACCCATAAAATTATAGATCTCAATAGATTTAGTTAGTCTAGGCCGGTCAGATACTGCTTCGATCTTTTGTGGATTAACTCGAATTCTATCTTTAAATGCCACACTTCTAAGAAAAACAACACTCTCCACCCAATGATCACACTTCCTGAATTCAGTATAAAGCTGACATTCTCTTAGTGTCTGTAGTATGATCCTCAAGTGATATACGTGCCCTTTCATTCACTTCGAATACACTAGTATGTCATTAATGAAGACTACTGCAAACTGATCCATAACTAATAATAACCCGACTTCAATTCAACTTTAGAAAAGAATTGTGCACCTTGTAGCTGATCAGACAGGCCATCTATCCTCAAAAGAGGATACTTGTCCTTCACTATTACCCTATTAAGCTCTCTACAGTCAATGCACAGTCAGGGTACCATCCTTCTTCCTTACAACAAGACTGGTGCACCCCAAACAGAAACACAAGGTTTGACAAAACCCTGGTCATACAGAACTTGCAATTGCTCCTACAGCTCTGCAAGAGTCATTCTATAGGGCTATGTTAAAATAGGAGTTATATCAGGAACCACATCAATACAGAATTCAATCTCTATGAGGTGGTAAACTTGGTAACTCACAGGCAATTAAAACATCTGGGAGAGACAACTTCTCCACTGAAGCATACTCAACTAGAGCCAGATATTCATGGCAACCCTTTCACATCTCATCAAGATCAATTACACCCAAAAGACTAAATTCACAATAACTCTCTGAATCTCAATTCTCGGTTCAGATGCCAATATATTAAACTTAATCCTATAGCACATAATTCTACCAGTCTTCTCTTACTCTGAGCAGTAATAGCCATAGTTAATTATCCCTTCTTGAAAATGGATGGAAGTATCTTAGAAATCCCTCTTTAACTCAAGTTGTGTGTTGCAGTCAGAACTGATAGCTTGTCATAAAGAGTACAAGAGTGTTTCGTCTTCATTAGACATTTTTCCCAATTCCTTCTTTAAAGCAATATTCAAACAACTGTCAAACTTGGCCAAATGTTATCAAACTCTTATTAATCTCAGCTATCTTAGCCACAATTACTGCAAGTTCAAGTCCAAAAGAAATGTTTATACTGCTTACAATGACTACCTTAACCCTTGAGTTACAGTTGCCTCTAATCTACCCTTATACTAGATATGTGTAGTAGGGCTAAAACTGTAACCACAACTAGAACTTGAAAAGACTGATTATCTATATTGTCTCTATAGAAGAAACAATTCACATTCACCACGCTAAAAAGATATGGAAATCAACAGGATTCAGAATATAGAATATACACAGAATTGACGTATCTTGAGTTCTTAACTAAAAAAGAAATTACATTTGCTGTATGATCAAAGGTATCAGCACTACACCTTGTGAATCTCCTATTACAGAAGCAACATCATCGCAATACTAAGCCACCAGCTCCTCATTCAGTTGTTCCTACTATCAACAGCGATCATCAGACCTTCTAAATCCATCTCTACCCCTACACCTAATAGGCTGCATAGGAGGGGTAGAACCTCATGCTCAAAAGATCAACTATCACCGATCTCATCGATTGATGGAACGACTCACGCTCGAGGCAATCAGCAAGGATAAAAAATAAACAAACAGTTCAAACAATCACAAACATCATCAGACACCCTAACGGTTATGCAGAATTCCTAATGCAAGGAAGACTTTTCAAAGACATGACCGAACCTAATTTAACTGTAGTAGTTCCAAAGAAAACATGACTCAACAACCTAGGTCCACATCTCTAAACCTAGGCTTTGATACCAACTTTGTCATGACCCAAACTAGGAGTCATGACCGGCGCTAGGGAACGGGAATTCTTTCGAATCCGAAACCCGTAGCAAGCCCTAGAAAATAAAATCATGCAATAAATAAATAAAAGTACGACAGAATTATTTTTTTTTGAATCAATATATAAAATAAATACTCCCAATCATTCTATAAATAAATACATAATCACATTGTGTTCAAATACAAATTCTCAAAGTATTTAACATCAAAATGAAATAATACTCTTCCGATACAATAACACAACTACTGCAGTTTCTAGAAAACAAATCAGAGTTCATAATATACATTTGCATAAAATAGCCGTGTAATATCCCGTGTTTTTAAATAGTTTTATACTGCATCGGGATATGCAGTGTTAATAATTTTTGTATATATTTATGATATTTTATGAGTTTGTTATTTAATTAAAAATTGATTTTAATTATTTTATGTTATTTTAAGTGCTTTACGTAAAATTTTCCCGAGAATTCTATTTTCGGGGAAATTAATACGTAAATAATTTAATATTAAATATTTTAAACAAATTCATGAATTTGCATGAACTCATATATATTTTTAAAGTGCTAAAATAAAGTGTATACATGTGTATATATTTAAATTAAACTAGAGTTTAATTAATTTCCCTAATTTTTATTATTTATTATTTAGGTTTAATATTATTTAATTATTATTTTTTAGTGTATAAATTATTTAATATATTAAATTATGTGTGTGAAAGTTTATATTATTTTAATATATAGTGTGGGTATATATATATACATAATATATTGTCAAAAAAACAAAACATTGCCAAATTACCATTTTGCCCTCAATTTCCTCTCCTTCTTCCCGATCACCTCCCATCGCCGTTCCACCATCTGTCATGCCATTCTCTTGCCATCGATGTGCCTCCTGGTGTGTCACCTTCTTCCTCAGCCATTCCCGTCGCTTGCAGTAGCCCTTTCCGGCGTCGGAGGAGCTCATTTTGGCCGAAAAGTCGAAACTCATCCTCACCGTCGATCGACGTGATTCCGACCATGATTTTTGACACCGCCGGTCTCTATCTTCTCCTTGAGCTTCGGTGAGTGTAATTCCAAGCTTTGTTTCACTTAAAATGGTCTAGATTTGCCTAGGTTTCAATTTTTCAATTTCGGCCTATTAGGGTTCTTGATTTTTTTTAGCTTCAATTTGACTGATTCATAAAAAATTCCTTAACAAATGTTGCTACCCTTAGCTTAATCTTCATGTGTGAATTTTTTTAGAATTTTTGGAATTTATTTTGATTTTTGGGTATTTTTGAATATTTTATTATTATTTTCTAATTTTTGAAAATTAATTAATTAAATTATGCAATTTTTTTTATGGTAATTATAGGTCTTAAAATGAATTATATAAATTTATTTGGAATTTTTGTGGATTTTTATGTATTTATTTTGAATTTATATAGTTTATGTAATTTTGAGAAAATAGGGTTAATTATGTGTTTAATTGAAATTTATTGGTTAATTGAGTATATTTATTGATATTATTGATATATGTGTTGAGAAAATTAATTTTGAGTAATTATATTATTTTTAGTGAAATTTTGGATTAATTTTAGTATATTTATATACATAGGGGTATTTTGGTAATTTTACACTAAATTGGCTAAAAATGTAATTAAATCGATTTTAATAGTTGTTTAGGGCATAAAAATGATTTCTACAAATTATTTGGTATTTTTAACTAATTAAAACTATTTTTCGTAAATTATTTTTAATTATATATATAATATACGATTTTTCTAATAAAATAAGTTTTATTGGTTTTTACTGTGTTTTAGGGTTAATTACGTAATTTCTACTTATAAAATGTATTTTTATTATATAAGGGCATTTTCGGTATTTTATAAATATTTTGTGTCTATTTTTCGAAGTGTATTTCTTTGCAGGGCTGGCTTTACTCTTTGAGTAGAGAGGTCCATTTTACAGGGGAGGTTCTGTCGAATTTTCGATAGAATTATCGTAAAATTTGATGTCCGGTTGAATTTTGATTTAATTCTGTCTCTAGTAATCTAGATCGAGTCTTTAGAACTTCTATGGGATTTATTCTAATTCCTATCGTTATCTGTTTGTTTAGTTGCGCTGAGACCGAGGCCTAGTGGACAAGACCCATCGGATCCATCTCGAGGAGCACAATAATTTATGAGTTACTATTCTATATATATATGCTCTAGGGTGCATGATTTTAGAAATCTATGTTTATTTTGACTAGAAATGCATAATGATATTAACTAATTCTTGAGTTTATTTTATTTTACTTTTGGTTTATTTTTGGTTTATTATTGGTATAATTTAAATTATATGCATGTTTTATTAATGAATTATGTTTAAAATGTTTTTAAGTATATTTCTAGTTTATCTTGTAATTTAATTGGATTTATTTGACGTATATATACTCGAAATATACCTGGTTTACTTTTGGTATATTTCTAGCATATATATGGTTTATGTTGCTATTTTATTTAAATTCATGCATCATTTATTTTTATGAATGTATATTTTATATTTCAATGAAGGATATCAATAGAACGTGCTACCTAGTGGGCAGCACTAGGAGCGAGTACGTACCAGTACGCTGATAGCATTTAGGCTATATTACTAACCATTTGTGGATATTGATTGGATATGATTATTTGATATGTGAGATATGATTTAGGAGTGTGATTGCTAGAGCTCGGTTGACCAAGTGTCTTGGGGCCAATCATACTGATAGTCAGACTGCTGGAGCTCGGTTAACTTAGTGTCTCGGGGTCAGTCTACTGTCTAAATGGAATAAGTGAATATTTTGGAATAAGTGAGCCTGTGTGGCTAGAGTGTTGTCTAACACTGTTTTGAGGTTGCGATTTTCTAGGGTTTTATTTGATCCTTCATAACCAGTGGTTTTCAAACAAAATATATAAAAAATGATTTTTATTGCATCTGTGTGTATTTGCCTGTATATATATTTATATATATACTGTTGACTGTATGCATTGTTATTTAGTATGCATGTATATATATTATAATAATTCACTCAGTGAGGTCTAACTCCCCTCCGTTGACAATTTTTCAGGAGAGTCATCTTCCTCAAACCTTACTAACAGGCCTGTACACCAGATTTCTTCTACTCCGGCTTCTTTATGTAAACTGCTTATCTGAGTTTTATTTTACAATCTAGACATTGCAGTAGTTATGGTCGATTGTGAGATTGTTGTATTATATCTGTATGAGATATGTATTTTAAATATTTGAACTGGATTTGTATTAAAAGTTTATTTATATATGAGATAAGGATTTGATTTAATCTCATTTGGTGGAAATATTATTTTGATATTTATGATTTTATTCCGCTGCATAATATTTTACTTAAATGTGTTGTTATTATTTCTATTGTATGTTTTTATTTATTTTTAGGCTTGCTACGATTCCGGATTCAAAAGAATTCCCATTCCCTAGCGCCGGTCATGGCCCCTGTTTTGGGTAGTGACAAAGTTGGTATCAGAGCGGAGTTTTGTGTCAGGGCTTAGTTGTGTGAGTCGTGGCCCTAGTTTTCAAGTTGTGTTTCTATTAAACTACTGCAGTGAATTAAGTTCGAGTACGTCTTGATAAGTATTCCTTGCTTTAGCTTTCTGCATTATTCTTTCATTGTCTGTTTGTCTAAATCATTCTATTATCTTTTCAGAATGAGGAGGCGAGCGTGTGTCGCTCCACCAGTCATTGAGGACGAGGATGACGAGTCTTTTCAAGATGAGGTTTTACCTCCTGAGTAGCCAGTTAGACGTAGAGGTCGCGATAGAGGTAGACCTCGAGGAGCGACAGAGGTAGAGTCTGAGTTTGATGTTCCTGTGGCTCTAGTTGTTCAGCCTGCCTATCAGTAGGGTATGTCCGACCCTGAGGCAACTCTGTTTTATGCCAGAGTTGGCAGGATCGCCTTCGATGGGACTTTTGATCCGCTAGACTTTCTATAGGCGATCGAGACTCGGACTCGTACTGCTCACACTGAGTACTAGCGGATTATGATCGTCGAGCTATCTGTCGAGGGACCAGCCCTAGACTGGTTTATTCAGATGATTCAACCCTATATGATGACGATGACCTGGGCTCAGTTCAGAGAGCGATTTCATGAGGAGATTCTGTCCAAAGCCTCTTAGTATGAGCTATCGACTCTGACTGACCAGCATTTCTCATGGTGATTGATCTGTAGAGGAGTACACCCGAGAGTTTCTCCAGCTGGGTAGATATGCAGAGGATCTGATGCGCGATCAGTATTTCATGATCACTACCTACATCACTGGATTGGGTTCAGTATTTACTGGTATGCCTATAGTAGGCCTTACTCTGGAGTTTGTGATAGAGTTGGCCAAGGAGATTGAGCTGAGGCTAGTTAGGCAGGGAACGATGCCTGACTATTACCAGCTGGGAGTTCAGTCGAGTGGATTACAGGCTACTCCGTATTTGAGTTTTCATGTTGGTTCGAGTAGTCAGCAGAGAGGTCCCACTCAGCAGAGTCAGAGATAGCAGCAGTAAATGCATCGGAGCAGTAAACATGGCCATGGAGGTCAGTGTAGACCATTCAGAGTTGGGTCAAGTGCTTCGAGTAGTAGTAGTGGTCGCAGTTCTGGATCAGCTGCCATTGTTTACCAGACCTGCGGTAGAGTCCATTAGGGACCGTGTTACCTGACACCACTGACATGCTTCAGATGCTGGCAGACAGGACATTATGCCAAGTCGTGTCCTTACTCTGAGTATCAACAGCTGCAGATTCTGCGATTCCCACAGCAGTCGATTGCTAGTGCTGCACCCATACCATTTCAGTTACCGCCAGCCCAGCATCAGAGTTCCACTCAGTTTGTTCCACAGCAGAGTCATGGTAGAGGTGCTAGAGGAGGTGCCAGAGGTGTTGACCAGGCTTCTACCAGTCAACAGGGAGGTTGAGGTCAGGCCAGAGTCTTCCACCTTACTTAGTAGGATGCTCAGGCATCTAATGCAGTCATGGCAGGTATTGTTTCTGTCTGTTACCTGGATGCATGGGTTTTGTTTGATCTGGGTGCCACGCATTCGTTTGTTTCTCCTATTTTTGCTTCCAAGTCTTATTGGCAAGCTTCGAGGATGGCTTTTCCTTTGTCCGTTGCCACTCCTCTAAACGATTCCTTGGACACTGATATTGTTCTTTCTGGTTGTCCAGTTCTCGTGGGAGGTAGAGAATTACCCGTTGATTTGATTCTGTTAGATGTGATGGAGTTTGATATTATTTTGGGTATGGATTGGTTATCTCAGCACTATGTCGTAGTGGATTGTCGGAATAAAGAGGTGACTTTCAGAATCCCTAATGAAGAAGAATTTAAGTTTGTGGGTGATGTCACGACCCAAAATAGGGGCCATGACCGGCGCTAGGGAACGGGAATTCTTTCGAATACGGAACCCGTAGCAAGCCTAAAAATAAAATAAACATGCACAATCATAACAATATAATATGCAGCGGAAATAAAAATCATAATATTATTCATATCAACTGGATTTAAATCAAATCTCATCCCATAGATATATAATCTTTTAATACAAATCCAGTTTATATATATAATACATCTCTTTAAAATAAAATACATGAAATCCAATACTTTAATTCACAACTACTGCAGTGTCTAGATAAAATGAATAAGACTCAAGTAGATAATTTACACAAAGAAGCTGGGGCGGAAGAAATCCAGCGTATCGACCTGCTACTGAGGTCTGAAGAAGTTGACTCTCCTGAAAAATAGTCAACGGAGGGGAGTCAAACCTCACTGAGTGAATCACTATAATATATATACATACACACTAAGTGATAATGCATACAGTCAACAGTATATGTGTATCTAATATACATACAGACAATTTCACACAGATGCAGAAAAATCATTTTTATATATTTTATTGAAAATCATCTTTTATGAAGGATCACATAGAACCCTAGAATAACACAACCTCAGAAAATAGTGTTAAACAACACTCTAGCCATACAGGCTCACTTATTCCAAATATATCCACTTAATCCATTTGGACAGTAGACTGGCCCCGAGACACTAAGTCAACCGAGCTCCAGCAGTCTGACTGCTAGTGTGATTGGCCCCGAGACATTTGGTCAACCGAGCTCCAGCAATCACACCTCCAAACCACATCTCACATATCAATAATCATATCAAATCAATATCCACAATTAGTTAGTAACATAGCCTAAAGCTATAGGCGTACCGGTACGTACTCGGTCCTAGTGCTGCCCACTAGGTAGCACGTTCTATTGATATCCTTCATCATTAATAATATAAATCATTCATTCACAATAAATGATGCATGAGTTTAAATGAAATAACAATATAAACCATATATATACCGAAAATATACCAAACGTAAACCAGGTATATTTCGAGTATATATATGTCAAATAAATCCAATCAAATCATAAATTAAACTAAAAATATATTTAAAAACATTTTAAATATATTTTATTAATGAAACATGTATATAATTTATTATATACCAAAAATAAACCAAAAATATACTTAATATAAACTAAAGAAATAATCAATTTATTTATGCATATTTAATCAACATAAAACATGCATTTCTAAATCATGCATCCTAAGCATATATATATAGTATAGTAACTCACCTAGTGCGCTCCGTGAGACAGGTCCGACAGGCCTGGTCCACTAGCCCTCGGTCTCGGCGCAACTAAACAAGTAATAAATAACCGACATCAGAATAAACCTAACAGAAATCCTAGAATTCGATCTAGAGTATTAAATACAGAATTGATATCAGGGTTCGACCGAATATCACGTTTTACGAGAATTCTACCAAAAATCCGGCAGAACCTCCCCTATAAAACGGACATCTCTCTACTCAAAAGAGTAGAGCCGACCCTGCAAAGAAACACACTTTGAAAAACTACACAAGGCACAATCAAAATCCCACGGTTGGACTCCAAACTACAGTCTACCGACCGGGGTCCACAAACATAGAACAATTCCAGATATACCAAAAATATCCTTACAGCATAGAAATACATTTTATATGTAGAAATTACATAATTAACCTTTAAACACTATAAAAACCGATAAAAACTCATTTTATTAGAAAAACCGTATATTATATATATAATTGAAAATAATTCACAAAAAATAGTTTTAATTAGTTAAAAATACCAAATAATTTGTAGAAATCATTTTTATACCTTAAATAACTATTAAAACCAATTAAATTACATTTTTAGACAATTTAGGGTAAAATTACCAAAATACCCCTATATATATTAATATACTTAAATTACTTCAAAAATTCACCAAAAATTATACAATTATCCAAAATTAATTTTCTGAACATATTTATCAATAATATCAATAATTAAACTCAATTAACCAATTAAATTCAAATAAAAACACAATTAACCCTAATTTCTCAAAATCACATAAACTTCAATAATTCAAAATAAATATTTAGAAATTCATAAAAATTCCAAATAAATTCCTATAATTCATTTCAACACCTAATTCAACCATAAACTCCAATTTCATAATTTAAATAATTAATTTCCGAAAATTAGAAAATAATATTAAAATATTCAAAATACCCAAAAATCCAAAAAATCTCCAAAAATTCTACAAAAATTCATACATGTAGATTGAGCTACTAGGAACAACATTTGTGAAGGGAGTTTTCATGAATCATTCAATTCGAAGCTCAAAAAAATTAAAAACCCCAATGTGACCGAAATTGAAAAATCGAAACCTAAGCAAATCTAAACCATTTTAGCTCAAACCAAAGCTAGAATCACACTCACCGGAGCTCAAGGAGAAGAAAGAGATTGGTGGTGTCGAAAACGATGGCCGGAGGAGGGAGAAACGGTGAAGGGTCGATTTTCAGCCAAAAGAGGAAAACTAGCTCGCTGGCGTCGGGGAAGGGAGCTGCTGGCGGTAGGGGACGGTTAGGAATGGCGGTGGCAAGCCGGGAGGCACACCGACGGTAGGTGGCCGGAGTTGCAGCGGGAGGGAAGGGAGGATGGTGATGGTCGGGCGCGGGAGAAGGAAGAAGGAGAAGAAGAAAAAGAAAAAAAAAGAAAAGAAAAGAAAGAAAAGGAAAAGAAAAAAAAAAGAAAAAGAAAAAAGAAAATAAAATAATATTAAAATAATAATAATAAATAATAAAAAAAAAATTTAATATTAAATAAAATACTTAAATAACAATAAATGAATAAACAAATAATAAAATATTTGGGTAATATATTAAACCCTAATTAAATAAGTATATACACACATAGTCTTTATTTACTATTTTAAAAATACGTATGAGTTCATGCAAGTCCGAAAATACATTTAAAATAATTAATAATGCATTGTTTACGTGAAAATTTCTCCGAAAATGCAAGTCCCGGGAAAATTTTACGTAAAACACTGAAAATAATACAATGTAATTAAAATAGGTTTTAAATACATATTAACTCGTAAAAATATCATATAATATACAGAAATTATTAACACTGCATATCCCGGTACAGTGTAAAAATATTTTAAAAACATGGGATATTACAGTTTTCCCCCCTTACAAGAATTCGTCCCCGAATTCCAGAAAACAAGATCAAGAAGGAAAGAGATACGGGTAAGAAGCTCGCATCTCAGCTTCAGTCTCCCACGTATGCTCCTCAACTTTATCGCTGTGCCACAGAACCTTGACCATCAGAATCTGCTTCGATCGCAACTGTCGAACTTGATAATCTACGATCGCCACAGGTTCTTCCACAAACGTCAAATCTTCACTCACTTCTACACTATCGGGCTACAATACGTGTGAAGGGTCTGAGATATACTTCCTCAGCATCGAGATATGAAATACTGGATGCACTTGTGACATACTCGGAGGCAAATCCAACCGATATGCAACATTGCCAACTCTCTCCAGAATCTCAAACGGTCCAATGTATCTCGGTGCTAACTTACCCTTCTTGCCAAATCTCATCACACCCTTCATCGGAGATACCTTCAGAAAAATGAAATCTCCAACCTGAAACTCCACATCTCTGCACCTAGGATCCGCATAACTCTTCTGTCTACTAACTGCGATCTCTAATCTTCGCTTAATCACGGCGACTTTCTCTACAGCATCCTGAACCATCTCAGGTCCAGTCAAAGCTCTCTCACCAATCTCATCCCAACTCAACGGGGATCTACACTTCCTTTCATATAACGCCTCATATGGTGCCATACCAATACTGCTATGGTAGCTGTTATTATATGCAAACTCAACAAGCGACAAATGATCATCCCAGCTACCTCCCAAATCCAGGACACACATCCTCAACATATCTTCCAGTGTCTGGATCATCCTCTCAGACTGGCCATCTGTCTGAGGATGAAAAGCAGTACTGAAATCCAACCTAGTGCCCATCGTTTCCTGCAACTTCTGCCAAAAACAAGAAGTAAACACCGAACCTCTATCTGACACAATGGACACAGGTACTCCATGAAGGCACACAATATGCTTCACATACAACTTCGCCAATCTAGCAACTGAATATGTGGCTTTCACAGGCAAGAAATGTGCAGACTTCGTCAACCTGTCTACAATCACCCAGATGGAATCATATCCATCCTTCGAACGAGGTAAACCGACCACAAAATCCATAGCTATCCTTTCCCACTTCCACTCGGGAATAGGAAGAGGCTGAAGCTTCCCAGAAGGCTTCTGATGTTCAGCTTTCACTTGTTGACACGTCAAACACTTCGCAACATAATCAGCGACATCCTTTTTCAATCCATCCCACCAGTATAGATCTCTGATACTGTGGTACATCTTAGTAACACCTGGATGTACGCTGTAGGCTGTAGAATGTGCTTCCTCTAGGATCTCTTCTCTCAAATCATCCACATCAGGAACACACAATCTACCACTGATCCACAACACACCATCATCATCGAGTGTGAAATCAATGAACTTCCCTGCTCTGACATTCTCTGCAAGCTCTTCCAGAATAGGATCTCGGCTCTGAGCTGCTTTAATCCTATCCCTTAGTACAGATCACACTTTAAACTGAGCTAGCAGTCCACCTGATCTGCTGATCTTCATCATCAGACCTTGATCCACCAACAGATGCAATTCCTGGATCAATGGTCTCCTCTCAACACTGATGTGAGCAAGACTACCTGAGGGCTTCCTACTCAAGGCATCTGCTACCACATTAGCTTTACCTAGATGGTAAAGAATCTCGCAATCATAATCCTTCAATAATTCCAACCATCTTCTCTGCCTCAGATTCAGATCTCGCTGCTGAAAAATGTACTTAAGGCTCTTGTGATCAGTAAATATCTCACAAGTCACCCCGTACAAATAATGTCTCCAAATCTTCAAAGCAAAAATCACTGCAGCCATCTCAAGATCATGTGTAGGATAGTTCTGCTCATGCTTCTTCAACTGCCTCGAAGCATAGGCTATCACCCTTCCATTCTGCATCAACACACAACCAAGACCAATTCTAGAGGCATCACAGTAAACTGTGAACTTATCCACACTATTAGGCAAAGCTAATACTGGCACTGTGGTCAACTTCTCCTTCAACAACTGAAAACTATTCTCACAAGCTTCTGACCACTCGAATCTAACATTCTTCTGAGTTAGGCGAGTCATAGGGGCTGCTATCCTGGAAAAATCCTGCACAAACCGCCTATAATACCCGGCTAAACCTAGAAAACTCCGAATCTCTGTGACAGAAGTAGGTCTAGGCCATTTAGATACTGCCTCAATCTTCTGTGGATCAACCTGAATACCTTCTTTAGACACTACGTGTCCAAGAAAAGAAACACTCTCCATCCAAAAGTCACACTTCGAGAATTTAGCATAAAGCTGATGATCTCTCAGTGTCTATAGTACAATCCTCAAATGATATACATGATCTTCCATACTCCTCGAATATACTAGTATATCATCAATGAAGACTACCATAAACTGATCCACATACGGTCTGAATACTCTATTCATCAGGTCCATAAAAGCTGCTGGTGCATTAGTCAAACCAAAAGACATCACCAGAAACTCATAATGGCCATATCGAGTGCGGAACGCTGTCTTAGGAATATCGGCCTAACTAATCCGCAACTGATGATAACCCGACCTCAAGTCAACCTTAGAAAAGAACTGTGCACCCTGAAGCTGATCAAACAAGTCATCTATCCTCGGGAGAGGATACTTGTTCTTCACTGTCACCTTATTCAGTTCTCTGTAGTCAATGCACAGTCTCAGGGTACCATCCTTCTTCTTCACAAACAGGACTGGTGCACCCCAAGGAGAAACACTAGGTCTGATAAAACCTTTCTCCAATAACTCTTGCAACTGCTCCTTCAGCTCTCTCAACTCTGTAGGAGCCATACGATAGGGTGGCATAGATATAGGAGTAGTACCTGGAACCACATCTATACAGAACTCAATCTCTCTGTGAGGTGGTAAACCTGGTAACTCCTCGGGAAAAACATCAAGAAACTCATAAGCAACCGGAACATCTGTGAGTGACAACTTCTCCACTGACGTATCCCTAACCAATGCCAAAAACCCCTGACATCCCTTCTTCAACAACTTCCTAGCTGTAATAGCAGAAATGAGATTCTAAGGTGCTGAACTCCTATCACCAATAAACTTAAATTCTACTTCACCAGGAATTCTAAAAGTCACCTCCTTATTCCTGCAATCTACCACGGCATAGTGCTGAGATAACTAATCCATTCCCAGAATAACATCAAACTCCATCACATCCAATAATATCAAATCAGCGGGTAATTCTCTATCTCCCACGAGAACTGGACAACCAGAAAGAACAATAACAGCGTCTAAAGAATCACTCAGAGGAGTGGCAACGGATAAAGGAAAAGCCATCCTCGAAGCTTGCCAACAAGATTTAGAAGCAAAAACAGGAGAAGCAAATAATGCGTGGCACCCGGATCAAACAAAACCCAAGCATCCAGGTAACAAACAGAAACAATTCCTGCCACGACTGCATTAGATGCCTGAGCATCCTACTGAGTCAGATGAAAAACTCTGGCCTGACCTCGACCTCCCTGCTGACTGGTAGAAGCCTGGCCAACACCTCTGGCACCTCCTCTAGTACCTCTACCATGACTCTGCTGTGGAACAAACTGAGTGGAACTCTAATGCTGGGCTGGTGGTAACTGAAATGGCACGGGTGCAGCACTAGCAATCGACTGCTGTGGGAATCGCAAAATCTGCTGCTGTTGATACCCGAAATAAGGACACGATCTGGCAAAATGTCCTGCCTGCCCGCATTTGAAGCATGTCAGCGGTGTCGGATAACACGGTCCCTGATGGACTCTACCATAAGTCTGATAAACACTGGCCGCTGATCCAGAACTACGACCACTGCTGCTGCTCGAAGCACCTAACCCAAATCTGAATGATCTACGTTGACCTCCACGGCCATGTCTACTGCTCCGATGCACTCGCTGCTGCTGTCTCTGACTCTGCTGAGTCAGACCTCGCTGCTGACTACTCGAACCAACATGAAAACTCGAATACAGAGTAGCCTGTGATCCACTCGACTGAACTCCCAGCTGGTAGTAATCAGGCATCGCTCCCTGCCTAACTAGCCTCAGCTCAATCTCCTTGGCTAACTCGATCACAGACTCCAGAGTAAGGCCTGCTGTAGGCATACCAGCAAAAGCTGAACCCAAACCAGTAACGTATGTAGGAACAGTGAAATACTGATCTCGCATCAGATCCTTAGCATATCTACCCAGACGAAGAAACTCTCGGGTATACTCCTCTACAGATCGATCTCCACGAGAAATACTGGTCAGACGGAGATGATAACTCAAACGAAGAGGCTCTGGACAGAATCTCCTCATGAATTGCTCCCGAAACTGAGCCCATGTCATCGTCATCATATAGGGTTGGATCATCTGAATGAACCAATCTAGGGCTGGTCCCTCGATAGACAACTCAACGATCATGATCCGCTGGTACTCGGTATGAGCAGTCCGAGTCCTTGTCTCGATTGCATGTAGAAAATCTAAAGGATCAGAAGTACCATCAAACGCAATCCTGTCAACTCGGGCATAGAACAAAGCTGCCTCAGGGTCAGACATACCCTGCTGATAGGCAGGCTGAACAACTGGAGGAACAGGAACATCAAACTCAGGCTCAACAGGCTCCTCGTCCTGTAACTCTCTCTGCCTACGGCGACCTGCCGCTCCTCGAGGTCTACCTCTGCCACGACCTCTATGTCTAACTGGCTGCTCAGGAGGTAAAACCTCATCCTGAAAAGACTCATCATCCCCGGCCTCAACGACCGGTGGAGCGACACGCGCTCGCCTCCTCATACTGAAAAGACAAATGGAAAGATTCAGACAAAACAGACAATGGAGGAATAACACTAAAAACTACAACAAGGAATACTTATCAAGACATACTCGAACCTAATACACTGCAGTAGTCCAACAGAAAACACAACTTTAAAACTAGGGCCACAACTCACATAACTAAGCCCTGACACAGAACACCGCTCTGATACCAACTTTGTCACAACCCAAAACAGGGGCCATGATCGGCGCTAGGGAACGGGAATTCTTTCGAATCCGAAACCCGTAGCAAGCCTAAAAATAAAATAAACATGCATAATCATAACAATATAATATGCAGCGGAAATAAAAATCATAATATTATTCACATCAACTGGATTTAAATCAAATCTCATCCCATAGATATATAATCTTTTAATACAAATCCAGTTTATATATATAATACATCTCTTTAAAATAAAATACATGAAATCCAATACTTTAATTCACAACTACTACAGTGTCTAGATAAAATGAATAAGACTCAAGTAGATAATTTACACAAAGAAGCCGGGGCGGAAGAAATCAGGCGTATCGACCTGCTACTGAGGTCTGAAGAAGTTGACTCTCCTGAAAAATAGTCAACGGAGGGGAGTCAGACCTCACTGAGTGAATCACTATAATATATATACATACACACTAAGTGATAATGCATACAGTCAACAGTATATGTGTATCTAATATATATACAGACAATTTCACACAGATGCAGAAAAATCATTTTTATATATTTTATTGAAAATCATCTTTTATGAAGGATCACATAGAACCCTAGAATAATGCAACCTCAGAAAATAGTGTTAAACAACACTTTAGCCATACAGGCTCACTTATTCCAAATATATCCACTTAATCCATTTGGACAGTAGACTGGCCCCGAGACACTAAGTCAACCGAGCTCTAGCAGTCTGACTGCCAGTGTGATTGGCCCCGAGACACTAATCACACCTCCACACCATATCTCACATATCAATAATCATATCAAATCAATATCCACAATTAGTTAGTAACATAGCCTAAAGCTATAGGCGTACCGGTACGTACTCGGTCCTAGTGCTGCCCACTAAGTAGCACGTTCTATTGATATCCTTCATCATTAATAATATAAATCATTCATTCACAATAAATGATGCATGAGTTTAAATGAAATAACAATATAAACCATATATATACCGGAAATATACCAAACGTAAACCATGTATATTTCGAGTATATATATGTCAAATAAATCCAATCAAATCATAAATTAAACTAAAAATATATTTAAAAACATTTTAAATATATTTTATTAATGAAACATGTATATAATTTATTATATACCAAAAATAAACCAAAAATATACTTAATATAAACTAAAGAAATAATCAATTTATTTATGCATATTTAATCAACATAAAACATGCATTTCTAAATCATGCATCCTAAGCATATATATATAGTATAGTAACTCACCTAGTACGATCCACGAGACAGGTCCGACGGGCCTGGTCCACTAGCCCTCGGTCTCGGCGCAACTAAACAAGCAATAAATAATCGACATCAGAATAAACCTAACAGAAATCCTAGAATTCGATCTAGAGTATTAAATAAAGAATTGATATCAGGGTTCGACCGGATATCATGTTTTACGAGAATTCTACCAAAAATCCGGTAGAACCTCCCCTGTAAAACGGACATCTCTCTACTCAAAAGAGTAGAGTTGACCCTGCAAAGAAACACACTTCGAAAAACTACACAAGGCACAATCAAAATCCCACGGTCGGACTCCAAACTACAGTCTACCGACTGGGGTCCACAAACATAGAACAATTCCAGATATACCAAAAATATCCTTACAGCATAGAAATACATTTTATACGTAGAAATTACATAATTAACCTTTAAACACTATAAAAATCGATAAAAACTCATTTTATTAGAAAAATCGTATATTATATATATAATTGAAAATAATTCACGAAAAATAGTTTTAATTAGTTAAAAATACCAAATAATTTGTAGAAATCATTTTTATACCTTAAATAACTATTAAAACCAATTAAATTACATTTTTAGACAATTTAGGGTAAAATTACCAAAATACCCCTTTATATATTAATATACTTAAATTACTTCAAAAATTCACCAAAAATTATAAAATTATCCAAAATTAATTTTCTGAACATATTTATCAATAATATCAATAATTAAACTCAATTAACCAATTAAATTCAAATAAAAACACAATTAACCCTAATTTCTCAAAATCACATAAACTTCAATAATTCAAAATAAATATTTAGAAATTCATAAAAATTCCAAATAAATTCCTATAATTCATTTCAACACCTAATTCAACCATAAACTCCAATTTCATAATTTAAATAATTAATTTCCGAAAATTAGAAAATAATATTAAAATATTCAAAATACCCAAAAATCCAAAAATTCTACAAAAATTCATACATGTAGATTGAGCTACTAGGAACAACATTTGTGAAGGGAGTTTTCATGAATCATTCAATTCGAAGCTCAAAAAAATCAAAAACCCTAATGTGACCGAAATTGAAAAATCGAAACCTAAGCAAATCTAAACCATTTTAGCTCAAACCAAAGCTAGAATCACACTCACCGGAGCCCAAGGAGAAGAAAGAGACCGGCGGTGTCAAAAATGGTGGCCGGAGGAGGGAGAAACGGTGAAGGGTCGATTTTCGGCCAAAAGAGGAAAACTAGCTCGCCGGCGCTAGGGAAGGGAGCTGCTGGCGGTGGGGGATGGTTGGGAACGGCGGGTGGCAAGCCGAGAGGCACACTGACGGTAGGTGGCCGGAGTTGCAGCGGGAGGGAAGGGAGGATGGTGATGGTCGGGCGCGGGAGAAGGAAGAAGGAGAAGAAGAAAAAGAAAAAGAAAGAAAAGAAAAGAAAGAAAAAGAAAAGTAAAAAAAAAGTGAAAGAAAAAATAAAATAAAATAATATTAAAATAATAATAATAAATAATAAAAAAAAATAATTTTAATAATTTAATATTAAATAAAATACTTAAATAACAATAAATGAATAAACAAATAATAAAATATTAGGGTAATATATTAAACCCTAATTAAATAAGTATATACACACATAGTCTTTATTTAGTATTTTAAAAATACGTATGAGTTCATGCAAGTCCGAAAATACATTTAAAATAATTAATAATGCATTGTTTACGTGAAAATTTCCCCGAAAATGCAAGTCCCGGGAAAATTTTACGTAAAACACTGAAAATAATACACAGTAATTAAAATAGGTTTGAAATACATATTAACTCGTAAAAATATCATATAATATACAGAAATTATTAACACTGCATATCCCGGTACAGTGTAAAAATATTTTAAAAACACGGGATATTACAAGTGATATGAGTTCAGCACCTCAGAATCTTATTTCTGCTATTACGGCTAGGAAGTTACTAAAGAAAGGATGTTAGGGATATTTGGCATTGCTCAGGGATACTTCTGTGGAGAAGTTGTCACTCACAGATGTTCCTGTTGCCTATGAGTTTCTTGATGTTTTTCTTGAGGAGTTACCAGGTTTACCACCTCACAGAGAGATTGAGTTCTGTATAGATGTGGTTCTAGGTACTACTCCTATATCTATGCCACCCTACAGAATGGCTCCTGCAGAGTTGAAAGAGTTGAAGGAGTAGTTGTAAGAGTTGTTGGATAAGGGTTTCATCAGACCCAGTGTTTCTCCTTGGGGTACACCAGTCCTGTTTGTGAAGAAGAAGGATCGTACCCTGAGACTGTGCATTGACTACAAAGAGCTGAACAAGGTGACAGTGAAGAACAAGTATCCTCTCCCGAGGATAGATGACTTGTTTGATCAGCTACAAGGTGCATAGTTCTTTTCCAAGATTGATCTGTGGTCGGGTTATCATCAGTTGCGGATTAGTGAAGCCGATGTTCCTAAAACGACATTCCGCACTCGATATGGCCATTATGAGTTTTTGGTGATGTCTTTTGGTTTAACTAATGCACTGTAATATCCCGTGTTTTTAAAAATATTTTTTTACACTGTACCGGGATATATAGTGTCAATAATTTTTATGCATTATACGATATTTTTATGAGTTGATATGTATTTTAAACCTATTTTAATTAATGTGTTTTATATACAGTGTTTTACGTAAAATTTTCCCGGGACTTTCATTTTCGGGGAAATTTCCACGTAAACAATGTATTATTAATTATTTTAAATGTATTTACGGGTTTGCATGAACTCATACATATTTTTAAATTATTAAATAAAGCCTGTGTGTATATTTATTTAATTAGGGTTTATTATTACCCTAATATTTTATTATTTATTTATTATTATTTGATTATTTTATTTATTATTAAATTATTAAAATTTATTATTTTATTATTAATTATTTATTAATATTTAATTATTTTAATTTATTTTTTTTTCTTTTTTCTTTTTTTTTTCTTTTCCTTTTTCTTTCTTTTTTTTTTCTTTTTCTTTCCTTTTCTTTCTTTTTCTTTTTCTTCTTCTTCTTCTTTCTCTCCCGCGCCCGACGCCGACCACCATTTTCTCACCGCCGTTTCTCCCTCCTCCGGCCACCGTTTTCGACACCGCCGGTCTCTATCTTCTCCTTGAGCTCCGGTGAGTGTGATTCTAGCTTTGGTTTGAGCTAAAATGGTCTAGAATTGCTTAGGTTTTGATTTGAGGTTTTCGGCCTCTTTTGGTTTTTGATTTTTTTGAGCTTCGATTTGGATGATTCATGGAAACTTCCTTCACAAATGTTGTTCCTGGTAGCTTAATCTTCATTTATGAATTTTTACAGAATTTTTGGAGATTTTTTGGATTTTTGGGTATTTTTGAATATTTTAATATTATTTTCTAATTTTCGGAAATTAATTATTTAAATTCTGAAATTGGAGTTTATGGTTGAATTAGGTGTTGAAATGAATTATAGAAATTTATTTGGAATTTTTATGAATTTCTAAGTATTTATTTTTAATTATTGAAGTTTATGTGATTTTGTAAAATTAAGTTAATTGTGTTTTAAATTGAATTTAATTGGTTAATTGGGTTTAATTATTAATATTATTGATAAATGTGTTGAGAAAATTAATTTTGGATAATTGTATGATTTTTGGTGAATTTTTGAAGTAATTTAGGTATATATATATATATAGGGGTATTTTGGTAATTTTACCCTAAATTGTGTAAAAATGTAATTTAATTGGTTTTAATATTTATTTAAGGTATAAAAATGATTTCTACAAATTATTTAGTATTTTTAACTAATTAAAACTATTTTCCGGGAATTATTTTCAATTATATATATAATATACGGTTTTTCTAATAAAATGAGTTTTAATCGGTTTTTACAGTGTTTCAAGATTTATTATGTAATTTCTACGTATGAAATGTATTTTTATGATTTAAGGATATTTTTGGTATATTTGAATATATATTCTGTGTTTGTGGACCCCGGTCGACAGATTGTAGTCTGGAGTCCGACCGAGGGGTTGTGATTGATTGTGGTGCTTATTTTTGAAGTGTATTTTCTTTGCAGGGTCGGCTCTACTCTTTTGAATAGAGAGATGTCCGTTTTACAGGGGAGGTTCTGCCGGATTTCCGATAGAATTCTCGTAAAACGTGATATCCAGTCGAACCCTAATTTCCGATTCTGTGTTGAATACTCTAGATTTAATTCTAGGATTTCTGTTAGGGTTATTCTGATGTCGATTAATTATTTCTTGTTTAGTTGCGCCGAGACCGAGGGTTAGTGGACCAGGCCCGTTGGACCTGTCTCGTGGAGCGCATTAGGTGAGTTACTATATTATATATATATGCTTAGGATGCATGATTTAGAAAATGCATGTTTTATTTTGACTAAATATGCATAAATAACATGATTTATATTCAAGTATATTTTTGGTATATAATAAATTATATACATGTTTTGTAAATAAAATATATTTAAAATGTTTTTAAAATGTTTTTAAATATATTTTTAGTTTAATTCATGATTTGATTGGATTTATTTGACATATATATACTCAAAATATATATGGTTTATGTTTGGTATATTTTCAGTATATATATGGTTTATATTGTTGATTTATTTAAATTCATGCATCATGTATTTGTGAATGAATGTTTTATATTATTAATGAAGGATATCAATAGAACGTGCTACCTAGTGGGCAGCACTAGGACCGAGTACGTACCGGTACGCCTATAGCTTTAGGCTATATTACTGACTATTTGTGGATATCGATTTGATTATGATTATTGATATATGTGAGATGTGGTTTGTGGGTGTGATTGCTGGAGCTCGGTTGACCAAGTGTCTCGGGGCCAATCACACTGGCAGTCAGACTGCTGGAGCTCGGTTGACTTAGTGTCTCAGGGCCAGTCTACTGTCCATATGGATTAAGTGGATATATTTGGAATCAGTGAGCCTGTATGGCTAGAGTGTTGTTTAACACTATTATTCTGAGGTTGCGATATTCTAGGGTTCTATGTGATCCTTCATAAAAGTTGATTTTCAGACAAAATATATAAAATGATTTTTCTGCATTTGTGTGTATTTGCCTGTATATATATTAGATATATATATACTGTTGACTGTATGCATTATCACTTAGAGTGTATGTATATATATTATAGTAATTCACTCAGTGAGGTCTGACTCCCCTCCGTTGACTATTTTTCAGGAGAGTCAACTTCCTCAGACCTCAGTAGCAGGTCGATACGCCGGATTTCTTCCGCCCTGGCTTCTTTATGTAAATTGTATACTTGAGTCTTATTTATTTTATCTAGACACTACAGTAGTTGTGATTTTCAGTAGTTGTGAATTAAAGTATTTGTTTTAAAGAGATGTATTATAGTAAAACTGGATTTGTATTAAAGATTATATATGTGGTGTGATGAGTTTTGAATTGAATCCAGTTGATATGGATGATATTGTAATATTTATGATTTTTATTTTCCGCTGCATATTATATTTTTATGGTTATTATTGCATATTTATTTTATTTTTAGGCTTGCTACGGGTTCCGGATTCGAAAGAATTCCCGTTCCCTAGCGCCGGTCATGGCCCCTGTTTTGGGTCGTGACAAAGATGGTATCAGAGCGAAGTTCGTATCTGAGTGGAGTTCTGTGTCAGGGCTTAGTTATGTGAGTTGTGGCCCTAGTTTTAAAGTTGTGTTTTCTATTGGACTACTGCAGTGTATTAGGTTTGAGTATGTCTTGATAAGTATTCATTGCTTTAGTTTTCAGCGTTATTCCTCCGTTGTCTATTTTGTCTGAATCTTTCCGTTTGTCTTTTCAGAATGAGGAGGCGAGCGCGTGTCGCTCCACCGGTCGTTGAGGCCGAGGATGATGAGTCTTTTCAGGATGAGGTTTTACCTCCTGAGCAGCCAGTTAGGCGTAGAGATCGTGGCAGAGGTAGACCTCGAGGAGCGGCAGGTCGTCGTAGGCAGAGAGAGTTACAGGACGAGGAGCCTGTTGAGCCTGAGTTTGATGTTCCTGTTCCTCCAGTTGTTCAGCCTGTTCAGCCTGCCTATCAGCAGGGTATGTCTGACCCTGAGGCAACTTTGTTCTATGCCAGAGTTGGCAGGATTGCTTTTGATGGTACTTCTGATCCTTTAGATTTTCTGCATGCGATTGAGATTATGACTCGGACTGCTCATACCGAGTACCAGAGGATCATGATCGTTGAGTTGTCTGTCGAGGGACCAGCCTTGGATTGGTTTATTCAGATGATCCAGCCTTATATGATGACGATGACGTGGGCTCAGTTTCGAGAGCGATTCATGAGGAGATTTGTCCAGAGCCTCTTCGTTTGAGCTATCGTCTCCGGTTGACCAGTATTTCTCGTGGAGATCGATCTGTAGAGGAGTATACCCGAGAGTTTCTTCGTCTGGGTAGATATGCTGAGGATCTGATGCGAGATCAGTATTTCGCTGTTACTACCTATGTTACTGGTTTGGGTTCAGCTTTTGCTGGTATGCCTACAGCAGGTCTTACTCTGGAGTCGGTGATTGAGCTAGCTAAGGAGATTGAGCTGAGGTTAGTTAGGCAGGGAGCGATGCCTGATTATTACCAGTTGGGAGTTCAGTCGAGTGGATTGCAGGCTACTCCGTATTCGAGTTTTCATGTTGGTTCGAGTAGTCAGCAGCGAGGTTCGACTCAGCAAAGTCAGAGACAGCAGCAGCGAGTGCATCGGAGCAGTAGACATGGTCATGGAGGTCAGCGTAGATCATTCAGATTTGGGTCAGGTGCTTCGAGCAGCAGCAGTGGTCGTAGTTATGGATCAGCGCCAGTGTTTGTCAGACTTGTGGTAGAGTCCATCAGGGACCGTGTTATCTGACACCATTGACATGTTTTAGATGCGGGCAGATAGGACATTTTGCCAGATCGTGTCCTTACCCCGGATATCAGCAGCAGCAGATTCCGTGATTCCCACAGCAGTCGATTGCTAGTGCAGCACCCGTGCCATTTCAGTTACCACCAGCTCAGCATCAGAGTTCTACTCAGTTTGTTCCACAGCAGAGTCGTGGTAGAGGTACGAGAGGAGGTACCCGAGGTATTGGCCAGGCTTTCTACCAGTCAGCAGGGAGGTCGAGGCCAGGCCAGAGTTTTTCATCTGACTCAGCAGGATGCTCAGGCATCTAATGCAGTCGTGGCAGGTATTCTTTCTGTTTGTTACCTGGATGCTTTGGTTTTGTTTGATCCGGGTGCCACGCATTCGTTTGTTTCTCCTGTTTTTGCTTCTAAATCTTGTTGGCAAGCTTCGAGGATGGCTTTTCCTTTGTCTGTTGCCACTCCTCTGAGTGATTCTTTGGACGCCGATATTGTTCTTTCTGGTTGTCCAGTTCTCGTGGGAGATAGAGAATTACCCGTTGATTTGATTTTGTTGGATGTGATGGAGTTTGATGTTATTTTGGGAATGGATTGGTTGTCCCAGCATTATGCCGTGGTTGATTGCAGGAATAAGGAGGTGATTTTCAGAATTCCTAGTGAAGTAGAATTTAAGTTTGTTGGTGATAGGAGTTCAGCACCTCAGAATCTTATTTCTGCTATATCAGCTAGGAAGTTGTTGAGGAAAGGTTGTCAGGGGTTTTTGGCATTGGTCAGGGATACGTCAGTGGAGAAGTTGTCACTCACAGATGTTCCTGTTGCTTGTGAGTTTCCTGATGTTTTTCCCGAGGAGTTGCCAGGTTTACCACCTCATAGAGAGATTGAGTTCTGTATAGATGTGGTCCCAGGTACTACTCCTATATCTATGCCACCCTATCGTATGGCTCCTGCAGAGTTGAGAGAGTTGAAGGAGCAGTTGCAAGAGTTGTTGGATAAGGGTTTTATCAGACCTAGTGTTTCTCCTTGGGGTGCACCAGTCTTGTTTGTGAAGAAGAAGGATGGTACCCTGAGACTGTGCATTGACTACAGAGAGTTGAACAAGGTGACAGTGAAGAACAAGTATCCTCTCCGAGGATTGATGATTTATTTGATCAGCTACAGGGTGCACAATTCTTTTCTAAGGTCGACTTGAGGTCGGGTTATCATCAGCTGCGGATTAGTGAAGCTGATATTCCTAAGACAGCGTTCCGCACTCGTTATGGCCATTATGAGTTTCTGGTGATGTCTTTTGGTTTGACTAATGCACCAGCAGCTTTTATGGACCTGATGAACAGAGTATTCAGACCGTATGTGGATCAGTTTGTAGTAGTCTTCATTGATGATATACTGGTATATTCGAGGAGTATGGAAGAGCACGTATATCATTTGAGGATTGTACTACAGACACTGAGAGATCATCATCTTTATGCTAAATTCTCGAAGTGTGATTTCTGGATGGAGAGTGTTTCTTTTCTTGGACACGTAGTGTCTAAAGAAGGTATTCAGGTTGATCCACAGAAGATTGAAGCAGTATCTGAGTGGCCTAGACCTACTTCAGTTACTGAGATTCGGAGTTTTCTGGGTTTAGCCGGGTATTATAGGCGGTTTGTGCAGGATTTTTCCAGGATAGCAGCCCCTATAACTCGCTTCACTCAGAAGAATGTTAGATTCGAGTGGTCAGAAGCTTGTGAGAATAGTTTTCAGTTGTTGAAGGAGAAGTTGACCACAGCGCCAGTATTAGCTTTGCCTAATAGTGTGGATAAGTTCACAGTTTACTGTGATGCCTCTAGAATTGGTCTTGGTTGTGTGTTGATGCAGAATGGAAGGGTGATAGCCTATGCTTCGAGGCAGTTGAAGAAAGCATGAGCAGAACTATCCTACACATGATCTTGAGATGGCTGCAGTGATCTTTGCTTTGAAGATTTGGAGACATTATTTGTACGGGGTGACTTGTGAGATATTTACTGATCACAAGAGCCTTAAGTACATTTTCCAGTAGAGAGATTTGAATTTGAGGCAGAGAAGATGGTTGGAACTGTTGAAGGATTATGATTGCGAGATTCTTTACCATCCGGGTAAAGCTAATGTGGTAGCAGATGCCTTGAGTAGGAAGTCCTCAGGTAGTCTTGCTCACATCGGTGTTGAGAGGAGACCATTGATCCAGGAGTTGCATCTGATGGTGGATCAAGGTCTGATGATGAAGATCAGTAGATCAGGTGGATTGTTAGCTCAGTTTAAAGTACGATCTGTACTGAGGATAGGATTAAAGCAGCTCAGAGCCGAGATCCTATTCTAGAAGAGCTTGCAGAGAATGTCAGAGCAGGGAAGTTCACTGATTTCACACTCGATGATGATGGTGTGTTGTGGATCAGTGGTAGATTGTGTGTTCCTGATGTGGATGATTTGAGAGAGGAGATTTTAGAGGAAGCACATTCTACAGCCTACAGCGTTCATCCTGGTGTTACTAAGATGTACCACAGTATCAGAGATCTATACTGGTGGGATGGATTGAAGAAGGATGTTGCTGATTATGTTGCTAAGTGCTTGACGTGTCAGCAAGTGAAAGCCGAACATCATAAGCCTTCTGGGAAGCTTCAGCCTCTTCCTATTCCCGAGTGGAAATGGGAAAGGATAGCTATGGATTTTGTGGTCGGTTTACCTCGTTCGAAGGATGGATACGATTCCATCTGGGTGATTGTAGACAGATTGACGAAGTCTGCACATTTCTTGCCTGTGAAAGCCACATATTCAGTTGCTAGATTGGCGAAGTTGTACGTGAAGAATATTGTGTGCCTTCATGGAGTACCTGTGTCCATTGTGTCAGACAGAGGTTCGGTGTTTACTTCTCATTTTTGGCAGAAGTTGCAAGAAGCGATGGGCACTAGGTTGGATTTCAGTACTGCTTTTCATCCTCAGACAGATGGTCAGTCTGAGAGGACGATCCAGACACTCGGAAGATATGTTGAGGATGTGTGTCTTGGATTTGAGAGGTAGCTGGGATGATCATTTGTCGCTTGTTGAGTTTGCATATAATAACAGCTACCATAGCAGTATTGGTATGGCACCGTATGAGGCGTTGTATGGAAGGAAGTGTAGATCCCCGTTTGAGTTGGGATGAGATTGGTGAGAGAGCTTTGACTGGACCAGAGATGGTTCAAGATGCTGTAGAGAAAGTCACCGTGATCAAGCGTAGATTAGAGACCGCAGTTAGTAGACAGAAGAGTTATGCGAATCCTAGGCACAGAGATGTGGAGTTTCAGGTTGGAGATTTCGTTTTTCTGAAAGTATCTCCGATGAAGGGTGTGATGAGATTTGGCAGGAAGGGTAAGTTGGCACCGAGATATATTGGACCGTTTGAGATTCTGGAGAGAATTGGCACTGTTGCATATCGGTTGGATTTGCCTCCGAGTATGTCACAAGTGCATCCAGTATTTCATATCTCGATGTTGAGGAAGTATATCTCAGACCCTTCACACGTGTTGCAACCTGATAGTGTGGAAGTGAGTGAAGATTTGACTTTTATGGAAGAACCTGTGGCGATCGTAGATTTTCAAGTTCGACAGTTGCGATCGAAGCAGATTCCGATGGTCAAGGTTTTGTGGCGTAGCGACAGAGTTGAAGAGCATACGTGGGAGACTGAAGCTGAGATGCGAGCTTCTTACCCGTATCTCTTTCCTTCCTGATTCTGTAATCTTGTTTTTAGAATTCGGGGATGAATTCTTGTAAGGGGGGAAGACTGTAATATCCCGTGTTTTTAAAAATATTTTTTTTACACTGTACCGGGATATACAGTTGTCAATAATTTTTATGCATTATACGATATTTTTATGAGTTGATATGTATTTTAAACCTATTTTAATTACTGTGTTTTATATACAGTGTTTTACGTAAAATTTTCCCGGACTTTCATTTTCGGGGAAATTTCCACGTAAACAATGTATTATTAATTATTTTAAATGTATTTACGGGTTTTGCATGAACTCATACATATTTTTATATTATTAAATAAAGCCTGTGTGTATATTTATTTAATTAGGGTTTATTATTACCCTAATATTTTATTATTTATTTATTATTATTTGATTATTTTATTTATTATTAAATTATTAAAATTTATTATTTTATTATTAATTATTTATTAATATTTAATTATTTTAATTTATTTTTTTTTCTTTTTTCTTTTTTTTTCTTTTCCTTTTTCTTTCTTTTTTTTTTCTTTTTCTTTCCTTTTCTTTCTTTTTCTTTTTCTTCTTCTTCTTCTTTCTCTCACGCGGCCCGACGCCGACCACCATTTTCTCACCGCCGTTTCTCCCTCCTCCGGCCACCGTTTTCGACACCGCCGGTCTCTATCTTCTCCTTGAGCTCCGGTGAGTGTGATTCTAGCTTTGGTTTGAGCTAAAATGGTCTAGAATTGCTTAGGTTTTGATTTGAGGTTTTCGGCCTCTTTTGGTTTTTGATTTTTTTGAGCTTCGATTTGGATGATTCATGGAAACTTCCTTCACAAATGTTGTTCCTGGTAGCTTAATCTTCATGTATGAATTTTTACAGAATTTTTGGAGATTTTTTGGATTTTTGGGTATTTTTGAATATTTTAATATTATTTTCTAATTTTCGGAAATTAATTATTTAAATTCTGAAATTGGAGTTTATGGTTGAATTAGGTGTTGAAATGAATTATAGAAATTTATTTGGAATTTTTATGAATTTCTAAGTATTTATTTTTAATTATTGAAGTTTATGTGATTTTGTAAAATTAAGTTAATTGTGTTTTAAATTGAATTTAATTGGTTAATTGGGTTTAATTATTAATATTATTGATAAATGTGTTGAGAAAATTAATTTTGGGATAATTGTATGATTTTTGGTGAATTTTTGAAGTAATTTAGGTATATATATATATATAGGGGTATTTTGGTAATTTTACCCTAAATTGTGTAAAAATGTAATTTAATTGGTTTTAATATTTATTTAAGGTATAAAAATGATTTCTACAAATTATTTAGTATTTTTAACTAATTAAAACTATTTTCCGGGAATTATTTTCAATTATATATATAATATACGGTTTTTCTAATAAAATGAGTTTTAATCGGTTTTTACAGTGTTTCAAGATTTATTATGTAATTTCTACGTATGAAATGTATTTTTATGATTTAAGGATATTTTTGGTATATTTGAATATATATTCTGTGTTTGTGGACCCCGGTCGACAGATTGTAGTCTGGAGTCCGACCGAGGGGTTGTGATTGATTGTGGTGCTTATTTTTGAAGTGTATTTTCTTTGCAGGGTCGGCTCTACTCTTTTGAATAGAGAGATGTCCGTTTTACAGGGGAGGTTCTGCCGGATTTCCGATAGAATTCTCGTAAAACGTGATATCCAGTCGAACCCTAATTTCCGATTCTGTGTTGAATACTCTAGATTTAATTCTAGGATTTCTGTTAGGGTTATTCTGATGTCGATTAATTATTTCTTGTTTAGTTGCGCCGAGACCGAGGGTTAGTGGACCAGGCCCGTCGGACCTGTCTCGTGGAGCGCATTAGGTGAGTTACTATATTATATATATATGCTTAGGATGCATGATTTAGAAAATGCATGTTTTATTTTGACTAAATATGCATAAATAACATGATTTATATTCAAGTATATTTTTGGTATATAATAAATTATATACATGTTTTGTAAATAAAATATATTTAAAATGTTTTTAAAATGTTTTTAAATATATTTTTAGTTTAATTCATGATTTGATTGGATTTATTTGACATATATATACTCAAAATATATATGGTTTATGTTTGGTATATTTTCAGTATATATATGGTTTATATTGTTGATTTATTTAAATTCATGCATCATGTATTTGTGAATGAATGTTTTATATTATTAATGAAGGATATCAATAGAACGTGCTACCTAGTGGGCAGCACTAGGACCGAGTACGTACCGGTACGCCTATAGCTTTAGGCTATATTACTGACTATTTGTGGATATCGATTTGATTATGATTATTGATATATGTGAGATGTGGTTTGTGGGTGTGATTGCTGGAGCTCGGTTGACCAAGTGTCTCGGGGCCAATCACACTGGCAGTCAGACTGCTGGAGCTCGGTTGACTTAGTGTCTCAGGGCCAGTCTACTGTCCATATGGATTAAGTGGATACTATTTGGAATCAGTGAGCCTGTATGGCTAGAGTGTTGTTTAACACTATTATTCTGAGGTTGCGATATTCTAGGGTTCTATGTGATCCTTCATAAAAATTGATTTTCAGACAAAATATATAAAATGATTTTTCTGCATTTGTGTGTATTTGCCTGTATATATATTAGATATATATATACTGTTGACTGTATGCATTATCACTTAGAGTGTATGTATATATATTATAGTAATTCACTCAGTGAGGTCTGACTCCCCTCCGTTGACTATTTTTCAGGAGAGTCAACTTCCTCAGACCTCAGTAGCAGGTCGATACGCCGGATTTCTTCCGCCCCGGCTTCTTTATGTAAATTGTATACTTGAGTCTTATTTATTTATCTAGACACTGCAGTAGTTGTGATTTTCAGTAGTTGTGAATTAAAGTATTTGTTTTAAAGAGATGTATTATAGTAAAACTGGATTTGTATTAAAGATTATATATGTGGTGTGATGAGTTTTGAATTGAATCCAGTTGATATGGATGATATTGTAATATTTATGATTTTTATTTTCCGCTGCATATTATATTTTTATGGTTATTATTGCATATTTATTTTATTTTTAGGCTTGCTACGGGTTCCGGATTCGAAAGAATTCCCGTTCCCTAGCGCCGGTCATGGCCCCTGTTTTGGGTCGTGACATGCACCAGCAACATTTATCGACCTGATGAATAGGGTATTTAAATAGTATGTGGATCATTTTATGGTAGTCTTTATTGATGATATACTGGTTTATTCGAGGAGTATGGAGGATCATGTATATCACTTGAGGATTGTACTGTAGACATTGAGAGATCATTAGCTTTATGCTAAATTCTCAAAGTGTGATTTTTGGATGGAGAGTGTCTCTTTTCTTGGACACGTGGTGTCTAAATAAGGTATCCAGGTTGATCCACAGAAGATTGAGGCAGTGTCTGAATCCTAGACCGACTTCTGTTATTGAGATTCAGAGTTTTCTAGGTTTAGTCGGGTATTATAGGTGGTTTGTATAGGATTTTTCTAGAATTGCAGCCCCTATGACTCGCTTGACCTCAGAAGAATGTTAGATTCAAATGGTTAGAAGCTTGTGAGAATAGTTTCCAGTTGTTGAAGGAGAAATTGACCACAACCCCAGTGTTAGCTTCGCCTAATAGTGTGGACAAGTTCATAGTGTATTGTGATGCCTCTAGAATTGGTCTTGGTTGTGTGTTGATGCAGAATGGTAGAGTGATAGCCTATGCTTTAAGGCAGTTGAAGAAGCATGAGTAGAACTATCCTACACATGACCTTAAGATGGCTGCAGTGATCTTTGCTCTAAAGATTTGGAGACATTATCTGTACGAGGTGACTTATGAGATATTTACTGATCACAAGAGCCTTAAGTATATTTTCTAACAGAGAGATCTGAAACTGAAATTAAGGTAGAGGAGATGGTTGGAATTATTGAAGGATTATGACTATGAGATTTTATATCATCCGGGCGAAGGCTAATGCGGTAGCAGATGCCCTTGAGTAGGAAGTCCTCAAGCAGTCTTGCTCACATCAGTGTTGAGAGGAGACCGTTGATCCAGGAGATTAAGGTCTGATGATGAAGATCAGTAGATCAGGTGGACTGCTAGCTCAACTTAAGGTGCGATTTGTACTGAGGGATAGGATTAAAGCAACTCAGAGCCGAGATCCTATTCTAGAAGAGCTTGTAGAGAATGTTTGAGCAGGGAAGTTCACTGATTTCACACTTGATGATGACGGTGTGTTGTGGATCAGTGGTAGATTATGTGTTCCTGATGTGGATGATTTCAGAGAAGAGATCCTAGAGGAAGCACATTCTATAGCCTATAGCGTACATCCGGGTGTCACTAAGATGTACCACAATATCAGAGACTTGTACTGATGGGACAGATTGAAGAAGGATGTCACTGATTATGTTGCTAAGTGCCTAACGTGTCAGCAAGTGAAAGCTGAACATCAGAAGCCTTCTGGGAAGCTTCAGCCTCTTCCTATTCCCGAGTGGAAGTGGGAAAGGATAGCTATGGATTTTATGGTTGGTTTACCTCATTCTAAGGATGGATACAATTCCATTTGGGTGATTGTAGACAGGTTGACAAAGTCTGCACATTTCTTGCCTATTAAAGCCACCTATTCTGTAGCTAGATTGGCGAAGCTATATGTGAAGCATATTGTGTGCCTTCATAGAGTACCTGTGTCCATTATATCAGACATAGGTTCAGTGTTTACCTCTCATTTTTGGCAAAAGTTACAGGAAGCGATGAGCACTAGGTTGGACTTCAGTACTGCTTTTCACCCTCAGATAGATGGTCAGTCTGAGAGGAAGATCCAAACACTGGAAGATATATTGAGGATGTGTGTCCTGGATTTGGGAGGTAGCTGGGATGATCATTTGCCTCTTGTTGAGTTTGCCTATAATAACAGCTACCATAGCAGTATTGGCATGGCACCATATGAGGCATTGTATGGAAGGAAGTGTAGATCCCCTCTAAGTTAGGATGAGATTGGTGAGAGAGCTTTGATTGGACCTGAGATGGTTCAGGATGCTGCAGAGAAAGTCACTGTGATTAAGCACAGATTAGAGACTATAATTAGCAGGCAGAAGAGCTATGCGGATCCTAGGCGCAAAGATGTGGAGTTTCAGGTTGGAGACTATATTTTTTTGAAGGTGTCTCCGATGAAGGGTGTGATGAGATTTGGCAGGAAGGGTAAGTTCGCGCCGAGATATATCGGACCGTTTGAAATTCTGGAGAGAGTTGGCATAGTTGCATATTGGTTAGCTTTGCCTCCGAGTATGTCATAAGTGCATTTGGTATTTCATATCTCAATGCTGAGGAAGTATATCTCAGACCCTTCACATGTATTGCAACCTGATAGTGTAGAAGTGAGTGAAGATTTGACGTTTGTAGAAGAACCTGTGGCGATCGTTGATTATCAAGTTCGATAGTTGCGGTCGAAGCAGATTCCGATGGTCAAGGTATGTGGCGTAGCAATAGAGTTGAGGAGCATAACGTGGGAGACTGAAGCTGAGATGCGAGCTTCTTACCCGTATCTCTTTCCTTCTTGATCTTGTAATTTCCTTTTATGGAATTCAGGGACGAATTCTTGTAAGGGGGGGAGACTGTAATATCCCGTGTTTTTAAATAGTTTTATACTACATCAAGATATGCAGTGTTAATAATTTTTGTATATATTTATGATATTTTATGAGTTTGTTATTTAATTAAAAATTGATTTTAATTATTTTAATGTTATTTTAAGTGCTTTACGTAAAATTTTCCCGAGAATTCTATTTTCGGGGAAATTAATACGTAAATAATTTAATATTAAATATTTTAAACAAATTCATGAATTTGCATGAACTCATATATATTTTTAAAGTGCTAAAATAAAGTGTATATATTTAAATTAAACTAGGGTTTAATTAATTTCCCTAATTTTTATTATTTATTATTTAGGTTTAATATTATTTAATTATTATTTTTTTAGTGTATAAATTATTTAATATATTAAATTATGTGCGTGAAAGTTTATATTATTTTAATATATAGTGTGGGTATATATATATACATAATATATTGTCCAAAAATCAAAACTTTGCCAAATTACCGTTTTGCCCCCGATTTCCTCTCCTTCTTCCCGATCACCTCCCATCGCCGTTCCACCATCTGTCATGCTGTTATCTTGCCATTGGTGTGCCTCTCGGCATGCCACCTTCTTCCTCAACCATTCTCGCCGCCTACAGTAGCCGTTTCCGGCATCGGAGGAGCTCATTTTGGCCGAAAAGCCGAAACTCATCCTCACCATCGATCGACGTGATTCCGACCACGATTTTTGACACCGCCAATCTCTATGTTCGCTTTAAGCTCCGGTGAGTGTGATTCAAGCTTTGTTTCACTAAAATGGTCTAGATTTGCCTAGGTTTCGATGTTTCAATTTCAGCCTATTAGGGTTCTTGATTTTTTTTGAGCTTCAATTTGATTGATTCATAAAAAAATTCCTTAACAAATGTTTCTCCCCTTAGCTTAATCTTCATGTGTGAATTTTTGTAGAATTTTTAGAATTTATGTTGATTTTTGGGTATTTTTGAATATTTTATTATTATTTTCTAATTTTTGAAAATTAATTAATTAAAATATGAAATTGTGTTTTATGGTAATTATAGGTGTTAAAATTAATTATAGAAGTTTATTTGGAATTTTTGTGGATTTTTATGTATTTATTTTGAATTTATATAGTTTATGTAATTTTGAGAAAATAGGGTTAATTATGTGTTTAATTGAAATTTATTGGTTAATTGAGTATATTTATTGATATTATTGAGATATATGTTGATAAAATTAATTTTGAGTAATATATTATTTTTGGTGAATTTTTGGATTAATTTTAGTATATTTATATACATAGGGATATTTTGGTAATTTTACACTAAATTGGCTAAAAATGTAATTAAATCGGTTTTAATAGTTGTTTAGGGCATAAAAATGATTTCTAAAAATTATTTGTTATTTTTAACTAATTAAAACTATTTTTCGTAAATTATTTTTAATTATATATATAATATACGATTTTTCTAATAAAATGAGTTTTTATTGGTTTTTACTGTGTTTTAGGGTTAATTACGTAATTTCTACTTATAAATGTATTTTTATTATATAAGGGCATTTTTAGTATTTTGTAAATATTTTGTGTCTATTTTTCGAAGTGTATTTCTTTGTAGGGCCGGCTTTACTCTTTGAGTAGAGAGATGTCCGTTTTACAGGGGAGGTTCTGCCGAATTTTCGGTAGAATTATCGTAAAAATTTGATGTCCAATTGAATTTTGATTTAATTCTGTCTCTAGTAATCTAGATTGAGTCTTTAGAACTTCTATGGGATTTATTCTAATTCATGTCGTTATCTGTTTGTTTAGTTGCGTTGAGACCGAGGCCTAGTGGACCAGACCCATCGGATCCATTTCGAGGAGCGCAATAATTTGTGAGTTACTATTCTATATATATATGCTCTAGGGTGCATGATTTTAGAAATCTATGTTTATTTTGACTAGAAATGCATAATGATATTAACTAATTCTTGAGTTTATTTTATTTTACTTCTGGTTTATTTTTGGTTTATTATTGGTATAATTTAAACTATATGCATGTTTTATTAATGAATTATGTTTAAAATATTTTTAAGTCTATTTCTAGTTTATCTTGTAGTTTAATTGGATTTATTTGATGTATATATACTCGAAATATACCTGGTTTACTTTTGGTATATTTCTAGCATATATATGGTTTATGTTGCTATTTTATTTAAATTCATGCATCATTTTATATTTTTTATGAATGTATGTTTTCTATTTCAATGAAGGATATCAATAGAACGTTGTAATATCACGTGTTTTTAAATATTTTTATACTGCATCGGGATATGCAGTGCTAATAATCCTTGTATATAATATTGATATTTTATGAGTTTTTATTTAATTAAAGCTTATTTTAATTATTTTATGTTATTTTAAGTACATTACATAAAATTTTCCCGAGAATTTTATTTTCGGGGAAATTAACACGTAAATAATTTAATATTGAATATTTTAAATAATTTTACGGACTTGCATGAGCTCATATATATATTTTTTAAAGTACTAAATAACGTATATATGTGTATTTATTTATTTAACTAGGGTTTAATTAATTACCCTAATATTTTTTTTTTATTTTTTTATTTATTAATTAGTTTTAATATTATTTAATTATTTTAGTGTATAAATTATTAAATTATGTGTGTGGTGAATACTTATTGTCCATATAATATTTTATATTAAAATAATATAAAGTATATATATATTGTCACGACCCAAAACAGGGGCCATGACTGGCGCTAGGGAACGGGAATTCTTTCGAATCCGGAACCCGTAGCAAGCCTAAAAATAAAATAAACCATGCCATAATAACAGTAACAATATAATATGCAGCGGAAATAAAAATCATAATATCATAATATTATCCATATCAACTGGATTTAAATCAAATCTCATCCCATAGATATATAATCTTTTAATACAAATCCAGTTTCAATATAATACATCTCTTTAAAATAAAGTACATGAAATCCAATACTGAAATTCACAACTACTGCAGTGTCTAGATAAAATAAATAAGACTCAAGTAGGTAATTTACACAAAGAAGCCGGGGCGGAAGAAATCCGGCGTATCGACCTGCTACTGAGGTCTGAAGAAGTTGACTCTCCTGAATATATATATATACACCCTAAATGATAATGCCTACAGTCAACAGTATATATGTAATATGTAAATATATACATGCAAATTCACACAGATGCAATAAAATCATTTTTATATATTTTATCTGGAAAATCATCTTTTATGAAGGATCACATAGAACCCTAGAATATCGCAACCTCAGAAAATAGTGTTAAACAACACTCTAGCCATACAGGCTCACTTATTCCAAATATATCCACTTAATCCATTTGGATAGTAGACTGGCCCCGAGACACTAAGTCAACCGAGCTCCAGCAGTCTGACTGCCAGTGTGATTGGCCCCGAGACACTTAGTCAACCGAGCTCTAGCAATCACACCTCCAAACCATACTCACACATATCAATAATCACATCAAATCAATATCCACAAATAAGTTAGTAATATTGCCTAAAGCTATAGGCGTATCGGTACGTTACTCGGTTCCTAGGTGCTGCCCACTAGGTAGCACGTTCTATTGATATCCTTCATCATTAAATATAAAACATTCATTCACAAAAATAAATGATGCATGAATGTAAATGAAAATAACAATATAAACCATATATATACCAAAAATATACCAAAGTAAACCAGGTATATTTCGATTATATATACGTCAAATAAATCCAATCAAATCATAAATTAAACTAAAAATATATTTAAAAATATTTTAAATATATTTTATTTACAAAACATGTATATAATTTATTATATACCAAAAAATAAACCAAAAATATACTTAATGTAAACTTAAGAAATAATCAAATTATTCATGCATATTTAATCAACATAAAACATGCATTTCTAAATCATGCATCCTAAGCATATATATATAGTATAGTAACTCACCTAATGCGCTCCACGAGATGGGTCCGACGGGCCTGGTCCCCTAGCCCTCGGTCCTCGGCGCAACTAAACAAGAAATAAATAATCGATATCAGAATAACCCTAATAGAAATCCTAGAATTCGATCTAGAGTATTTAAGTACGGAAATAGAATTAGGGTTCTACTGGACATCACGTTTTACGAGAAATTCTACCAAAAATCCGACAGAACCTCCCCTATAAAATGGACATCTCTCTACTCAAAAGAGTAGAGCCGACCCTACAAAGAAATACACTTCGAAAAACAAGCTCAACACAATCAAAATCCCACGATCGGACTCCAAACTACAGTCCACTGACCGTGGGTCCACAAACACAGAACAATCAGATATACCAAAAATATCCTTAAATCACAGAAACACATTTTATACGTAGAAATTACATAATTAACCTTAAAACACTGTAAAAACCGATAAAAAACTCATTTTATTAGAAAAATCGTATATTATATATATAATTGAAAATAATTCACAAAAAATAGTTTTAATTAGTTAAAATACCAAATATTTTGTAGAAATCATTTTTATACCTTAAATAACTATTAAAACCAATTAAATTACATTTTTAGACAATTTAGGGTAAAATTACCAAAATACCCCTATATATAAATATACTTAAATTACTTCAAAAATTCACCAAAAATTATACAATTATCCAAAATTAATTTTCTCAACATATTTATCAATAATGTGAATAATTAAACTCAATTAACCAATTAATTTCAAATAAAAACACAATTAACCCTAATTTCTCAAAATCACATAAACTTCAATAATTCAAAATAAATACTTAGAAATTCATAAAAATTCCAAATTAAATTCCTATAATTCATTTCAACACCTAATTTAACCATAAACTCCCAATTTCATAATTTAAATAATAATTTCCGAAAATTAGAAAATAATATTAAAATATTCAAAAATACCCAAAAATCCAAACAATCTCCAAAAATTCTAAAAAAATTCATACATGTATATGAGCTATTAAGATCAACCATTTGTGAAGGGAGTTTTCATGAATCGATCAATTCAAAGCTCAAAAAAAATCGAAAACCCTAATAGAGCCGAAATTGAAAAATCGAAACCTAAGCAATTCTAGACCATTTTAGCTCAAACCAAAGCTAGAATCACACTCACCGAGCTCAAGGAGAAGAAAGAGACTGGCGGGTGTCGAAAATGGTGGCCGGAATCGACGTGATCGACGGTGGATCGATTTTCGGCTTCTCTGGCCAAAATCAACTTCCAGGCGCTGGAAACGGCTACCTCAGGCGGCGGAAATGGTTGGGGAAGGTGGTGGCACACCGGACGGCACACCCACGATGAAGAAACGGCGTGACAGGTGTTCGGACGGTGAGGAGAATCGGTCGGGAGGAAAAAGACTCGGGGGCGAGTTTGGTAATTTTCCAATTCTTTAGTAATTGACAAATTTTAATGTATATATGTATATATATATACTTTACACTATATAATAAAATAATATTAAATTACACACATCAAATATACACCACACACATAAAATCTAATATTTTAATAATTTATACTAAATAAATTAATTAAATAACAATAAAACAAATAAATAATTAATAAAATATTAGGGTAATAATAAACCCTAATTAAATAAATATACACCACACAGGCTTTATTTAATAATTTAAAAAATACGCATGAGTTCATGCAAGTCCAAAAATATATTTAAAATAATTAATAATACATTGTTTACATGAAAATTTCCCCGAAAATGCAAGTCCCCGGGAAAATTTTACGTAAAACACTGGAAAATAATACACAGTAATTAAAATAGGTTTTAAATACATATTAACTCGTAAAAATATCATATAAATACAGAAATTATTAACACTGCCATATCCCGTTACAGTGTAAAAATATTTTAAAAACACGGGATATTACAGTCTTCCCCCCTTACAAGAATTCGTCCCCGAATTCCAGAAAACAAGATTACAGAATCAGGAAGGAAAAGAGATACGGGTAAGAAGCTCGCATCTCAGCTTCAGTCTCCCAGTATGCTCTTCAACTCTGTCTCTACGCCACAGAACCTTAACCATCAGAATCTGTTTCGATCGCAACTGTCGAACTTGATAATCTACGATCGCCACACGTTCTTCTACAAACGTCAAATCTTCACTCACTTTTACACTATCAGGCTGCAACACGTGTGAAGGGTCTGAGATATACTTCCTTAACATCGAGATATGAAATACTGGATGCACTTGTGACATACTCAGAGGCAAATCCAACTGATATGCAACAGTGCCAACTCTCTCCAAAATCTCAAATGGTCCAATGTATCTCGGTGCTAACTTACCCTTTTTACCAAATCTCATCACACCCTTCATCGGAGATACTTTCAGAAAAAATGAAATCTCCAACCTGAAACTCCACATCTCTGCGCTAGGGTCCGCATAACTCTTCCTGTCTACTAACTGCGGTCTCTAATTTGTGCTTGATCACGACAACTTTCTCTGCAGCATCCTGAACCATCTCTTGGTCCAGTCAAAGCTCTCTCACCAATCTCATCCCAACACAACGGGGATCTACACTTCCTTCTATACAACGCCTCATATGGTGCCATACCAATACTGCTATGGTAGCTGTTATTATATGCAAACTCAACAAGCGACAAATGATCATCCCCAGCTACCTCCCAAATCTAGGACACACATCCTCAACATATCTTCCAGTGTCTGGATCGTCCTCTCAGACTGACCATCTGTCTGAGGATGGAAAGCAGGTACTAAAATCCAACCCTAGTGCCCATCGCTTCCTGCAACTCTCTGCCAAAAATGAGAAGTAAACACTGAACCTCTATCTGACACAATGGACACAGGTACTCCATGAAGGCACACAATATGCTTCACATACAACTTCGCCAATCTAGCAACTGAATATGTGGCTTTCACAGGCAAGAAATGTGCAGACTTTGTCAACCTATCTACAATCACCCAGATGGAATCGTATCCATCCTTCGAACGAGGTAAACCGACTACAAAATCCATAGCTATCCTTTCCCACTTCCACTCGGGAATAGGAAGAGGCTGAAGCTTCCCAGAAGGCTTCTGATGTTCGGCTTCACTTGCTGACACGTCAAGCACTTAGCAACATAATCATCAACATCCTTCTTCAATCCATCCCACCAGTATAGATCTCTGATACTGTGGTACATCTTAGTAACACCTGGATGAACGCTGTAAGCTGTAGAGTGTGCTTCCTCTAAAATCTCTTCTCTCAAGTCATCCACATCTGGAACACACAATCTACTACTGATCCACAACACACCATCATCGTCGAGTGTGAAATCAGTGAACTTCCCTACTTTTACGTTCTCTGTAAGTTCTTCTAGAATAGGATCTCGGCTCTGAGCTACTTTAATCCTATCCCTTAGTACAGATCGTACTTTAAATTGAGCTAACAGTCCACCTGATCTACTAATCTTCATCATCAGACCTTGATCCACCATCAGATGCAACTCTTGGATCAATGGTCTCCTCTGCCTCAAATTCAGATCTCGCTGCTGAAAAAATGTACTTAAGGCTCTTGTGATCAGTAAATATCTCACAAGTCACCCCGTACAGATAATGTCTCCAAATCTTCAAAGCAAAGATCACTGCAGCCATCTCAAGATCATGTGTAGGATAGTTCTGCTCATGCTTCTTCAACTGTCTCGAAGCATAGGCTATCACCTTTCCATTCTACATCAACACACAACCAAGACCAATTCTAGAGGCATCACAGTAAACTATGAACTTATCCACACTATTAGGCAAAGCTAATACTGGCGCTGTGGTCAACTTCTCCTTCAATAATTGAAAACTATTCTCACAAGCTTCTGACCACTCGAATCTAACATTCTTCTGAGTCAAGCGAGTCATAGGGGCTGCTATCCTGGAAAAATCCTGCACAAACCGCCTATAATACCCGGCTAAAACCCAGAAAACTTCGAATCTCCGTGACAGAAGTAGGTCTATGCCACTCAGATACTGCCTCAATCTTCTGTGGATCAACCTGAATACCTTCTTTAGACACCACGTGTCCAAGAAAAGAAACACTCTCCATTCAAAAATCACACTTCGAGAATTTAGCATAAAGCTGATGATCTCTCAGTGTCTGTAGTACAATCCTCAAGTGATATACATGCTCTTCCATACTCCTCGAATATACTAGTATATCATCAATGAAGACTACCATAAACTGATCCACATACGGTCTGAATACTCTGTTCATCAGGTCCATAAAAGCTGTTGGTGCATTAGTCAAACCAAAAGACATCACCAGAAACTCATAATGACCATAACGATGTGCGGAATGCTGTCTTAGGAATATCGGATTCATTGATCCGCAACTGATGATAACCCGACCTCAAGTCAACCTTAGAAAAGAATTGTGCACCCTGTAACTGATCAAACAAATCATCTATCCTCGGGGAGAGGATACTTGTTCTTTACTATCACCTTATTCAACTCTCTGTAGTCAATGCACAGTCTCAGGGTACCATCCTTCTTCTTCACAAACAAGACCTGGTGCACCCCAAGGAGAAACAACTAGGTCTAATGAAACCTTTATCCAACAACTCTTGCAACTGCTCCTTCAACTCTTTCAACTCTGCAGGAGCCATACGATAGGGTGGCATAGATATAGGAGTAGTACCTAGAACCACATCTATAACAGAACTCAATCTCTCTATGAGGTGGTAAACCTGGTAACTCCTCGGGGAAAAAACATCAGGAAACTCACAAGCAACAGGAACATCTATGAGTGACAACTTCTCCACTGAAGTATCCCTGACCAATGCCAAATATCCCTGACAACCTTTCCTCAATAACTTCCTAGTTGTAATAGCAGAAATAAGATTCTGAGGTGCTGAACTCCTATCACCAACAAACTTAAATTCTACTTCACCAGGAATTCTGAAAGTCACCTCCTTATTCCTGCAATCTACCACGGTGAAGTGCTGAGATAACCAATCCATTCCCAGAATAACATCGAACTCCATCACATCCAATAATATCAAATCAACGGTCGTAATTCTCTATCTCCCACGAGAACTGGACAACCAGAAAGAACAATATCGGTGTCCAAGGAATCACTCAGAGGAGTGGCAACAGACAAAGGAAAAGCCATCCTCGAAGCTTGCCAATAAGATTTAAAAGCAAAAATGGGAGAAACAAATGAATGTGTGGCACCCAGATCAAACAAAACCCATGCATCAGGTAACAAATAGAAACAATACCTGCCACGACTGCATTAGATGACTGAGCATCCTGCTGAGTAAGATGAAAGACTCTGGCCTGACCTCGACCTCCCTGCTAACTGGTAGAAGCCTGGCCAATACCTTTGGCACCTCCTCTAGTACCTTTACCACGACTCTGCTGTGGAACAAACTGAGTGAACTCTGATGCTGAGCTGGTGGCAACTGAAATGGCACGGGGTGCTGCACTAGCAATCGACTGCTGTGGGAATCGCGGAATCTGCTGCTGATACCTGGAATAAGGACACGATCTGGCAAAATGTCCTGTCTGCCCGCATCTGAAGCATGTTAGCGGGGTGTCAGATAACACGGTCCCTGATGGACTCTTACCACAAGTCTGACAAACACTGGCCGCTGATCCGGGAACTACGACCACTGCTGCTGCCTCGAAGCACCTGACCCAAATCTGAACGATCTACGCTGACCTCCACGGCCATGTCTACTGCTCCGATGTACTCGCTGCTACTGTCTCTGACTCTGCTGAGTCGGACATCGCTGCTGACTACTCGAACCAACATGAAAACTCGAATACGGAGTAGCCTGCAATCCACTCGACTAAACTCCTAGCTGGTAATAATCAGGCATCGCTCCTTGCCTAACTAATCTCAGCTCGATCTCCTTGGCTAGCTCAATCACAGACTCGAGAGTAAGACCTGCTGTAGGCATACCAGCAAAAGCTGAACCCAAACCAGTAACATATGTAGTAACAGCGAAATACTGATCTCGCATCAGATCCTCGGCATATCTACCCAGACGAAGAAACTCTCGGGTATACTCCTCTACATATCGATCTCTATGAGAAATACTGGTCAAACGGAGACGATAACTCAAACGAAGAGGCTCTGGACAGAATCTCCTCATGAATTGCTCCCGAAACTGAGCCCATGTCATCGTCATCATATAAGGCTGGATCATCTGAATGAACCAATCTAGGGCTGGTCCCCTCGACAGACAACTCAACGATCATGATCCGCTGGTACTCGGTAATGAGCAGTCCGAGTCCTTGTCTCGATCGCATGCAGAAAATCTAAAGGATCAGAAGTACCATCAAACGCAATCCTGCCAACTCGAGCATAGAACAAAGCTGCCTCAGGGTCAGACATACCCTGCTGATAGGCAAGCTGAACAACTGGAGGAACAGGAACATCAAACTCAGGCTCAACAGGCTCCTCGTCCTGTAACTCTCTCTGCCTACGGCGACCTGTCGCTCCTCGAGGTTTACCTCTGCCACGACCTCTACGTCTAACTGGCTGCTTAGGAGGTAAAACCTCATCCTGAAAAGACTCATCATCCTCGGCCTCAACGACCGATGGAGCGACACCGCGTCGCCTCCTCATTCTGAAAAGACAAACGGAAAGATTCAGACAACGGAGGAATAATGCTGAAAACTACAACAAGGAATACTCATCAAGACACATACTCGAACCTAATACACTTGCAGTTAGTCCAACAGAAAACACAACTTTAAAACTAGGGCCACAACTCACAAAACTAAGCCCTGACACAGAACCCCGCTCTGATAACCAACTTTGTCACGACCCAAAACAGGGGCCATGACCGGCGCTAGGGAATAGGAATTCTTTCGAATCCGGGAACCCGTAGCAAGCCTAAAAATAAAATAAACCATGCCATAATAACAGTAACAATATATATGCAGCGGAAATAAAAATCATAATATCATAATATTATCCATATCAACTGGATTTAAATCAAATCTCATCCCATAGATATATAATCTTTTAATATAAAATCCAGTTTCAATATAATACATCTCTTTAAAATAAAGTACATGAAATCCAATACTGAAATTCACAACTACTGCAGTGTCTAGATAAAATAAATAAGACTCAAGTAGGTAATTTACACAAAGAAGCCGGGGCGGAAGAAATCCGGCGTATCGACCTGCCTACTGAGGTCTGAAGAAGTTGACTCTCCTGAAAAATAGTCAACGGAGGGGAGTCAGACCTCATTGAGTGAATTACTATAATATATATACATACACCCTAAATGATAATGCCTACAGTCAACAGTATATATGTAATATGTAAATATATACATGCAAATTCACACAGATGCAATAAAATCATTTTCATATATTTTATCTGAAAATCATCTTTTATGAAGGATCACATAGAACCCTAAAACATCGCAACCTCAGAAAATAGTGTTAAACAAACACTCTAGCCATACAGGCTCACTTATTCCAAATATATCCACTTAATCCATTTGGACAGTAGACTGGCCCCCGAGACACTAAGTCAACCGAGCTCCAGTAGTCTGACTGCCAGTGTGATTGGCCCCGAGACACTTGGTCCAACCGAGCTCCAGCAATCACACCTCCAAACCATATCTCACACATATCAATAATCACATCAAATCAATATCCACAAATAAGTTAGTAATATAGCCTAAAGCTATAGGCGTACCGGTACGTACTCGGTCCTAGTGCTGCCCACTAGGTAGCACGTTCTATTGATATCCTTCATCATTAAATATAAAACATTCATTCACAAAAATAAATGATGCATGAATGTAAATGAAATAACAATATAAACCATATATATACTGGAAATATACCAAAAGTAAACCAGGGTGTTATATTTCGAGTATATATATGTCAAATAAATCCAATCAAATCATAAATTAAACTAAAAATATATTTAAAAATATTTTAAATATATTTTATTTACAAAACATGTATATAATTTATTATATACCAAAAATAAACCAAAAATATACTTAATGTAAACTTAAGAAATAATCAAATTATTCATGCATATTTAATCAACATAAAACATGCATTTCTAAATCATGCATCCTAAGCATATATATATAGTATAGTAACTCACCTAATGTGCTCCATGAGACGGGGTCCGACGGGCCTGGTCCCCTAGCCCTCGGTCTCGGCGCAACTAAAAAAGAAATAAATAATCGATATCAGAATAACCCTAATAGAAATCCTAGAATTCGATCTAGAGTATTTAAGTACGGAAATAGAATTAGGGTTCGACTGGACATCACGTTTTATGAGAATTCTACCAAAAATCCGACAGAACCTCCCCTGTAAAATGGACATCTCTCTACTCAAAAAGAGTAGAGCCGACCCTGCAAAGAAATACACTTCGAAAAACATGCTCAACACAATCACAATCCCACGGTCGGACTCCAAAACTACAGTCCACCGACCGGGGTCCACAAACACAGAATAATTCCAGATATACCAAAAATATCCTTAAATCACAGAAATACATTTTATACGTACAAATTACATAATTAACCTTAAAACACTGTAAAAACCGATAAAAAACTCATTTTATTAGAAAAAACCGTATATTATATATATAATTGAAAATAATTCACGAAAAATAGTTTTAATTAGTTAAAAATACCAAATATTTTGTAGAAATCATTTTTATACCTTAAATAACTATTAAAACCAATTAAATTACATTTTTTAGGACAATTTAGGGTAAAATTATCAAAATACCCCTATATATATAAATATACTTAAATTACTTCAAAAATTCACCAAAAATTATACAATTATCCAAAATTAATTTTCTCAACATATTTATCAATAATTTTAATAATTAAACTCAATTAACCAATTAATTTCAAATAAAAAACATAATTAACCCTAATTTTCTCAAAATCACATAAACTTCAATAATTCAAAATAAATACTTAGAAATTCATAAAAATTCCAAATAAATTCCTATAATTCATTTAAACACCTAATTTAACCATAAAATCCAATTTCATAATTTAAATAATTAATTTCCGAAAATTAGAAAATAATATTAAAAATATTCAAAAATACCCAAAAATCCAAAAAAATCTCCAAAATTCTAAAAAAATTCATACATGTATATTGAGCTATTAGGATCAACATTTGTGAAGGGAGTTTTCATGAATCAATCAATTCAAAGCTCAAAAAAATCGAAAACCCTAATAGGCCGAAATTGAAAAAATCGAAACCTAAGCAATTGTAGACCATTTTAGCTCAAACCAAAGCTAGAATCACACTCACCGGAGCTCAAGGAGAAGAAAGAGACTGGCGGTGTCAAAAATGGTGGCCGGAATCGACGTGATCGACGGTGGATCGATTTTCGGCTTCTCCGCCAAAATCAACTTCTAGGCACCGGAAACGGCTACCTCAGGCAGCGGAAATGGTTGGGGAAGGTGGGTGGCACACCGGACGGCACACCCACGGTGAAGAAATGGCGTGACAGGCGTCCGGACGGTGAGGAGAATCGGTCGGGAGGAAGAAGAAGACTCGGGGGCAGTTTGGTAATTTTCCAATTCTTTAGTAATTTGACAAATTTTAATGTATATATGTATATATATATACTTTACACTATATAATAAAATAATATTAAATTACACACATCAAATATACACCACACACATAAAATCTAATATTTTAATAATTTATACTAAATAAAATTAATTAAATAACAATAAAACAAATAAATAATTAATAAAATATTAGGGTAATAATAAACCCTAATTAAATAAATATACACACACAGGCTTTATTTAATAATTTAAAAATACGCATGAGTTCATGCAAGTCCGAAAATATATTTAAAATAATTAATAATACATTGTTTACGTGAAAATTTCCCCGAAAATGCAAGTCCCCCCGGGAAAATTTTACGTAAAAACACTGAAAATAATACACAGTAATTAAAATAGGTTTTAAATACATATTAACTCGTAAAAATATCATATAAAATACAGAAATTATTAACACCTGCATATCCCGGTACAGTGTAAAAATATTTTAAAAACATGGGATATTATATATATATATATATATAATATTTAACAAAAATATAAAGTTTGAGTTATTTACGGTTGTGCCATCATTTTCTTCCTCCTCCTCCCCGATTGATTTCAGCCCTCACCACCGCTTGCCATCTCATTTTCAGGCCGTTGGTGTGCCGTCCGGCGTGCCACCTCCTTCCTCCAGTTGTTTCGCCGCTAGCAAAGCCCATTTCCGACGTCAGGAAGCTCGTTTTGGCCGGAGAAGCCAAAACTCTTCTCACCGTCGTTCACAGCGATTCCGGCCACCATTTTCGACACCCGCCGATCTCTTTCCTCTCCTTGAGCTCCGGTGAGTGTGATTCCAAGCTTTGTTTCACTTAAAATGGTTTAGATTTGCCTAGGTTTTGATTTTTACAATTCGGCCATTTTAGGGTTCTTGATGTTTTTGAACTTCGAATTGATTGATTCATGAAAAATTCCTTCACAAATGTTGTTCCCTTAGCTTAATCTTCATGTGTGAATTTTTGTAGAATTTTTGGAAATTATTTTGTTTTTTTGGGTATTTTTGAATATTTTATTATTATTTTATAATTTTCGAAAATTAATTAATTAAATTATGAAATTGTATTTTATGATAAATATAGGTGTTGAAATGAATTATAGAAATTTATTTGGAATTTTTATGAATTTTTATGTATTTATTTTGAATTTAATTAGTTTAGGTAATTTTGACAAAATAGGGTTAATTGTGTTTTTAATTGAAATTAATTAGTTAATTGAGTATATTTATTGATATTATTGATATATATGTTGAGAAAATTAATTTTGTGCAATTATATTATTTTTGGTGAATTTTTGGATTAATTTTGGCATATTTATAGATAGGGGTATTTTAGTAATTTTACCCTAAATTGGCTAAAAATGTAATTAAATT